>CM074451.1:11717720-12122720 GCA_037101425.1 Elopichthys bambusa
AAGCCAAAGCATTTAAGCTTTGATTCTCAACAAAGCAACACAGATCAAAGGCTTGGAATATAATTTGACTGGAGCGGAGCGCAAGAGATTTCCCTTCCCCCTCAATGCGCTCTCAAATCACCCCAGTTCCACTCCGGGTTTTTAGGTTTCCCGCTCCCTGGCGAGAGAAACCAGCTCAAAGAGATCCTGGCGCGAGTGAAAACAAATGCTCACTTTTAAAGGTCCACTCCCTCTCCTTGCTGCAGGTAAATACATGCGATTCCGCGTGTATTCACGAAAGAACACACCGATGTTGCAAAAAAAAAAAAAAGAAAAAAAAGAAACGACTTCAGAAACGATTTTCCCTTCAGGCAGGGAAAAAAAAAAAGAAAGTCTACTATACCTAATATTAGCAGTCTTGGAACACGAAAACGGGTCTGATTGTTAATATAGTTAGTATACGAATTATAAGTAGAAGATGACATTCTTCATTTAGTAGTAAATAAGTACAGATAGCTTAACACAAATGCCTCCAGACCAATGCTGTAGGCCTTTAAGACCTTAAACCGAAAGTAAAGCCTCTCCAGCATTGTCTGGGCCAAACATCTTTAAGGTCGTGGAGTAAAACTATAAACAGCTGCACTTTAAGCACAATTCTTATGTAAATACAAACTAATTAATTCAGTGAGCTTCATTAGTCACTGGTAAAGCGACCACCTGGCCTTTCGTGAGAGATTAAGTGTAACCAATGAAGAAAATAATCAGATACACAAATCTCTCAATGCTGCCAAACTTATCTTAGGTAGGAAACTATTAAGCGTGAGTCCACGAGACATTTGTTGGTTTAAAAATTCATTTTAGACCTTTTACAAACGCAGGAAGCAGTTGTTTAGTGCATACTAATTTATTATTTACACAGCCGCATTAGGAAAGATGCCACAAACTAGTACGTTTATATCGTATTTCAAGTTTTATATATCTTCGGTTTGTCGAATGAGAACACCGACTGGATGTTTGCTTTCGAAAAGCTTGGAAAAACGCGAGTGTATGCATGTTAACAGACAGCAAAGACAAAAGACAGGCAAATGTGTTAAATCGTAACAATTTCAGACCCTACCTGCAACGGATATACACCGGAAAATAAACCATAGGCGAAGGAGTGGAGCGAGTATGTTCCTTTCAGTCGGTATTCCCGTGCAAATCCATGACTATACCTCCTCTCTGTCTTTTTTAGCATAGGCTTGTATTGGGTGAAATGATGGCTGCTACAGCGACAGAAACATCTCTTCCGTCACGTGGTCAAATAGCTCCCAGCTGCTGCTGAACGTCCCTCCCAATTGAGCTGAGCTGTTGTTTAGCTCATTTCCCCTGATAAACCCTGCTAATTGTGGACTACATAATAATGGCATAATCGCTCTGTATGTGCATGCCAGATATATATTTATGCGCTAGTGCTCTCTTTCTTTTAATTTACCCACTTTATAGTCGTAATAGTTAACAAAGCAAACTAAATATATTTATTTGTGAGCCATTGACTCATCTTCCGTTTTCTAGTGAATCAAGAGATCACAGTATCGATCATTTCTGTCACTTTGTGGTTATATTAAATTAGCATATCTCTCTCTTTATATGGAAAAATGCAAACATCTCACTTAAAAAGTTATTTTTAAAAAAGCCCCAAAAAATGTTCGTAATACATTGTAGCAACTTCCTTCGTTTTGTTTATAAATGTTCTCACATTTGATATATTTCATAATATTCTTAATTAAGGGCTTTATGAGTTTTTTTCTTTTTCTTTCTTAATTTAACTAATATCTTGTGCGTAAATAAAGATATTTTAGGTAACAGTTTAATTAATTAATTATATATAAAACATGGAGAATTTCTTTAAATTAATTCAATTTACATCCTCCAACATTCAGAGTAGTGGTTCATTTTCTGTGATTCTTTAATTCTTATTTGGTCCCCCAGTCTTAAAAACTTGGTTACAGCCTTGTTTTCAATCAGTAATATTTGTACTTTCATATTCACTTTCAGACTGACTCCACTCCGACCCTAGGTGTTGTTGCAACCTTTTTGTGTGATGACTGCATTTCCATGCTTGACGACACTGATTCATGTGGCCCCTCTCTATATTGACTCAACAGACAACGAGGCATCTTGGCAACCCAAACTGTCTGGAGACACAGTAATAACTCCTCCATAGACCTTACACAATGTATCACTCCCATCTCTGTGGTTTTCTAGTGTCTCTCAAACCATTCTATTTTAGGGTGAAATGGATGTTTTCCCTCTGATGTAGACCTCAGTGAAGAGGTGAGTAGAACAAGCAGAAAGTTATATTAAACTAGCATCCCGCTAAGAATCACATTCTCGCCTTAACCATATTACCATTAAGGGACATGTGAAATGTTAAAGTCTTTTACTGTCCCCTTGTGTTCACTCTGGTTACTCACAATTCCAAAGCTTCTTTGACATGCCAAGAACAATCTCACAACAGAGAGGCATATTATTTACAGACAAAATCCCAGATCTTACAAAGCCTTTTGTTTCCTAATAGTTTCATTGGCCTTTCTGGCACTGGTTTATGTTGGCTTTGTTTATCAATAGTTCAATTAAAGGTTTTCAACCTTTTCAGTACTATGGTCTGGACGCACAGTATTTAAAAAAAGAAGCTAGATTTACTTAGGCCAAAACCTGGAAACGAGTTAGCATTTTAGCACTTTTGGTTAAATGTTTGAAATAAGGTCTGTGGTGCACACAAGCTCAAAATATTTTCACGTTTTATTCTAAGATACACATCAGTAGTACACTCTTGTGAATTTTTTAAAGCTTTTACTTTTCTTGTAAAATGCGGTTGCTAACAAGTGGCTATGTGCTCGGATTATTTCTATTGATTAAACAATAGTTCAAAGCAAGACATGGTTTGTAGCCTAGTATCAGCGTCCATTCATCCGTCTTCCATGCTGCTTATACTATATGGGACGCAGGTGCTGGATGATAACCGACATACAGCAGGGTAAATGATATCGGAGTAAAAAGAGGTTACGGGAATGTTCTGAGAACGTTCTGGGAAGGTTAGGGGAACGTTCTCCAAACCAACATGGAACGTTCTATTTACATAGAGAAAACTTTCCTGGCTAACCAACATAGAACGTTAGGATGTATGTTCTAGGAACCAGAAACTAACGTTCCTAGAACATTCTGGGAACCAAAAATTGTTAGCTGGGTAAATCAGATTACAAAGGTTGTCGGGGACATTAAACATCACAGGTAAAGTCATCTACGCACTAGTCCGCCTTCACAGCCTCGTTGTGTTTATAATCTCGGTCTCGGAAACTATCATAACTCGAACTTTCAGGGAAAATGTTTCTAAACAAAGACTGAAAGAGTTGTCGGAAGCTTAGTGATGGTGATGTTGAGGTCATACGACTTTCGTGTAGTTCGTTTATAGCCTACGTTTAGCTTTTGACTTCTGCCGATTGTATTTACACTTCAAAATGATCAAAATGATTATCACGATGACGTGTAAGAATCATCAACTTTTGTTAGTCACAGAGTTTATTTTCTGCAATAATCCAAAAGCCAATAGAAAGAAAAATCCTATTGTTTTTTTTGTTTTGTTTTTTCTCGAGGGGTCAGGGTGATGATAACTTCTAGTTTGGCCCACAAAAAACGTCATCCCTGCACCACTCTTTTACTACAGTAGATAATAAATATAGGCCTGGTTTCACAGACAGGTCTTAGATTAAGCCAGGATTAGGCAGTTCAATTAGGATATTTAAGTAGCTTTTATAAAGGTGCCTTAGAAAAAAACATGTGCGCCTTGAGACAAAACAATAGCACTGACATATTTATATACATATAATATATAACGTTACTTTCAGTTAAAACAGCTCAAGGATTTTTGATTTAAAAATATTTTCATGATTTGTTATCACAACATTTTTTAATTTCAATTAACTCAAAATTTGAAGGCAACCAGGTAACTTTTTTTAAGTTAAACCAACAATTATTTTTTTACAGTGTAGGCTTAACCTGTGAAACCAGGGGTTTTAAATAGTTCGAAATTTAATGAAAATTTAGGTTTATTATATGTTTTTATTTTATATCTTCTTTATACAGACCCCGTATTGTACCTTCAGGAACCCCTGAAGGACAACTCTGGGTTGTAGTTGTTTTGCTTTTACATGATTAGCCTCAGTCCTTTATGCCAAACTGAGTGTTTCAATAAGGCTGAATAATGGCAAGCATACCAAAGTTGCACAATTTCACTGACTGTTTTTATTTAGCCTAAGAGCACTGCTACCTTTCACATAAGAAAAAGAAAACACATTCATCTTAGCTCTTTCCCTCCCGCTCGGAAAGCCACGCCATCCATATTAAACTATATAAATGTCTCACATAGTCAGACCCGGACTCTAGTGGAAGGGAATATACAGTTTCCTTAAAAATGTTTAAGAGATTGTTGCTTTCAGAAGAGCCAAACGAGAGTTAATATGATTATACATCTGAATCCATATTGTTTCATAACAGTTTCTCTTGTATCAAGAAATGCACATTTTTAATGTTTTAACATCAGCTGTATAGTATTTGTACCATTGTGGTCTGCTTCCCTTTTCCGCTAGAACGCAACAAACAAATGCTTGATTCTGAGTGACTCACCTGCTATGTTTCCTCAGCAGAGCTCCAAACATCTCTGCACAAGCACCTCATTCTTTTCAGGAACTGGAACTGAGCTGCAGGAATGTGAGCATGAGTAGCGTGTCATAGGGAAAAGGAAATTTACTGTGAGCTAATCCCACCATCACACAACACTCTTGACACATTCACTCTCTCTGCGCACTGAGTCATTCTTACGGCAGGCTGCATAAACTTTATCCAGCACAGATGCGGTTTATTTCATATGGAAGCAATAAGTGAGGCAATGTTGTGAAATGAAGGACTGGCATACTGGTGAACGGATATTTTGCTTTGTTGGCACAGCAGAAACATACTGTAAAATAGGAAGTTTTCAGAGGCTGATATTTTATTGTCAGACTCAAGAGGTTTTTCTTGGATTGCTTAGTTTGGACTAAAGTATTTGCTTATGTACAGTAGTTTTACATCTTTGTCCTGGTTATTGCATATGTTGGCACTTAGTATCTTTAAAGGGAACCCCTGATGTTAAGACTTGTATGGCTTAATATAACGTAAATGATGTCTCTTACTGAAATATGTAGTAGAAAACCCATGAAAGATTTACGTTATTTAAAAAATCCATTAAATATTTGGACAATGGGCAGCGGCATTTTGTTTGCGTTCTATGTCGGTGACGTCAAATGGTTGCACTGAGCTACTGACACTGTCCTATTGCTATTTTTAACGCAACACAACTCGGAATATAATATACGATGCCACATTGTGCAGCTTTTGTTTGCAATTTTCAGTCGATGAGCCACAAGAAAAGCGATGCAAGTCTTTACTGCTTTCCTAGCGATAAGAGGAGAAAAGAATGGGAAGTTGTGCAGAATGTGGACGAATAAAACTTCCTAAAGATCCGCGTCTTTGTTCTCTTCACTTTAGTCTTGTTGACTTTGAGGCTTTTTATCTGTATGTTTTGGTGCAACCTGAATGCATTACACACAGTTAAATATGCTGAGAAGATGCTACTATTTTATGCAATCACAGATATACTATATTGCCAAAAGTATTGGGACACCCCTCCAAATCATTGAATTCAGGTGTTCTAATCACTTCCATGGCCACAGGTGTATAAAATCAATCACCTAGGCATGCAGACTGCTTCTACAAACATTTGTGAAAGAATGGGTCGCTCTCAGGAGCTCAGTGAATTCAAGCGTGGTACCATGATAGGTTGCCACCTGTGCAATAAGTCCATTCATGAAATTTCCTCACTGCTAAATATTCCACGGTCAACTGTTAGTGGTATCATAACAAAGTGGAAGCAATTGCGAACAACAGCAACTTAAAATCACGTAAAATCACAGAGCGGGGTCAGCGCATACTCGCCAACTTTCTGCAGAGTCAGTAGCTACAGACCTCCCAACTTCGTGTGGCCTTCAGATTAGCTCAAGAACAGTGCGTAGAAAGCTTCATGGAAAGGGTTTCCATGGCTGAGCAGCTGCATCCAAGCCTTACATCACCAAGTGCAATGCAAAGTGTTGGATGCAGTGGTGCACGCCACCACTGGACTCTAGAGCAGTGGAAACGTGTTCTCTGGAGTGATGAATCACGCTTCTCTGTCTGGCAATCCGATGGACGGGTCTGGGTTTAGCGGTTGCAAGGAAAACGGTACTTACCTGACTGCATTGTGCCAAGTGTAAAGTTTGGTGAAGAGGGCTGAGTTCCAGTGAAAGGAACTCTTAATGCTTCAGCCTACCAAGACATTTTGGACAATTTCATGCTCCCAACTTTGTGGGAACAGTTTGGGGATGGCCCCTTCCTGTTTCAACATGACTGCGCACCAGTGCACAAAGCAAGGTCCATAAAGACATGGATGAGCGAGTCTGGTGTGGAGGAACTTGACTGGCCTGCACAGAGTCCTGACCTCAACCCAACAGAACACCTTTGGGATGAATTTAGAGCGGAGACTGTGAGCCAGGCCTTCTCTCCAACAACACTGCCTGACCTCACAAATGCGCTTCTAGAAGAATGGTCAAAAATTTCCACAAACACACTCCTACACCTTGTGGAAAGCCTTCCCAGAAGAATTGAGGCTGTTATAGTTGCAAAGGATGGGCTAACTCCATACTAAACCCTACGGATTAAGAATGGGATGTCATTAAAGTTCATGTGCACGAAAAGGCAGGCGTCCCAAAACGTTTGGCAATATAGCGTATCTTGTGCATCACAGCACACACAAACTTTGAGGCAGTCTGTCTCAATCGAGATGTGCTATAGGCTCACTTTCGTCAGTCTTCACGACAGGCGCAGCATTTCGTTAAAGCATACACTTATAACCATCGGCAACTGTAAGCTCTTTCAGCTGTGGTCTTCTAAAAGCCTCAAAGGACCGGGGCTTGTGAAAAGAACAAAAACATGGATCTTTAGGAAGTTTTATTCATCCACATTCTTCACAGCTTCCCATTCTTTTCTCCTCTTATTGGAAAGCAGTAAAGACTTGCATCGCTTTTCTTGTGGCTCATTGACTGAAAATTACAACCAAAAGCTGCACAATGTGGCATCATATATTATATTCCGAGTTGTGTTGCGTTAAAAATAGCAATAGGACAGTGTTAGTAGCTCAGTGATTGCAACCATTTGACGTCAACGACATAGAACGCAAACAAAATGGCGCCGCCCATTGTCCAAATATGTCATGGATTTTTTTAAATAAATCTTTCATGGGTTTTATATTTTACTATTTTACTCTTACTATATATTTCAGTAAGAGACATCATTTACATTATATTAAGCCATACAAGTCTTAACACCAGGGGTTCTTAAGAATCTTCTTATGTAAGATAGCTTTGCTTAAACTGAAACTTAGCAGTCAACTTATGCTTGTTTTTTGCCTTTAAGTGAAATATATGGACTTCATTGTTACCCTCTTATCCTGATAAGCTACATTTTTCCAGGCTGATTATTTCCTTAATGTTACTACTAGAGGTTTTGCCATTGAAAGCAGCTTTGGAAGGTAATTAGAGGTGATGTGGAAAAAAGAAAAGTTGTTATATTTAATTTTGTTGGGATTAGTCAAAATCATTGTTGTCATTATAAATGAACTTTGAGCTGCAGAACAATAATGCACTGTGATGGTCTGTGAAGTCCCCCTGTAGTCAAATATCCCTTAAAACTCACCTTTGATCACCAAAATGACACATTTAAACGTTTTTTTCTTTGAAAAAAGATTTCTTCATAGTGCTGGGCGGTTTGACCAAAAATCTCTATCACAGTTTTTTTTTTTTTTTTTAAGATTCTGGCGGTTTCACGGTATGTCACGTTTTTTTGCACTGGACCTTTTTTTTTTTTTGGCATATTTTACTATTTTATTATTATCTCTATTAATTAAAGTATACTCGATTGTACAATAGTATATTTCTGTCATTTCAAGTTATACCGAACTTTTATTTTGACAGGGTCGTGAAGACCTTTGACTTCCTGTGTATGATACGACAAATGTCGATAGTTTTATTAAATTAATGGTGAAATGTTCATAAAGTGACCCTAAGAGCAGCTCTGCAGAAGAAGTTCATGTATGAGTGAGACAGCAGATACTGAAATCATCGCGAGCGTCACGCGTGCTTCAGTATGTGTAGCAGTAGACGAAAATCCGGCGCTCATTCATACAGACTTCAGATTTCAATAGCAGCATTTTGTAGCTTTAATATTCACAGACACTAGTCCGTATCGATATCTGTGTACAGCCATACTTTTGATTTATTCATCCAAAAATGGCCAAATTCAGCTTTATACAGTAAGTTGTATCTGTGACTGGATACTGTGATTTCATCTGTGATTTCTGCATCGTGGAAATCATATGGCTTTACATGGTATTTGCAGTATTAAAGAGAGATCGTTTTGTGAGTTATTTATTGTTGTGTTATAAAGTTGTTTCCATTAGTGTAAGAAGAGTATGCAGTTAATAGAAGTCCGCTCTCTATACGCTCTACATTGCGCTTCATGGCCATTGAATAAGAGACAGCAGCTGTTTCAGCTACGCACCGGTATGGCGGTTTTTGAAAAATACATATCGGTCTCGAAATTGAAACCGGTATACCATATGAACCGGTATACCGCCCAGCACTATTTCTTAATGCCTTAAAATAGCTTGAATGTAACTCTACACCCTTGCCTTATTTAGTATACATGATTCTATGAATATGCAAATCAGTCCCCCCTCCACTCTCTCACACACATGATTAGTTACAAGGTAGTTTGTGACATCAGAAGAAATACCAGCAATTTCAAACGGCATTTTTGAGACTGGGCAAATTCCAAACAGAAGGGAGCATCCCTATGCCCTACTTTGGAGGGAGCAGGGCACTTGCGTGCCATTATGTAGCCGTTTGAAATGCACTTAGTGAAGGGAGCAATGAAAGACGGCCCTGTCCCAAATGGCACACTTCTATGCACTTTCCGTCTTGTGGACTTACAATGGCTGCTGCGTGCACATGTCTGTTAGGTCCACAAGACCGTAGGGCCATTTGTTAATTTTAGGCTTCAGAAGGGTGCTTGCGAGCGCCCCCTTTGCGGCCAATGGTCGCCTTCAATGCGCACTTTTGCTGAGCCCACACTGGTGCGAGCTCCGCAGCAGACATCTTCTCAACAGTCAAAGCAGAGTTACGTCACGAAAGTGCGGACTCATAGGAAGACCACAAGTGTTTAGGGTGACAATTGGGACAGGGCCAATGCCATTTCTTCATTATATTCACCTGGGATGTTCCCATGACAACATGGTGTCCATCAGCTGATTAGCTATTCTTACAACAGAAATTTCTTATTATTGCTGTTAACATACCTGTTGCAAATAAAAATACATTTATATATATTTTAAAAGTGTACTTCTCTGTTCTCAACTTTAAAACTTGCCGTCTCATCTTTGGACACTGCATTACTCAACACTAACCTATGAAACTTATTTAAACATGACATGCCAAAAATGTGTGAAATATCACGAAAAAAAACAAAACAAACATCAACTTGAATTGCTATGTTTGTAAGTTAACTCGAACTCTCCCGCCATCTACCTTTAAAATGAATGAATCACGAGTATTCGCTGGGTCACATGACCATAAATAATAAAATTACTTCCTCGAAGTGATCATCGCACGTGCCCTTCGCTAATGGCCTTGTGGAAAGGCCCTTCGTGAAGGGATTCAGACAGTTGTTCACTTTCGTTTGGAACACCCCTACAAATGGCGTCCCCTTCTCGAAATGCCCTTCAAGGGTGCAAAAATGCAGTTTGGAATTTGCCCTGTCTTTGGTTCACAGCAGTTTTAAGGAGAAAATCTGCAAAAAATCTGCGAAATGAATTTTTTTCTTAAAGCATATTAAAAACCCCACATAGACATATAAACAACATTAAAGGGTTAGTTTACCCAAAAATGAAAATAATTTCATTTATTAGGGTAGACCGGGTACAGTTGGTTTTTGCTTTTTCCGTTACCACACCAAAACTAGGGACTGAAACAAAGTGATTTTTCATATGACATGGAAGGGACGTGGTGAAGTGAAAAAATTACCTTAGAAAAATTAAAGTTTTAATATCGGGGATAGGTTTAGGATAAGGGTCCGAATATCTTCGGACTGGAGAAGCGCATGTACTTCAAATTTCCCACGATCGAAGAGGGCGCTAATACGCATTTTCACAGATTGCGTACGCAAGTTCTTTAAGGTGTTTCAACTGTACCCCTGTACCAACTGTACCTGGTCAACTGTACTCACCCTCATGTCGTTCTACACCCCTAAAGACTTTCGTTCATCTTCGGAACACAAATTAAGCCGATTTCACAACATTGCTTCAGAGCTTTACGAATAGATTCAGTGGTTCGGAGCGCCAAAGTAACGTGATTTCAGAAGTTTAGCCATTTGATAGGAGATCCAAATCACTAATTTGAAACAAAAGATTCATAAAGCTCAGAAGCAGTGTTTTGAAATCAGCCATCACGAGATATTGTTGAAAAGTCATTATTTAGTTGTTATTTTTTTTGTTTTGTTTTTTTGGCACACAAAAAGTATTCTCGTCGCTTTATAATAAGGTAGAACCATTGAACTCACATAAACTGGTTTTTTTTTTTTTTTAAATTTGGACCTTGAGAGGTTCAGTGGCTTTGCTTTCAGTAGAGGCCTCACTGAGCCATCTGATTTCATCAAAAATATCTAAATTTGTGTTCCGAAGACGAACGACATGAGGGTGAGTAGTTAATGACAATTTTCATTTTTGGGTGAACTAACCCTTTAAAAGCTTAATTTTCACCACAGGGAGACTTTAAGATAGTCTCAGCCCAGATAGACAGCCCTTTTCTGCCACCTAGTGTTTAAATACGTATGGCACAACTGCAGGAAGCCTTCAAATATATTTTTAAATGTCCTGAGAAAATAATATGAACAAACCATAAAGCACAAAGAATAAATGTGTTTTTAGGTAACAGATTTGCTATGCTAAAATTCATATGACATGAAAATATTTAATTAAATAATTGTATTTTTATTTAATTATTAATTATATAGATCAGTTTTAGTTTAACAAATGTTTGAAATTGATAAATTATTTCATTTTAAAATATTTTATCATAAATTATCATAAATCATAATTATTATCAGAATGACATTTGAATTGAAATATGTACACTGTTTTAGTGTATAGTTTGTAAAACCTGATTTGAGAGTGATCCAAAAAGCATCTTGTGTTTTAATGGAAATAAGAACATCTGTTTTGAATTTGCTTATTTTATTAGTGACCTAGATATAGAGCACATTCTTTATTTTATGTTGTAACATTTCTTTGTTTTAAATTTTTCGAAATTCATTTCCAAGTTTGAATTAGATTTTGAATCACTTTTCACTTTTGGAAACATTTGAACCTGAGATTTATTTGCTCTCTGTTTTTGTACGCAGTCATTTGCTGATCAGATTTCTGCAAGGCTTTAGTAGTGTGTGTATTTCAGGAACAGTTTCATAATTTGACATATGTAATTTTGTTAAATGGCAACTGCACTTATTTGTCAGTCATTCCATATGATGAGATGAAAGGTTGTGTGGTTTTGAAGGTTATACGGCTCATTTTACACTTCTAGCTGAGAGAGAGAGAGAGTCCTGAATTAAATTACCCAGCACTCAGCTGTCTCTCAGTGAAATTCACATTTTCCTGTGCAGTGTTAGCACAATATGCTGAAGATGCTGATTACTGGTGAGCATGCAGACACTGCTGCGTGAGGGCAGCTTACATCTTCTCTTTTTCGCCAACCTTTTAAAACCTGTAATTTCAATCAATGCACAGTCCCACCAGGCAACCCGCAAATCACTCCCCCTCTATAGAAGAGCATGTGTGGCTGACAGTGGGTTTGACAGCCCACAGTAAACTATCAACCCCAGCCTCGGAGGACAGCACACATGGTAAAAACCATATTGTCATTTATATTGTGCAGTTAGAGATGCCTTTCTTCAGAAGTGCTTCGGAGATTTTGAATACATAACACGTCGAAAACCATTTGTAAAAATCATTCTGCTTTGTTTATTGAACCCAAATATGTAAAGGGATATCCATTTAGGTATCAACATTGCAAAAATATTTTTAAATCATTATTCTTATAGTTAAATATATTTTAAAAAGATAAATGTAGCCTACTTAAGAAGTAAAATTACCCTGATAATGCATTTTCTGATATTATATCTGGAATTAAAAGGTATGTTTTTAGCTTTGTTTTTCTTGTTTTTGAGCATGAACCATATTAAATTTTTGTTAGATTTATGTTAGATTTCGAAAAAAATATATAAATGTAAAACTAAATTGTAAACTTAATGTAAACGTTTGAAATAATACTATGGTAAAAATGTCATTAAAAGATTCAAACAATTAAATGCAATATGAATCATAATTGTGACTCAAACTTGAATTCAATTAAATTAATGATATATTCTCAGAAAACAATCACCTTATACAATTTTTCTCAGTTTAAATGCTTAATTTAATTTGCGTAATCTAAAATAAAAGTACATTTATCTTGATAATACGTTTTCTGAGAATATAAAATATGTTTTTAGCCTTTTTCTTGTTTTAAGCATAAACCTCACTATATTTTTTTAGATTTATACATTTAAAATGAAATTTAATTGAAGATATCACCTTGTACAGTTTTGCTCAATTTAAATGCTTAATTTAATTACCAAATTAAAGGAAATTGTATCTTGTTTCAAGGATGATAAAAGATGAATAGGTTTTCCTCCTCTGTTTAAATCTAAAAATAGATTTTATCATAAGATGTGTTGCATGGGAAAATGGACTTTATTAGGTATATTTGCAATTCAAAGGAATTTTTGTTTTTCCCTGAAGGCATGGAATGGTTCCTAAATTTAAAAATGCATATTCATAAAACACATCTATGACCTTCACTGTTGAAATAATACTACCAGTAAAACATGACCTTAAAAGTTTCAAGTCACAAAATGCACTATTAAATGCTCTATGAACATGAACTTTTAAAAAAAAAAATGTATTTTTTCTGAAAAGTATTCACTTTTTATTAAATTTAAAATTAAGTTTAATTAAAGATATCACCTTGTACAGTTTTACCTCAATAAAAATAAAATTGATCTTGTTTTAAGGATGCATTTTTAACTGGAAAACCAAGACAAAATACAGATTAAGAAAAAAAAATTGTACGCTTTAAATCTGTTAAAAGACCCGTATATCGTTCAGCAAGGACAAAACTCCTCAGCAATACTCTGAGCCGGTGCTCAGTGCTGCATTGTGGAGGTACTTACAGGTGATGGAAGTACTCGCCCAGAGCAAATATACCTCAGCTTTAGGCTAAAGCCAGAACATCAGTACAGCATTGCAGCTGAGAAAGAGTATGAATGTGTGCGTGCTGGAGCGTTCATGCATAGGGCTAATGGTATGTTGGGTGTAAATCATAGCGGTACTGGTTACGGGCACGTGCACTCTGGGATGTGTGCTGCAGTGGAGGCATCCCCCTCAGCACAGAACGAAGCTCATTTGTCAAATTGCCTGCAGGACTTGAATGCTGCATTGCTGCTGAGAGAGAGAGGCAATCAGCTTTTCCCCATGGTTGGGGGTGGAGGAGCACAGGAAGGCCCATCCGGGCAGCATGCTTTGAGCAGTCTCCTTGCTTGTAAAATGTGCAGTGGACACCGAATCGGTGGCACTCGTGTGAAGGTCACTGCAGAGTACAAAGTGCTAAATTGCATCAATTATTCCTGTCCCAAAACATTTTCATGATTTGCTATCACAACATTTTTTCTTTTGTCAAATCAACTTAGATAATTAACGTGGTTTAGATAACATAATATTTTGAGTTTCTGTTGATTAACCCAATTGCCTTCATTGTATTAACTCAAATTTTTTAATTTCAATGAACTAAAAATTTTAAGGCAACCAGGTAACTTACTTTTTTTAAGTTAAACCAGCGATTCTTTTTTACAGTGTAGTTGTAGATTTGCTTCTCTTCCATACACGTGTTCTTTCCATCTTTCTTTTTGTTTCTTCCTTCCATTCTTCTTTCCTTCTTTTTTTCCCACGATGAAGATTTTTGAAAATATGCTTATTTTCTATGCCTAATTTTCGTATCTCTTTTCATCTCTTCATCCTCATAGCAGTAGAAGGCTGATTTTAAGTGCGTCTTTAGTGCCGCTGCCAGTAAGGATTAGTTTAAGAGCAGATCTGTGGATACAGTCCCAGGTGCAAGTGTGCTGATCGCCTCAGCTTGGGTGTTTTCTCTCCACAGCAGCTGGAGCAGGTGCCAAGTGTGCGGCACATACACAGTCCTGTTAAAAGAAATCTCTGCAACGTATCACGATAAACAGTTAATCGGTTTTCTTCCTTTGTTTAAATGTTGGGAAAATTGACTTTAGGTATTTGCAATTCAAAAGCATTTTTGTTTTTCTCTGATAACATAAAATTATTTCAAAATGTTTAAATGGATTTATATAACACATACAGTATCTGTGACCTTCACTGTTGAATATATTGATACTACTTGTGAAAATGACCTTAAATCACAAAGTGCACAATTAAATGAACTATAAACCTGAACAGTAAAGTACATTTGTGTTTTTTCAAATTAAAAATTAAGTAGGTGATGGCACAAAAATTAAAGTATTTCATGCACTAGAAGCCAAACAGACAAGAGACTTCATGGAAAAGGATGTGAAGATATAATAACCAAAGTAAAGTTAAAATGAGCTCATTGTTCATAGTGGTATGACGTATTAATCATATTCATATTTGGCATTAGCTGTTCCCTGCACTCTTTTAATGAACTTCCTGATTGTTCTCAGGATAATCATTGTATCAGTATTTACCATCATTATATTAAATTGCTTCTTTGTTATGCTCTCAGCCAGCTTTAAACAGAGAGATATAAGCTAAAATTTTAACACTGACATGCGTTGTGTGTACAGATCCATCGACCATTCAGTGTACACGACCATTCTTGCATACAGATTAGCTTGTTGATAGAATTCCTGATATTTATATCAATTCAAATGTATCTAATGAATTAATATGTGGTGTGAATATCAAAACCAAAAAAATATTACAAGATATAATTAGTAAATATTATCGTTTTAATTAAAAGTAAAAATGTGTTTTTCAAAATATACATCTATATGAATGTTAGCACTGTCAGTACTAGAATACTTTGGGAAATGCTTCAAATGCCCCTTGGATCGCGACTAGCACATTTAATTAGAAATTCAAATGTAGCCTACTTACTGTGGCACATTTATGCAAATACATTCTCTGCAGGTCATTTCGGGCAATACCGTACTGTCCCTTTAAGCATTGTACTGCAAAATGTTCTCCCTTGATATGTTCCGCAAAGCAGCAGAACTGTCCTGAGCTTCCTTGCTGGAGAAAAAACGGAATTTCTATAGGAGCAATTCTTTGCTGCATGACCTTGAGTCTCTCATTTTATGAACATATGTTATACTCATGACATAACCACCTTTGATGCGGATTATGCATTATTATAATGTAATTATGATTACATATGTGATTGTGACAAGGTTCATCTGTGCAGAGCTCCATCAGCTCAGACCCCTGGAGCATCGGCCCCTTTAATAAAGGTTGAAAGGGCCCTTTCAAATGCTCTTACAATCTCACGCAGCTCTCAGAGATTAATGATGCCAATCACTCAGGATGATTTTTTTTTTTTTTTTTTTAACTCTCACAGAAAGAATGTTACTTGTTCCTCTATATTAGTGAATCCAAATGTATTCTAAGTGGCACATATATTAATATAAGTACAGAACATTTATATTCAAACAATGACAAAAAAATAATATATATTAATTTATTTCATCCCTAATGGCAGGTCAGTACTGTTGTTATAGTTCATTGTCTTGATCCCTTGGAGAATATAATCTGGCCTATTGAATCCCTCTGAACTGCTACTCCACTTATGTCCTGTAGAGGGGGTGATAATGTCGTGTGACTCTGATCATGTGAGTGATTGCACAGGATGGTGTGTGATGCTTAGCTCAGCAAGTATTTAATAATCCCAGTCATTCATGCATTTCATTGAGTAACTGGCATACATGCATATATATATTGCATCAATGCATACATCAATAAGCTGCATTGTAGACGTGTGTTACACTCCCTCCTGTTATATATGTATACTGTATATATACTGACTGTACAGAAAGTGCTGAAATGCAATTAACGGAGAAAAGCTGCTGCTGTGGCTGAATTAGCTAATGACTCTCTGCAAGACTCCATGAAATACAGTGATATGTTTGTCTTCATTTAACTTCCCTATATTTAATACAGCTCATGTATCGGGCTAATTCGGGCATGTAATATCAACTTTAAAAATCAATGTACTGCCAGATATCATGGGAGGTTTTAAATGACCCATGACTGTTTGTTTCATTGAGCTCGTTCTGTTTAATACTCAAAAAACACAAGAAACGAGTGGAATGCAGAATATTTTGCAGTCAAAATTAAAAGCCCTCTTGACCCCGCACCTCAAAAACTATTTGCTCTGAACATTCCAAAATTGTGATTTGTTCAAATCAGGGATGTAAATGACTCAAGCTTTGACAGCTCATGGGGTCAAATGTAATTTTGTGGCATAAAGCAGACGTATACTTCAGTTCAGCCGGTGCGGGGGAGGCCGATCCGTCATTAGGCCGTTAATCAAATGTGCCGACGGCTGCAGGCAGCCATTCTTCACCGCACACATGACTCTGACACCACAACAATCCACTCCAGCCGTCCACCTCCTCAACCGCGGCAAATTAACATGCTGCCGTTATGTTTTCTCTTGGTCAGCGTCTCTCTGGACATTGAGATAGGGCACGTGTTTCAGACATCTTTGTTGCAGAACCTCAGGCGATCACTGGCTGGCCTTAGACTGCTTTACGGAGTTAATGGACTTTTTGATTTAAAAATTGAAGGATTAGTTCACTTTAAAATAAAAATTACCCCAAGATTTACTCACCCTCAAGCCATCCTAGGTGAAGATGACTTTCTTCTTTCTGATGAACACAATCAGAGTTATATTAATAAATATCCTGATGCATTCAAGCTTTATAATGGCAGTGAACAGGTCCAACGAGTATGAAGCTCAAAAAAGTGCATCCATCCAAAGCAAAACGTACTCCACACAGCTCCGGAGGGTTAATAAAAGCCTTCTGAAGCAAAGCGTTGCATTTGTGTAAGAAAATTATCCATATTTAATAAGTTAAATAAAATAAAATAAAAGTAAAATATCTAGCTTCCGCCAGACCGCCTTCCGTATTCAACTTAGAAAGAAAGCGGCAGAAACTGACGTCATGTCAGTTACACGTTTTTTTGTAAGTTGAATAGGGAAGGCGTAGGACATAGCGTAAGCATTTTGAACTGCGAGAGTTTTACACTTTCTTCATAAGTTGAATATGGAAGGCGGTCTGGTGGAAGCTAGTTATTTTACTTAATAACTTGTCAAATATGGATATTTTTCTTACACAAACGCATTGCTTCACTTCAGAAGGCCTTTATTAACCCCCGGAGCCATATGGAGTACATTTATGATGGATGGATGTGGATGAATGCATTTTCTTTAGCTTCATACTCGTTGTTTTCCATTCACTGCCATTATAAAACTTGGATGCGTCAGGATATTTATTAATATAACTACGATTGTGTTCATCAGAAAGAAGAAAGTCATATACATCTAGGATGGCTTGAGTGTGAGTAAATCCTGGGGTAATTTTCATTTTAAAGTGAACTAATCCTTAACATCTATGGAACCTTTCCATTCCACAAAGGTTGTGTATAGTGGAAAAAGGTTATTTATATTAATAAAATGTTCTTCACATCAAGAAAAAATGTTGTTTTTTTTTAAAGATCACTTCATTGAAAGTTTTTTAGGGGAACCCAAAATGGTTCTACTATGGCATCGCTGTGAAAATGTGTCATTTGTTAACATTAGTTACTGCATTAACTAACATGAACTAACAATGAGTAATATATTTTTAAACCATTTATTAGCTTTTGTTAATGTTATTTAATAAAAATGTTCATATTCATGTTAGTTCACAGTGCATGAATTAATGTTAACAGATACAACTTTTGATCCTCAAAATGTATGGTAGCTAAATGTTGAGATTAACATTAGATAAGAGTCATAAATGCTATAGAAGTGTTGTTCATTGTTAGTTCATGTTAAAGGATTAGTTCACTTTGAAATGAAAATTAGCCCAAGCTTTACTTACACTCAAGCCATCCTAGGTGTATATGATTTCTTCTTTCTGATGAACATAATTGCAGAAATATTAATAAATATCCTGACGCATCCAAGCTTTATAATGGCAGTGATAGGGATCAATGAGTATGAGCTGAAGAAAGTGTCTCCATCCGCATCCATCCATCATAAATCTGTGCTCCACACGGCACCAGGGGGTTAATAAAGGCCTTCCGAAGCGAAGCAATTGCATTTGTGTAAAAAATATCCATATTTAAACAAGTTATGAATTCAAACATGTAGCTTTCGCCAGACTGCCTTCCGTATTGACGCTACGAAGAAA
Source organism: Elopichthys bambusa (assembly GCA_037101425.1). Taxonomy (NCBI): domain Eukaryota; kingdom Metazoa; phylum Chordata; class Actinopteri; order Cypriniformes; family Xenocyprididae; genus Elopichthys; species Elopichthys bambusa. The sequence continues at coordinate 11,736,396 of CM074451.1, forward strand.
GTGTAAACTGGTGTCCCATCAGTTTTACACTTTCTGCGTACATTGAATACGGAAGGTGGCTGGATGGATGTGGATGGAAGCAATTTCTTCAGCTCATACTCATTGATCCCTATCACTGCCATTATAAAGCTATGATGCGTCAGGATATTTATTAATATTTCTGCGATTATGTTCATCAGAAAGAAGACAGTCATATACACCTAGGATGGCTTGAGGGTGAGTAAAGCTTGGGGCTGATTTTCATTTCAAAGTGAACTAATCCTTTAAGTTATGTAGTTGACTATTGATAACAAATGTTAACTTTTTAAAGTGTTACAGACAAAAATTCTAATGTCATAATTTTACTTGTTTACCTTTTACAATATCTTTAGCTCTAATTTGACTGTGAAGAAGGCAAGAGGTTAGCCTATGCTAGTTCTGCTGCAGTCCTAGGCCTAGGGAGAGATCTGGCCTGCTTCAAAAAATGAGGTCAGCTGAGAGGTACAGGCTCGTTGAATTCCTGCTCTCTGTCAATTAGTTAATCCATTCAGCTGGTAGTGAGAGGTAGGGATGGGATGAATGAGAGAGGGAGAGGTGAAGGGGTACTCTTATGGGGCTGCAGCTATACTCTTCTGGAGGACAGCTGGCTCTGTCAGACCAAAGTGGGAGCTGCAATTGTAGACAGATGGATTTTCAGTTAACTTCCAATCTGAGTTTGAGATCTGAAGATTAACCTCTGTGATCTGTTAGAGATAGACCTGCTGTGTCTGCTTATGTCTCTTAAGTAATACAGACCAAATGTGCCTTTATTGCAGTAATACAAACATATGACTGCCAAGAACTTATAAATTATAATTTAAAAATAAATTATATGTGTGTTTCTTCAACTATGCAAACTTCTGGTTCTGTGCACAGTTAGGAAATTAAATTTAAAAATGCTTTTTACACTGACTAGTTTATGAAATTTGTCTACTAACAATCCTCAGCAGTGTGCATACACATTGCAGGAAAATTTTGACATTTCTTTTTCATTTATTGGAAAAGTCACAAACATTTATATCACGGTGTCGTTTTAGGTGTGTTTGACTTGAAGCAGCATTGCGCAGACCGATCGGTGTGACATCAAAGTACCACAAGAGCAATTAAAGATCAGATGGCCCTGTATGTTTTTAAATTGCTCTTGTAGTACTTTTATGTCATACACTGATCGATCTGCGCAGCGCTCAAGTCAAAAACACCTTTTGTCATTTGTCTTTTTTTTTTTTAAAGAAATTAATATTTAGCAAGGATGCAGTAAATTGATAAAACATTTCAGTAAAGACTTACATTGTTACAAAAGATTTCAATTTCACTTTCTATTTATCAAAAAATCCTAAAACAAAAAGTTACACACACTGAAAAAGAATTGTTGGTTCAACTTAAAAAAGTAAGCTGCCTTAAAATTTTAAGTTCACTGAAATTGAAAATTTGAGTTAATACAATGAAGGCAATTGGTTTAATCAACAGAACCTCAAAATATTATGTTATCTTAACCACATTAATTATTGAAGTTGTCGATTTGACAAAAGAAAAAATGTTGCGATAACAAATCATGAAAATAATTTTTTACAGTGCGGTTTCTACAAAAATATTAAGCAGTAACTGTTTTCAACATTGATAATAATAAGAAATGTTTCTTGAGCAGCAAATCAGAATATCGGAATGATTTCTGAAGGACCATGTGACACTGAAGACTGCAATGATGCTGAAAATTCAGCTTTGACATCACAGCAATAAATTTCAAAAAATATTAAAATAGAAAACAGTTATTTTAAATCGTAATACTATTTCACAGTATTACTGTTTTTACTTTATATTTGATCAAATGAATGCAGCCTTGGTGAACATAAGATTTCTTTAAAAAACATTAAAGAATGTAAAGTGTAGATGCAAAAACTCGTGTATGTATGTTTTCATGCTTTTTTGGATTATTTGACAAAATTACAGCTTGATTGGAAACGATGCACAATGAAATACATGATTGTTTTCTTTATATCTTCATCATAAGCCTACTGACACTGCTGTCTCCTCGGTAGAAAAGTACACTAACTTTTGAAAAATCTTTATTAGGGCAAAATCTCTTATTGTGAAGGAAATTATACTTTGACAGCTGTAATTTTAACACAATGAATATGTTAAATATGTTTATTTCACACTTTGTTTAAATCGTTCTGAAGTATCAGTGCAGCTAGTGTACACCTGGCTGTGAACAGTTTCTGCATGCTGGTTGGTGATGAAGCTGCTCCCATGGGTATTCACAGCCAGCTATAATCCCAGAGCAGTGCGGAGGCGGAAGGGGACACTCTGACAGCTGACTCAGAGCGTCAGGTGAGGCGAGGGGTAATGTGATCAGCCATGTAAAAGGGCCCTTCACTCATGTTTTATTTATCAATGGAGATGCCATTACCAAAATGCACTGCTCATGAAGGAGATGCTGGTGAAGGCATTTCTATCTGTGTCAAAGTCAGCACAGGATGCTCAGAGGAGAGACGCAGCACACCAGCAGTGCTGAAATGCTGAGAGGTGCATGTGTACAAACTAGTGGTTGCTTAATATGAGGTTTTTTTTAAATGGGTGATGCTGATATCTAGAGAGTAGGGTGACTAAGGGCTGGATGATATAATAAGTAATTACTATTATATACATATTTCAAATATTTTTTGGTGAATTTTATATGTATAACAGTTAGTTCCTGTCCTTGATTCTGATAATGCATGATAAAACACGGCTATGACCGCTTCACCCAACGGTTCTGTGTATCACTACACAACACCCTTAGCAACCACTCTTAGCAACATAAACTGTTTGTTCTCAATTTTTATTGTTCATTGAAGCTTACTGTATTATGTAGAAGAGTATTGTGAGAAAAAGATCGAGTGAGCAAGTTTATTACCTGCATTCAGATTTAGCATTTTCTTTCAGGTCAGTCCTATGTTCATAAAAATCTGTTTAAATATCCGATGTACTATCCTGTCCTTTTAACAGTTAAGGGGTTTTCCTGTGAATGACAGTGCTAGTCAAAGCATTTGTCAGTTGCATCTTGTTCTTTTCAATGTAAAAGTCTTCGCTACTGAGTGAATCACTTATAAAGACAGTCTTTGCCGCCATCTAATGGCATAATAATGTTACTTCTGTTGCTGTTCACGGTCAGGGACTATTTCTTTTGGCGGAAGGAAGGCTTTAGTGAAAGTTTACTTCATGAAAGTTGCATTGATACATATTTTTGGCTTTAATATTTGTATTGTGTGGTAACTGTTTTATAAAAGCAATAAGGTACTCAAGGCTAGTGCTGTATCGTGAATAAGTCATGGCTGAACAACGCCCTTCAGCCGTGACTTATTCACGATACAGCACAGCCTCTCGTACGTTATTGCTTATATATCATAATTTTAGCAAACATTATGTAATAAAAATAAGTGTTTAAATGAATAAATGGTATTACATTAAATATAAAATAATCTAATAGTATAATTCTTACGTGTCAATATCAGCTGATATTTGTTCATTTTAACATTTGCATTTCAAATATTTCTTAATAAATATTGTGTAAAATCAGTGTTCAAATAAATAAGGTTTTGTTAAAGTGTATTAAAATGAGACAATTATTTGCATATTTGCTTTAGTATTACATTAAATATAAAATAATTTAATACTATTAATGCCAATCTTTTTTTCATTTTTTTTTTTCATTTAAACATATTTTACACAGACTTTATCAAGAAATGTTTAAAATACAAATGTCAAAATGGCCAAATATCAGCTGATAAATAAACAAATAAATAAATACTCTTCAACTACTTTTCACTTTCATCTCTGTTGTAGTCTGTACTTCTTGTATTGCAGCACTTCTCATGTTACTGCCTCCTTGAGATGAATTGCTGATGTTGTATTCCTTATTGGTAAGTCACTTTGGATAATGGCATCTTCTAATAGAAAAAATGTAAATGTAAAATATATATGTATATCAGTCTATCACTTGTCTATGGCATCAGTAGGTGTAATCATCTAGATTTTCTGTCCATGATGAGTATCTTTCTCTGATGTCACAGATGAGGCAGAGGAAAGTAAACACCATAAATCATTTGAATGGCTCAGTGAGGATGTGAAAGGTTTAGGATGTTTCATTAATACTTCCCCCAACCCCTATCCCCCAAAAGTATGATTTTGAGTTTTTAGGGCCTAAACGATTTGGAGAGCAAACTGAAAAGTGCGCTCACAGCCACGCAGATGTGCGAGATCAGCACAGAGTTTGTACTCGATGGCTTTCTGTTCCACTAGGCAAACTCGCAGGTCACCAATCAATACAGTTATGATGACATCTGCCATTTCTACAAAGCCCCCTCACCGGCTTCCAGCATGCTGCAGCCATTTATATATTATCCAGAGGTCATGGTCTTGTGAGCTCGGTCCTGACCAGTGCACTCCTGAACAGGAGTAAATGTAGCTCGGTGAGCTTTCTGCAGTAGTATCTGAGGCGCTTGTAGTAAAAGCTTTAGGACTCAAACCGTTATGCTTTACAGAATACAAGCAGGTATATGGGGGGAAGACTCCGCTGCAGGGTTGCAGCGCCAGCTTTGCTGATGCAAAGAGTTGCGATTGATTTACTGTACACAGAGCGGGCCAGCCCTATCAAAACCCCCTCTGTTAGAAGTTACAGTAATGTCAGATCTCCCAATGTGTAAGTCAGGATTTAGAATCTATGGCGAATGGAACATGAAGCCTCAATCATCTTGATTGTCAAAACGCTTCGTAGTCTGTCCAATATAATGTTGCACACCGCTGGTAATGTATCTCTCTCACTCCCAGACAGTTGACCTCCTGGTTGCAATGGAAGCAACGATACACCTCAAACACCCCCAGATCTGGTTTCTCAAGATTCTGGTTTTGTATTTCAGTTTTTTTTCCCGTCACCATCGATATAACATTTTCTCACAGCCATTTTCATTTCATTCACCATCCATCGTTTTTAAAAAATCGGAATCGGCCACATAGCCTCATTAGGCGGATTTGGGCCAGTGTCAGCAGCTAAGATGGATGGTGTCCGCACTATGAGCATAGCACACTTTAGTTTCAAAAAGGGTCACCCGTTTAATCCAAAGGAATTGAGGTAGTTTCGATGCCCCCCCCCCCCCTTCGACACCCCCCCCCACCCCACCCCCCAACACCACCTTTTTTTAAGGAATGTCTTGACCAGCTGCTGCGGGGGTAGGTGGTAGTGGGGGGTCGTCATAGTGGGAGTGTAGGGGGGTGGCGATGAGGCGCACATTGACCCTGGAGGTTGCGTTCCCCTTTAAAAGTCACGGCACACTCAGATACGCAAGGCTCATGCAGGAGCTGCTGCGGCAGTGGGAGAACACTGCTGAGCTGTGCAGTTTGTACTGCCAGTGAGCGCGCAGAGAGGAGGAGGGGGAGCAAGACATAGAAAAAGAGAGAGAGAGAGAGCAGGAGAATGAAGCAGGGAGAGAGAACGAACAATGTCATTCCATTCAGCAGGCAATGCTGCAGTCAACTTTACACCACCGGAGGAGAAGACACGGCTGCTTGTGCATCACCCCTGCAAGACCCGGACGGGAGCGGAGGCTGAGTGAGTATGTGGAAGTTTGTCTTTCTCTACAGGGCTAGAGGACGCATGTTGAACTTTTCACCCAATCACGGGGGGTTTAGCTTTGTGGGATGTTTCGGTCTGATTGCAGAATTATTCACTCACCTGCTCTTAAAGGACCCGTTTGCATTGACCTACATGATGAGTGATCTTCTGCAGTCAGGCTACTGACACTTCGTTAGTCGTCTCCATAACCAATGCCGGCCGGTCTTACTGTTAATCTTAGCACACGCAGGTGCATGCGGGATACCAACACAGGAAGATAAGATGCACAAGCTTGAATATAGGTATAGAAATGACGCCTGCAGGCATAAATAAAAGATGTAGGCCAGACATATTCTGCTTTAGGGTGCCATACATTGCTGAACTTTGTTGTGTAGCTGAAGCTGCAGTTTGTCTTGCAACCAGAATGCCAGGAAGGGAAAGAGTTAAAGAACTTGCAGCAGATGGGAAAATGGAAGTAACGTTTTAGGATGGCCTAGGGAGGACAGAGCGCAGTGTGCAAATGTGTCAGCTAGCAACTGTCACCACCATAGACTCTTAGGGCACTCGGACAGAAGATTTTGACAGAACGGTTTAGCCAGGTGCATAAGGGTCTCAGCTTCGAGTATGTTTATTAACGTGTGTGTATGTTTCACACTCTCTGTTGGACAGTGGCGCATTCTTACTAACCGTCCCATCCGAGAACAAGAGAGAGTGACTCAAATAAAGCGGTGGGGGGACTCATAACTCTTTCACTGCAGGTCTTTTTCTGCTTCAGCTCACTCTTTACTCAACTATAGATACTACATACTAAACATGGGAAATGCATTGTATTTTGTTTATTTTGTGTAGTGTATTGAAATTTAATCTTGTTACACTGTTGCGATTTGACTACCTACATTCTGTTAATGAGCGTCATGTTTATGTTTATTCAATGTAGCGCTTTGAAATGTAATGGGATTATATCATGATACTTTAGTGGACTGTGTAGGTTTTAATTTAAACGTAGCGCTCATTACCAGCGCACGAACTCTGCAGTGATGAGTTCAGCTCAGGTTATGCACATAACCAATCCATCCCAACTGAACGTTGAAGAACGGCCGCGGTTGTGTATATTGCAAGCTATAGGGCAGGATTAGATCTGTATACAGCAGGAATGCAAGGAGTGATATATCACTGTCAGATCCGCTGCCTGACATCATTAGCAGAAACTGCAGTTTCTCATGGCGCTCGCCAAAGGGGGGTGGGGGGAGGGAGGTTGCTGCTGTTCAGCCAAAAAGCGTATTGCCGCACTCACCTGATGTTCTTTAAACCCATCCTCCCATCTCCTCTTACTCTTCCTCCCCCATCCTCCCCAGAGATCTGCTTTGAGGTACAGAATGACGTTGAACCTTACTGTTCTCCCCTCCAAAACGGCTACTTTTTCTTCACTACTGTTTCCTCGTGAAAAGTTACAGATTGAGAGTAAGAACGAGAGGGAGAGCGGATACCCTGCAGTGTCCTGCAGCACAGTTCCTGCAGTACTGCCAAGATGTGGCAGCAGCAAGAAAGACAGGCAGCTACGCGGTCACGTGGACGATGAGAGAGAGAGACAGAGAAAGCAAGTTAATGGAAGGATGTTACGGAAGTCTATTGCTCTTGTCTGGAGTTTGGCAGCCCAGATTGTGAATATGCCCTCCTGACAAGAAGACAGAACAGCTAGATTAGCCCTCTTACTCCACCACCTCCCCCCACCGAATCTACCCCCCCCCCCCCCCCCCATCCTCCCCCCCCCAACCCAGTGGTGCATTGTCCCATACTAGTGCTCTAGTTCCTATGATGTAATCAATGCAGCAAGCTTTGATCTTGCTGGAGTAAGGATTCCATGCTTGCCCTCCCACATGATGTTTAGGGATTTACTTTATTTCAACGCCGCTAAATTTAAAGCCATCCGCAAAGCTACTTCCGACCAATTAAAGCGGCATTGTAAAACACTTCAGGTTCGTAAAGGGATTTTTTTAAGACTCAAATGGTGCATTGTCCCATACTAGGAACAAGGCTCCAATGCAGCAGAGAGTAGGCCAGTGAGCGCGCTTGGTGAAATTTGGCGCACTCTTAACCACCACTGCAGCACCTGTGTCCAAAAGCCATCAGTCAGCTCTCACTGACGCCAGTAAAACCAATAGGGAATGTCAAACATTCAAGATTTAAAGAACAAAATGTGTTACTTCGGCCACTTCAGAGTGGGGCGAAACAATTAGAAGAGGGGTAAGTGAGAAGGGTGAAGGTGAGCCACAGGACGGTGTGTACTGATGGAAATGAAAACGCTGGCATTTGTGACTCTGCTCTTTTTATTGGTAAGGTCATCAGTCTTGGACTGCTGCAATCCAGTGAAGTGCAGTCCTAGTACTGTAACATACAGTGGACCAGACTGCAGAGAGAGAGAGAGAGAGAGAGGGAGAGAGAGAGAGAGAGAGAGAGAGAGAGAGAGAGAGAGAGAGAGAGAGAGAGAGAGAGAGAGAGAGAGAGAGAGAGAGAGAGGCCACAGCGTTACATTTACTGTGGTGTTGAGCTCTGCCGCTGCACTGCAACTCTGCCTGGTGATGAAGTTTCTCTAGAGCACTGTGCTCTGTGCGTTACTGCTCTGGTGCCTCACTTTAATTAGGGTTTGTGTTTCATTGCTACATAAATCAGTGCTGGCTAATATCTGAGAAATCATTTGTGTGGATGCGTATTTCACTAAGGATTTGGGTAAGTGTAAATATTTGTGTAAATATTCTCTGTGATCATTTGATTAAGCAATGCTTAATGGTGTCTTTAAGTAGATCAACCATGTATTTACAATATGCTATGCTCTTATTTTATTTTTTCAAAAAGTTTAAAATGCATTTTTAATTATTATATCATTATTAATAGTTATTTTTATTATATACACATTTTTAGATACATATATTACTTTATACATTGTGAAAAAATATTTGAAGAAATTCATTGAATTATTAATTACATATAAAATATTATTTTATACAGATATTATTTTTTTAATATTTTGATTTTATTTTTTATTACTTAATTTTTATTTATAATATTTTTTATATAATTAAAATGAGCTTATATCCTAAAAGTAGAATAGTACACCTTCAATTTGAACTTTGGTGCAGTAAGACTTCACCACCAGGCGGAGCAGTGCAGGGTCCCATGAAAATCTCCCTCAAGGAACAAACTGGCTTACTGCGTGTCAGATCTGTTCTATTGCACATGATTAAAAATTAACTGTATTGGGTTTGTAAGACACTCACTCTTCTAATTCTGTTTTAAATTAAAACCTAGAAAAGTTTTAATAGATTGATTAATTGTGCTACGATTATGTTATGCTCACTCTTAATCGTATTATATCTTTCAAAAAAAAAAAAAAATGGTTTCAACTGAAATATTTAACAAAATAACCTATAAAATAGTATAGGAAATCCTACTGTGGCAATTCTTTTATAGGCTTGTGTTACAGGCCTACTTTAATCCCACTTAAGTGAATGGGTTGGAAATGCCTGTGCACACAAATAAGTGTAAATGTAAATGAAATATAGTAGTTTTAACACTGAATAATAACAGTCATGCTGAATTTGACGTAATTGTTTTCTTGCGCGTGTCTGTACGTAACTTTCCTCACACATCCTGTCTGAGTCACTTATTCGCGTGTTGTTGTATTGCGCAGTGATTGTCTGAACATGCTTCTGCCTGTAAGGAGAGTACAGTGACCTCTGAGAGAAAGGTATCTCTGATTTGTCCTGTCACCTCTGATGCTAAGTCCTCTCTTCTCTCTTTGCTCCTCCTCCAGTTCTCCCAGTTGAAGTGGTAGAGCAGAGGGCGCTGTGCAGAGCAACAAGAACATGCCTTGACTTGTACCGGCTTGTCAGGAGGGAGTTGAGGCTTGTGGTCAACACCAGTAACTGTTTCTCATCCAACTGACCAGTGAAAGACGAAAACAGCATAGTATCGACTGTATGGATATTGGGACAGACTGAACTGACAAACATCCAACACCCAGGTAAGTGTGTCACTCCTCAGGTGTAGCTTAAAAATGTGATTTTATTCAAAATTCCTTTTTGCCATTTTATAATTACAGTGTACTTAAAAGTACATCATTACACTGCATAAAATTATTTTCTTAATCAGTAAATGTATCTCTTCTTTTCATTAAAAACGTCTAAACGTCTTAAAGAAACAAAACTGCATGAGATAAGACTTGTTTTTAGGGAATGTCTTGTATTCAGTTTCTTACGCCATTGACAATTTCTTTCTTGTTTTAAGCATAAATCTATCAAAATGCCGTACAATTCATGCTTAAACTGATTAAAAAAATTGCCAATGTATCTTGTTTTAAGCATTTTTAGATATTTTTACTGGAAAACAAAATGTATATTTATACATTAATATATATATATATATATATACACAAACACAAAGATTAAGTTTTTTTGCAGTGTAATTTGCTACAAAATTGATTTATTTTGATTTATGAGCTGCTGTTTGAGCTGAAATGTAAAGGCTATAAAAATCATTGGTGTCTCTCTTAGTAAACTTTGCCATTAATTCATTTCTTTAAGAGTCACATTATTTCCGCCTCTGTGTCTAAATGTAAGCTGATTTTCACAGACATTATTGATAAATTGTTCGATGACTCTGCGCTCATCACCTTTGGTGCTCCGTGAACAATTACTGCTGACCTTAAAAATAGAGAAAATCAATCTGAAGCAATGGAAGAATAATGAATCCTTTTGTGACTCAGTCTTTTGTGTTGTCCGAGCAAACACATATATGAACTTGACTGACTGTATAAAGGAATGTTTTTGCACAGGATGTTCCCTCTCTGGAAGATCCCTGACCTCACCACGGCTTATTGGCTGTCTTCTGATGACACTGACCCCTGAGACAAAAGGTGAGATGTTTTGCCAGTCTTGTTTTATGTACTGACTGATGTCTGTACATTTATTTGGTGGCTATCAAAGTGTTGGTTACTCCTGTGAACCCGTGGTTAGCTCGTAAGCACCTCTGCTGTTGCCAGAAGCATCAGTGTGCTGATAGTAATGCATTTTACTGGCTGAAAGGTGGGCTGTGTGAATTATTAATGTATTCTAGCTCTACAAATAGAGCTTGCATTGATCAACAGTCTCTTGAGTAAACTGATATTGTTTAGGAATGCAATGTTTGCACTTTGTCTCCCCATATAGCCTTGCAAAGACTTGAGGTTCTAGCTTTTTTGGTAAACAAACTGTCCCCTATGTCTTTTTCCGGTTTCCCGCTCTTTTTTCTCTCTTTTTTTATTTTACGATTTTTTTTTACTTTCAGTACTGTAGGATAGTGAAAAGCAGTTGTTCTCAAAAATGTTTGCCTATTGTTAGTCATTCATCTTCTGAAATATTATCTATAGCTACCAGGGTCAAAACTTGAGGGCTCAGGGCAAAAATGCAGTTAAATGTTACAAAAAGTGTCCCTGAAATTGAAAATGTAATTAATGTTTTTTATTTTATTATTATTTTTTTTTTTTAAATGTCTGATATATTTCTTAATATAGTTATATACATTATCACATAATGAATTTTAATAAATATACTTCAATTTAAGTATTATAGGGGGTGTTCAGAATTGTAGTTCGGTTCTCTTGGTTCTTTTGGTCCGAAACAAAAAGAAAATAATACATTTAGTCCTGGTTCACTTAGCATTCACACTGTTATTTTTAAGACCAGACCTAAAGATACAAAAAAAAAAAAAAAACTTACCAAACATCCAAAACAGTGTTTTGTTTTTACATGCGCTCGTCGTTGTATGTGCGTATGTATGATGGTATTTTGACCAGCTGAGAACTTGTGAAGAGTTTATAAAATGTGTAAAGGAGTCAGAACAGCTCAAGGAATTCCTCTGTTGCACACAAACAAAGATCTTTTGCAAGGAGATGGTGTTTCTGACTCCTGTACCTAACTCTAATGGGCAGCGTAGCTCCTATGACGAGAAAAAAACAGGTATTCTTCAGCATTCTGTCCTTTTTAGGGTCGCATTTGGTGAAATCTCATCCTGTTTTTGGTTCGTTTAGATGTCTTTGGTCCGTGTTGGGTTCATATTTCAGTCGAGTTCGTTTGGAACCAGGTCGAGACCCACCTTTCCAGGGGTCTCGGTCTGCTTGTTTGGTGCGCACCAGGGTTCGTTTTAATTGAAACAAACATGCCTAGTGTGAATACACCCTTATACATAAAATAATGATATTGAGTATATTTTATATGGTTTGAAGAATATGGCCTCTTAAAGTATTGCCCTGTACTGGAAAAATTCATTTCTGACCCTAATAGCAACTTTATTCATTTATTTATTTGTATTTATTGATTGATTGTAAACTATACTCATTCTGTGGTTTCCTGTGACTTAATTCATTGTTTAAAAATCTATTTTTATCATACCAACTACTTAACTAAAATCACAGAGGGAAGCTTGCTGGCACAGTATTAGTTTAATTAGCTGAATAAAGGAACAAACATGAGAAGTTTTGCCAGTGACATTTAGCAGTACTTTCCCTTTAAGATGATTAAGTCTGAGGAATTGAAATGACTGTTGTACTATAGACAAAGTGACAACTGTGGGAGAAAGAGGGTGAGAAAACAACAGTGCAGACGGTGGTAAAAAACAAAGTGCTTCTTTTTTTTTTAACAGAAGCGTATCCAGATGTCCTGGAGACGATGAGAGACCTGGAGTCAGCAGTAAGGTGAGTGTCTGATTCCAGTTATTCAAAATTTTAACTGTCCTTGTTGATATACAGTTTTCTTTCTTAAATTAGTTTCAGTTCTAACTGTAGTTGCATTCGACATATTTTTTGACATACTGTATGTTGCCAAAAAGTCGAAAAGACTTGTTTTTTTAGAAATCTAAAGAAAAAATGCATATTTAAAAGGATAGTTCACCTGAAAATTTTAATTTTGTTATTATTTACTAATGCACCCTGATGTCTTTCCAAAAGTGTATGGCTTTCTGTGGAACACAGCAGAAGATTTTTTTTTTTTTTGTATACACAGTGGAAGCTATTGGTCATTCTTCAAAACATATAGGTTTGAAACAAATATGACAGAATTTTAATTTTTAGGTGAACTATCCCTTTAAATGATGCTATATACATTAGACAGATAGTGGTTTGCTCCTCTACTACTGATTTCACTGCATTTATTCTAAATGTATAATTTTTTTAGACATTCAGATTTTCCTGGATCACTTAAACAGTCAAACTAGTTTAGACAAACTTTGTGACCCATAAACACATTAATTTGATCAGTTAATGCAGCGCCTGTGTTTCTTGGTTCTGAAGTGTGTCAGAGACTTACAGGCACACGGCAGTGCCAGCTGGCAGGTGTGTGTGTGTGTATGCGCGTATGTTTTTCCCCTGCTTCCTGAAAGCCTGTATTAGAGATTACATCAGGCCCAAAGCAGCCAGGAATTCCTGCCATCATGTGGCCTCAGCAAGCCGTCGGCCTCACGAGACAGACACAGGGACACAACACTGCAATTTAGCAACTGCAGCAGAAACCAGATCACGAGGCGTGTGTTTGTGTACGAGTGTGTGTGGGGGTATGTGAGGGTCTGAATGCTTTTACAAGGCGCTGCATGTGATATAATGATTTTATACATCTGTGCTGGTTTGGGTGGCATACATGTAGCGTTCCTCTTTTTCTGAAGACCGTCAGACAGCTGTGTGCTCATCCATGGGTGCGTGTGTTTATCTTTGTCTGTCCAAAGAGACGATCAGATTTCCTCAAAGCATCCTTCAGATGTGGTCTAATGACATTTTTGGCTGATAGAAAGCCTTTTAACATGATAATACATACCAGTGCTGGGGATGTCATTTAGCGTGCATCATGTTATATCGCACAAAACGCCTACGTTTGACACAATATACACATCCAGTAACTAAAAAGGCAGCCAAGCAGGACTGACAGGTTGTCAACACTCAGATAAAAATAGAAATTATGATGTACAGTCTGATGGGCTACATAATTGTATCTATATCATCTGTATTTTTGTCTTGTATTTCAGTACTTAATACTTTGTGTATTATTTAAAAACTTTAAATAAAATCTTTTTTAAACTTAATTTTTTTTAAATAAAATCCTTAAAGTAACATTTAAGCAAAAAAAATGCATATATATATATATATATATATATATATATATATATATACACATGCGCACACAGAAAATATTAAAATATATTTTACATATAATTATATATTTATATATATAACTTGAATTTTTTTATTGTTTTAAAAATAAATGAAAAATGTTTAATAAAACATTAAGAAATTATAATTACAATTATTTGAAGATTTATTATATATATATCATATATATATATATATATATACAGAAAATAAAAAATATATTTTACATACAATTATATATTTATATATATATATATATATATATATATCTTGACTTTTTTATTGTTTTAAAAATAAATGGAAAATGTTTAATAAAATATTATGAAATTATAATTACAATTATTTGATTTATGATCATATATATATACATATACATACACACACACACACACACACACACACATATTACATTTATATCAGCATAATATAAAATACGCATTAATTTATTAGTTATTTATTTATTAGTTCTACAAATTCGGTGAAACTTTCCATTTACTGTTTGTTGTTGCTTGGAAACCAGTCAAAGAAATCCCCCCAAATATATATTCATTTCATAATTTATTAACCGTTTGGGTGAATTGTAGAAGTAAAAGAAGCTGCTTGAAGTTTCTTCTAGGAAAACATTACCGTTTCTGCCCCCTCCCTCTTCCTGCGGTGATGTCAGCATTCATGTGAGGTACTGTAGCAGTCAGCGCAGGGCTGTTACTGAAATAGTCTCATAATTACAGGTGTGTTTGCTCAGACTCAGATAACGCTGCAGACGCAACGGAATATTGTATCAGCAGTTGCTGTAAAAAGGCTTTACTGGTGCCTCTCGCTCGGACTGAAGAGTAGGGAATGAAGATAATATCACATGCGCTACTTAGCCCTCTCCTGACCTCAACCTGTTTTCATAGGCAAATGCTCATTTCAAGGGATAACTCACAACTCAGCTCTGTGGACTTATTATTTGTCACCAAACAGCACAGGAAAAAGAGTGGTACAAAAGGACGCCCATCCACCTCATCTGGGTCACAATGCTCCGTATTGCTTGAGTATGGGATTTCGAGCAACTGATGACAGTGACTAAGCCTGGTGTTGCACACATCTATTGCCGCAAGCGCTTCTACTGCATTTCAAGACCCTGATCTGATTTAACTGTCACCTGCAGCCACACGACCGTTTTTTTCTTATTTTTTTTCATCACTTTCTTTCTCTCTTTCACTTTTTATTTCTCTTTAATTGTGCCTCCACTTTCTCTTCCTCACTCTCCCACGCACACGCTAACTCTCTCCCACTCTGTTCTAAGCCTTCTTGCTAAGTGAGCAGAGGCCCTTCTTCTCTGGCAGAGCCCTTAAGAGAGAGGCTGTCTGCCCAAAATAGCTGCACTGTGGGGAATACCAACAGATAGGGCCTTCACACTGCTTCTGTAGGTGAACAACAAATCAGGGACCAGACCAACCCCCTTCAGTCATCTAACTCATAAACATATGACACACTCATGCGAGCGATCTTGCTCTTTCACACACATCTGTTCTCAGAGTTTCTTACAGGCAAATATATGCTGAACCCTTTGAACCTAGATTCAGCGTTTATTTGAGAATAAGTGAGTCACGGCTCTATTTGTGGTGTAGAGGGTGAGCATAGTTCATATAAGTAATAAAGGAAGGTGTGCTCTCCCCTCCCTGAGGTGTGGCGGTCTCTCAAACTTTTTTTTTTTTTTTTTTTTTGAGGATAGTCTTTCTCTTCTAAGCTTTGCAGGCTTGGTTACATTGGAAGGAGTCTTAGCAAGCTAGCGTTACTGTCGTAAAGTGTTGGAAGAGTGCTACGTCAGTGTATCCTCAGGGTTTGTTTTCGTCTTTCATGTGATTATTGAAGGTAAGTGTTCTGTAAGGGTTCTGTCATAGCTTTTTATTGAATGCTTACTTGGAAATCACGCAGCTATTATGAAATTACATCACAGATATGAGAACTGTGATTTTTGGTACTTTCTACCCTTAGTAATACAGTCGTCATTGTCCCTGTGTACTTTGTTTAATTTGTTAGTTGCACTGCAGTATTTTTGTCTTCCAGTATTTACATATTTCCAGTAATTTTCCACATTTTTAAAATTATTTTACACAGGAAGGATGTGTTAAATTGATTAGAAATTATTTAAATAAAAAATATTAAGCATCACAGCTGATAATAATTAGAAATTTAGCAACAAATCAGCATATTATAATGATTTCTGAAGGATCATGTGACACTGAAAACTTCAGTAATGATGCTGAAAATTCAGCTCTGCCATCACAATTATATTTTAAAATATATTTAAATAAAAAACGGTTATTTCAAATTGTAATAATATTCACTATATTACTGCATTTCCTGTATTTTTGTTAAAAAAAAAAAAGTTTACCTTTTTTATTATACATTTATTTTTAATTTTATATTCTATTTTTATTGTTTATTTTAATATTTTTTTTACTGGAAAACAAAACAAATTTTTTGGAATGCCGTCATTCCCTGTGTTATGTCACACAGTTCTGTTTTCATATTCAGCATGAGGTGTAATAAACTGGAAGTATGAGATGTTTTCTTTGTTTTCAGGCGACCTCTCACCTACCGTCATCTCTTGGAAAGTGAAAGCAGAACAAAGGCTTATTCGTTAAGGGGAAATCTACCTCTGTCCCTGGCTGTCATACAAGAACTCTGGACATTCCATGAGCAGAGTATTAAAGTGTCCAGAGCTCACCTGCAGCAGACGGGAGAGTAATATACGAGGAGCCTTTACAGTCACCGACAGATGATGGCGAGAGATGCTGAAGTGATGGAAGGAGAGCGAGCGAGTGATGGAAGGGCGCTGCTGTGAGTGGTTCTTTGGCAGTGTCTTAGCTGGTTGTTGTGTGGAGTGAGAACGAAGCAATCAGCAAGTATACTGCCGCAGAAACTCATCACCTTGGGAGGCCCATCTATCCGACCCCGCTCACGCACTCAGCTGCCCACCCGCACTTAGAGCCTGGAGAGAGACAAGAAAAGAGAACCTCAGTCTGTACATATTACCAAGCTTCTCTTCCCATTCATTCTTCTAATTGTGAGTGTGAGCTTTTGTTTTTGTCACTGCCGCTTAAACATGTACAGCGACTGATTTTGAGAGCGTTTCAAGTGAAAGACTGATTCATGCTTACAGTATCTTTGGTCATTTTTTCCATGACGTTGTTGTCATAGTTTAGATCAAATGATTTTTTTTTTTTTTTTTTTCATGAAATCAGGAGTTATTTAGTCAAGTGTTATTGTGAATATCAGCTGACCAGATTTCAGTATTGCCATTACATGGTGTGACCTGTTTATACTTTGACTATATGATGACATATTCAGATGATATTGTGTTGTAATATGTTCATTATGAAGTTTGCTAATGGACTAAAATATACATTATCATCAATGATGAACGAAAATACCTGTCATTTTGGTTTGATAAAATGTCTAGAATATGTTTTTGAAAATAAAAATATATAAATACACAGATATGTAGAATGTAAGTGTTTAATAACCATTTAAAAATATATTTTTAATATTTGTATTAATATTGATTTAAATTTATTTTTAATAGACTGTATTTTAATGATTTTACTTTTTTTTTTTCATTTTTCCAAACAACAATAATAATAATAATAAAAAAAAGAGTTTTTAAAATGTCGTCATTATTGTCATATGTTATTTCCCTATTTCTGGTTTCTGTTTAGTATTATCTTTAAAGCGATTTGTGTGTTTTCAGTTGAGTTTCATTTTCAGGGAATTTCATTAATGATTGGATTCAGTTGTTGATCATCAAAAGGGTGGTTTACGCAGGTGAATGAAATGCTCCTAACTCACTTGAGGTTTTGATGTAATCACATCAGTGTGGCAATAAGCCTGAACTTGTCCAGAAAGCTGGAAATCAATTTAGTAAGGTGTTTCACAAACTATTAAAGCACTTCGTTTTAAATCATACAGTAAAAGTGTGTTTACAATCGGCCTTCACAAATTTAATATCACAAATGTTAATTTAAAAGGTATGTTGGACACCATATATATCAGCAATGCTAAATCCAAATGAACTGTATGGATAATCTCAGATATGTGTCTTTTAGACCAGTTTACTCACTTGCTTGATTGGATCTTAATCCAATAATCCATAGACACTGTCAATCACATTTTTATGCACAAAGCAATGTGCATGATACATTTTTGGGGCAAACTCCATAGCAAACGTATCATGTTTTTTCTGTTGTATCATTAACATAGGTATTTTGAATTTTACTCTAGTTTATCTCTTAAGTCTGAATTGTATTATGAGTTTTATTTGCATATGATAATTGATCAAAACTGTACTCGCCTTGTTAACCAGACCTGATGTCATTCAGACATGCACATATCATAATACAAAATAGAAAAATCCCTCTCAAATATATTTTACAGTAGATTACACAAAATAAAATAAAGTATATTTTATAATGTGATTATATATATTATTCAACGCATTTAGGATATAACGTTGCCCTCTGCTGAAAGCCTCATCATTTCTGCTCACTGTCGACAACTTTTAGGCGGCATATTCACACCTTACTGACAGAATTTAGGAATTCATGTAATTAATTATGGATGCATGGCAGGAGAATCCAGAGTGCTGATGTCATATTTATGTTGGTCATGTCTGTCAAGTTTAAGAGTATAGTTAAGAGCAAACAAGAATACACTCAGCTGGAGTAATGAGAATGAGAGACACTGAAATCCCTTATAATAATACTCTGAATGCACAGCTCACAGAGGTGATGAGTAGAAAACTAAGAGTTGCCTTTAATATAGGATCAAGCAAAGCATTGATTTTCCTCTTCTCTCTCTTTTTCTCTGCCTGAAATAAAATGATGCAGCACATTGGGACAGAATGCTGCCGTTCTCTGGGAGCTCGTTGCTCTATTTGTGACGGTGAGATGAAAGGAGATGCATCTACCTCAAATTAATCCTGGCCTAAATAGTAGACCAATAGGCACATAAATCTTGCTGGAAACTGAAATATGGGATACTGTTTTTTGACAAAAGCGGCACCTCACTCCAAACATTCCAACAAGACAGCTCCAAAAACCTACAATTATAGGCCTACAATGAGTTTAATGCAATGCAAGAATAAGCTTGATTAAATTACAAAAATGTTTCGAAAAGAAAAGAAAATGACCAAGATCTTGAAGCTTGATTGAAGTTCACATTACGCCATCTAATGGTGCATTATGGTGATTGCAGATGTAGCCTATTGTCAATAATTGCAGACACATTTGCAATGCCGCATTGCTTGCACGTAATAGTATTGCATAATTCTCTCACAGCTCCATTTGGAACGTTGGAATGCAGTTGTTTAAAATGAACTAGATCCATTACTAATAAATAATAGCCTATTGGATGAATTACATTTTTGGTTGACAAGGATGTTTGGAATATTTGCCTATACAGTCAACTGCTTTCTGTGGTGTTTTGGAATGAATCTTTGAAATGAACGAATCAAATCTTGTGAGGAAAAAAAACAATAGCTCTGCTTTATCGTCATTTGTGAGAGAAAAGGGTAAACATTCATGATTTAATAAAGCACAATACTTGTTTCGGTCGATTCTGTGTGTTTTTTAGCGAACGAATGGTTCCTTCCATGACTCACAAATCCACCACACTTACCTCATGTCTACTGTAGTGACGGTGAAACCAACGAAAAGAGTCACTAAACGAATCAGTGAACCGTTCTGTATGAATCTTTTTAGTGAATTGTTTCAAAGGATTCGAATCACTTAATGAATCAAGTCCCCAGCACTAGCGAGTTCGCCTTCTTAAACTGTTCAGGGCAAAAACAAATCTGAGTTAGCTTAGATTTTTAAAGGCTGGGGTACGTAGGGTCTGTTTTGTTTTTGTTTTTTAAGGCAATCTGGATTAGTAAGAAGAATGGCGACAAAATGCAACATGTTTTGATTTGTTGTTATTCAAGACATTGTTTCACTGCCTCAGCTGTTGGACTGGCTTTTTATAAAGTCTTTTACCCCACTGGATCTTAAAGCCTGTCTTGTTTTCGGGGTAATGCTTCGTCAGGTGAAAGGTGGACTGGAAATATCTTTATTTACAAGAGGATTCGATAGTTTAAATAAGACTAAACTTTAACAAACATAAACACACAAACGAGGCGCCGGTAGATTTTACGGGAAAACTATGGCCGAGACGAACCGGACCGACGTGTATGTTTACGAACAGGTTGTTATCCTGGCATCATGTATACTTTCGTTTTTTGGGTCACTATTAATCATATGCACATATGTACATTGGCTCGATCTGAGAACTACACCGAGAAAACTGCTCGTGTATCTGTCTGTCTCTGATCTTCTATCTGCACTTTCGTACTTTTACGGAGTTGTGCGGATTTTTGACTCTGATTCTGCGGACTGTATTGCGCAAGGAGCAATTTCCACATTCGCGAACACCAGCTCATTCTTCTGGACCGTGGCTATTGCCATCTACTTATACGTTTTTATTGTGAAGTCCAGCCAGAGACAGGCCGACAACTTGGTGCTGTATTTTCATCTTATCAGGTAAACTCTTCAAAGCATAGCATTTCTTAACTGTCAGGAAGGTCTTAAAGGAACAGTTAACAAAATTCCCTCAAAAAAAAAAAAAAAAAAAAATCCCTCAAAATTTACTCACCACCGTTTTGATGTTCCAAACATGTATGACTTTTTTTATTAAGTGGAACACAAAAGCAAATGTTTTAAGAATGACTGAGTCACCATTCACTTTCAGGGGAAAATGTGAAATCCCTTTAAAACTTTCCAGGGTTGCTTAAAGCGTCAATTAAACGCATTTCTTAACCACATCTTTGCTTTGCATCTTAATTCTTCGTATTTATGTATTAATATTTCTTAAACATGCAATAATTCTTAGTTTTAACATACTTTATTTACCTTTTGCTGTCGCAGAGTTTAGTTTACGTGTAGTTGATGTTTTAATGCAATACTATTTAATACATTCAGAACTATTTAATGTATTAAATACTATTTAATACATCCAAGTCCTTTTATAATATTTTGCATATTATATTAGATATTAGAATCATATTTCTTTAGCTTCATGAAGAAAAGGGATTTTAGACTGTCAGTGATCTACAAAGACTATAATATAGATTTTGTTTGATAAGGCTGGTTCTCATGAACTCACTTGTTTACCCTGTAGATGTGTGTTTCCTTTCTGATCTTGTGATTTGTGGTTTGTGTCAGCTGGGGCGTTCCTTTCGCCATCACTGTGGCAGCCCTGTCTCTGCACAAGATCGGCTATGATGCCTCTGAAGTGTCCGTAGGCTGGTGCTGGGTGAACATCCAGGCTGAAGACCATGTGCTGTGGATGCTGCTCACGGGAAAGATCTGGGAGTTCATTGCCTATGTCACACTGCCAGTCCTATACATCCTTATTAAGATGCACATTAAAAGAGCAGTAAGTCCACCGCTGCTCATCACAGACCATTTAACATTATGCTTAGCAGAGTTTTGCATGACATTTTCATAAACTCTTCATGTGTGCAATAGGTGAGTTAATGTATCTGGGAAATATAATATTATCATAAAATAGGGATTTCTAGGCCTGGAAATGTCATGGAAATTAATAGAATCTTAAAAAGGTCATCAAAGTTTCTGTCATCAAAAGTTTTTTTTTAGTTACGCTTAGCCATAAAATATTTAAAAGCCTATAAACTGTGACTTTCAATATTTGAAAAATATTCTAAAAAAAAAAAAAAATCAATTGGATAAGTTATGGAAAATTACTGGTAAAAAGGAATGGGAAACCAGTAAAGTTCATTGTTGGAATTAAATATGCAAATAATATTAAAGACTGGCTGACATATTTGTCATTGTAACACAACTGCTTTCTGCAAACCACAAAAAGTGATGGGCGTGTGTGGCTGTGCTGTTTCCTTGCAAATGAAAAAGTAGGAGGTTTTGAGGTTTGCCAGCCACTTTCAATACATTTTTAAATTGACATGTCGGCTAAAAACAAAAATTCAGTCATCATTTAAACTGCTGTCCAAAAGTTGGTGTCTGTAAGATGTTTAATGTTTTTAAAATAAGTTTTTATTTGATGAAAAATACAGTAAAAACATTTAAAGTAAATAAAGTTTTCTATTTTAGTATGTAAGATGGCAAAGCTGAATTTTCAGCATCATTACTCCAGTCTTCAGTGTCACATGATCCTTCAGAAATCATTCTGATATGCTGATTTGCTGCTCAATAAATATTTCTTATTATTGTCAATGTTGAAACAGTTGTGCTGCTTATTATTTTTGTAGAAATCATGACATTTTCTTTAGGATTCTATGATGAGTAGAGAATTCAAAAGAACAGCATTTACTTTTAATCAGTTTAATGCATCCTTGCTGAATAAAAAATTTAATTTCTTAATGTTACTGTATGCAACCATATGCATAAGTCATGTGTAAGTTTTTATTTTAAGTGAGCTATTCCTTTAACACTAAGTGCTTTTTTTTCTGTCTGTGATATTTTTAAGCATGCAGCCCTGTCTGAGTACCGTCCCATCCTGACCAGCAGCCCCGTCTCTCACTCGCTGTCTTCCATGGCAGACAGGAAGCTCACCCTCATCCCCATCATCTTCATCATGCTCCGCGTGTGGAGCACCATCCGCTTCCTGCTCCTGCTGACTGGCTCCCCTGCAGGGCACAACCCAGTACTGGTGACCTTGCATGTGAGTCACCTGGTTCCACTTAGTTAGCCCAAAATGAACTTAATTTTCTTCCACCTGTAGTCCAATTCTCCTAAGCGTCATGCAGTGTATTTGTGTACTTCATCAAAGTAATTTATCCCTTACTGCATTTGGCAACCCAATGATTCTGATTTAATTTTTTAAATAGGGAATTGGAAACACCTTTCAAGGAGCTGCGAACTGCATCATGTTTGTGCTGTTAACTCCCTCGATTCGTTCACGACTGGTGGCTCTGCTGTGCTGCAAAGGTCAGGACAGACACTGGAGCTCAGAATCGGTGTCCCAGAACAGGCCAAATGCATATACGCCTTCACAAAGGGAGGAAGACACCAGCCCCCGAACCTTGGAGAACAGTGAGGAGTAAGAGCTACTATGATTCTGCATTTAAACACACAAGGCTGGATGATAGCGATAATGAAAGCTCTGACTTCATGGCTTTCTGTTGTGGTTGTTTGAGTTACATCAGAGCCTTACACTCAGCCTTCTTGTTTGACCAAGCGCCTTCATGGATTACAGGGGACTGCGGTCACATGCACAAAACCCTCAGAGCATGGAACACAAACGCACTTTCTGTTACAGGTTTAGCTCAGCACTTTAGGCGAAAGGCTTTCTGTCTTCCAAATCTGTTTTCATTTTGCTGCTGCAGATATCTCATGTTCATTTAAATAGAAATGAGATCTGTAGCTCAGGGGAAGCGGGTATACAGCAGTTTATTATCTAGTGACCAAAATGGGAAATGTACTGTGAAGTGTTTTTACATGGGATTTTTTTCCTCTTTCTCCCAACAAAGCACATGCGTTCTTAATGCAAAGTTATTACTGTACATTACATCTGTTATGTATTTTTAAGGCATGATTTATATGTATAATATACTGTATTTATATGTATAAACTTATAGTATTTCTTTACTTATTTTCCTGTATTTATGTATTATGTCAATCTCATTTCTATTCACTTTTCTTTGTATATTGTCACATGCACCTAAATTTACATCCAGGACACAAGCCACAACATGCACATTTATTGCTATTTCACACAGTGCCTTTAAAAATGCCTTTAAATACTGGGGAAGAAGTACCTTTTAATCTTTGTATATGTAGTTATCAATTTATACATCTAGTTATAATTTATATATATCAACTGAATTTAATAAAGTGATTACCTGTCAGATTAAGTGTTAATTTAGTTTTTTTTTTATATGCTATTATAGTGGTCATTAATATTATCAGTTAGCTTATTAAAAAATAGCTTTTGTTTTTGTATTTTAAGTTTTAATTTTAAATCATTTTATGTTTTTATTAGTTTAGTTTTTAATTATTTAGTTAATAGTTTTAGTGCTTCGATTTAAGTTAGTTACCAATGCAACACTTCATTTCGTTTAATTTTTCCATTTAATATTTTTTTTTAATGTCAGCTTTAAAGCATATTACAAAAATGTTTGTAATAGTTTTAGTTAATGATAATAACCATGGACAGCTTATCTAACAAGATATTTAAAGCTGCAGTTCGTAACT
Source organism: Elopichthys bambusa (assembly GCA_037101425.1). Taxonomy (NCBI): domain Eukaryota; kingdom Metazoa; phylum Chordata; class Actinopteri; order Cypriniformes; family Xenocyprididae; genus Elopichthys; species Elopichthys bambusa. The sequence continues at coordinate 11,760,424 of CM074451.1, forward strand.
TTTTTTGGTTAAAAATTGTCCAAAATAATTTTTTGAGCAAGTACATAACCAGCCAGTGTTCAAAACTGTCTCCTTACCTTAGCCTAATTCACTAAGGTAAGCTTGTAATAATGTTTTCTAATAAGAGTGGTACAGACTTCGGACTGCGGAGTGGCTACAGAAATTGAAATCTACAGATAACGCTAATACGCACTAAATACATAGTCACCCAATACTAATGTTGTTAATATTAACATTTTGAGAACAAAGTATAATAATACTAATCATGTGCACAGTTTGACGTGATCCAAGCTAAGCGATTATTAGATTTAGTCACCATTAACAGCGCAATTTACTGTAATGCTTTTTTTCTCAGTTGGTCAGAACAAAAGTGGCAGATTTGTTACTTACTTGTTCAGATGACATTTTCCGGTGAATATTCTTATTTTGGTCATACTTCCAAGATGTAGAATCTGTGATTCTGAAGTACAGTATCGACACGATGTGGTGACTGACAACAAACATTAGATTCATCCGCGCTGAGGAGCCGTGCCGAGGCACAACCCACGTAAAGATGATAATTCCGCAAATAACTGCAAGTGCAGGTTACAAACAGATGGCGACAAAGAGGCAAAACTTACAGACTGCAGCTTTAATTATTTACTAACATTGCTCTCTGGAATACTTTTGATATTTCCTAAGGTGTGTCTGAAATCACCCCCTATACCTTATATAGTGCACTATTTAAGAGGACATCCATTTGTAGTGGTGTTCGAAACCATGCTGGGCAGCCCTGGACATTATCGAGTGCACTCATTCGATCCTATAATGTACCTCAATATGCACCATCATGCCAAATGACCATTTACTGCATTTTGTTATTACTCCAGTTATTTACATATAGCGGCTAATGAATCTGAAGTTCACACACATTCACAGAAAATAGCTATACTTAAGCATTGCAAAATAAGGTGGATATGCAAATGGCGCCATCTTGCATCTCAGCTATCGTTTATAGTAAAAATGACAGAGGACTTCTGTTTTATTTTTTGCTATTCCGATTGTTTTATACATTGTGATGGACTATTTTATTTCTTAGCAGACACTTTAAAGTCATGATTAAATGGACAGATCTTTTCTTCCATATTGTGACGTATATCCAAGCATAACAAATTTTTGACATTAAAAAAAAAAATGTAGGGCAGGGATTTGGTTCTATGCATCATCAGAGAGAAGTCTGCTGTTTCCACCAGAAGGTCCAGTTATGATTTTTTATTAAACATTATGAGGTCAGAAAGAAAAGAGAAATGTATACACATGAATCCTTCACAATAAGATCAATAACATGCACTTGGAAAATAGATCAAATATTGAAATCAATGTTTCAAGAAAGGTAATTGTTTTAAAGTATTACATAGCTCCATGTCTGCTGAAAAAAAACAATCACTGTACGCTTTTTCTTGACAATAATTTCTGTATGATTATGGAGAGAATCGATTTGGTCATTATTTGCATTTTTTTAATGATTGCTCAAGCATGTGCAGATCTCTCTTGACATTCGCAAATATATACATTTAGAGTGGGGCCGGGCTGTATCTGAGCTTTTCTAAATATTTGATAATAGCCTAAATACTGTATAAGAGACTCAGTCCATTCCAGCTTCACAACAGTTAGGATACACCAGTGACTTCTCCATTATCTCAGCATAATCAGACCAGATCTGCTTTCAGTTAAGCAAGAAGAGGAACTATTCTAAGGATAGCTGGGAAAAGGGCACAAGCTGAACACAATGGCAAATCTTGTGTAGATTGATCATGTGAGCTGAGGGAAGAGGATGTTGGATTTATACCTACTCTGGTATCGCCAACACTAAGGCAGTTTCAGTTGACAAGCCAGTTTTAATGAATAGCTCATAACCACAGTTTATTGACAGAGTAGAAACTGGAAACACGGTTCAACAGTCATTTTTGAAACATGTATCATTAATTTTGGCATGTACACCAATGCAATTTAATGTTTTACTGACAAGCTAGAAGAAAACAATCTGCTGATTTTTATGATGTCCTTTTAGGGGCTTGTCACTCAAGCACATTATAAACAAAAGTGTCATTTAGAAAACAAATTTATCACTGTCATTTACAGAATATTTATTGGATTCACATTTCCTCATATCGTTTTTGCATTATGTGGTTGTATGTTAGATTTCTCCTGGAATCTCCTGTATATTCCTTTGTGGATCAATAATGACGTTTTTGTTTGGATCCTCCTGCGATTACTACCAGACCTAAAACAGTAAGGATTTTTTGCTGCGTTTTTGCAGCATAATCTCGAGGACCACACCAAGGACTTCATCGATCTGATGTGCATCACCAACCTTCCTGATTGCTCACTCTGTGTCTTCTTTCGAAGCAAGGCACGTCTGCCTGGTGATAGTCCTCGGGGAAACTTCGCAGAGTTTGTGGAGTGGGTGCTGGTGGTCTCCATCCACCATCTGGACGTCACCAGCCCCGCTCCAGACCCAGAGTCCAGCCAGCTGCCTCCCACGCCTCGCACGGAGCGAACGCCAGAGCCCACCACATATGTAGAGCCCGAGCTTGCCGCAATGGATCACGGATTTTCATGACATCACATCACACTTCAGTTTCTCGTCAAATCTTCGGTCCAATCAAATGCTCTCTAGAATCTGAAGTCCCGCCTCCTCCTACACTCTTACAGACACTTAAGCCTCAACTGAAATCAGTCATTTGCTCACACATTTACTAGTTTCTACATGGTGAATGGCACATAGTGCACTATATAGAGAATAGGTAACGATTCAAACAGTGTAAATATGCTCTCCTTTGACGTGAATGAAGTCCGTTTTCACGTTAGTGTCACATGAACCGCCGCAACGCAAACAGTCTGCTCCGGTCCAGAGACATGAAAGCACAGAGCGGATCATATGCACGAGTCGGCACAGACCACAAAACGTATCGGACCCATTTGAATTCTGCACAAAATGCTATATATAAGCGATACAAAGGACATTATGAGGAGAAACGGTTAGAGATTAGAAGGAAATAGAGGTTTTACTGAGTCTAACAGCTCTGGTGAGCTGTAACATAAACGAAACGCTATTGGCTATTTAAAAAAGGGGGCGGGGCTGTTCGATATATCACCAAAGTTTCAGTTGAAATTACGTCAACACATTGAATAATGCTGCGCGTTCCAACACTTATCAGTGGGCCTTTAATGCTCACTACTGCGCAGACTCAGGTCCCAAATCAGCACTATATTGGGACATTGGTGGAGTTGCGTCATCCATATTTTTTTACAGTCTATGATGGAATCCCAACGTGTGTGTGTGTGTGTGTTAATATTAATGGTTTAAATTTGCCAAGTATAAAAATAGTTAAATTAGTATTAAAGCAAATGTAGTTGCTTAACTACATAGCAAACTACATAGACCTTATTTATTTTTCAAAGATACATTTTCAGAGTAAAACTAATCTGGTCTGGATTTTCTGTTTTATGGCTTATTTGGGTATAAGTCACATAATACTTACCTTTTCTTGAACCTCTGTTCACTTCAATGTCTATCGCTTGGGAATGTGCTGGCATCTGCAATGACTGCATATCACTGCAGAGGACAGCCACCTAAATGAGAGCTTTTTTAAACCCGCACAGACCTGACTGTGAGGACACACACCTCACCACAATCCCCAGGGGGTGTTCAGCCCTCGACCTGCTGAAATAAACAGCTGAGGATCTCTGTTTAAGTTGATGAGGTCCAATCAATTTGATTAATGAGTTGCTGAAGGAGGAATAGGAATGAGCGAATCTGCAGTGCTGCACTGCAGGAGGGAGCAGATACTGGTCAGACAGAGACCCCTGCTGTCCGTGTGACACTGATCAAAGTGTTTGGGGACGCGGCTTTTTCTCGAAAGTGCCTCTGTATGTAATAAAATATATTTTTAGGAATAGATCTGATTGGTTGTACTCGTTTGGGAAGTAAAATAATCATTTCATTATTATTGTATATTTTTTTATGTTAAAATGTAGTCTCAGTAAGCTATTCCAGCCAGGAGATGAAGTCATGTTAATGAAAGCTGCAACTGTTTAACAAAAACATTAATTGTTCTACGTAGGCTATTGTGACCTGCGTTTTGCAAGGGAATCGCATTTTAACTACACAATGGGCGTCAGTAGTCAATTATTAATTTGACATTTGCCTCTATCTAATTTACAAGTTTTTATTTTTTTATAGCTGCTCTATTATCAAGCTGGCCGCCCTTTAGAAAAATACTCTGGATCATGTCGCTTGCTCATGTCCCCGAGTCATGTCCCTTGACCGTGTCCCTGCATGATGTCCCTCTATCATGTCACTTGATCATGTGCCTGGATCATGTCCCTGGACTATTTATCCTCAGTGCCAAACAGTTTTGAAGAGTGGCTATACAAGTAGTGATGCTAGGCTACTTTTAAATTTCCATTCAGCCTGTTTACTCAAGCACTGAATCATTTGGAGGGGTACTTAAAGGGTTAGTTCACCCAAAAATAAAAATAATGTAATTTATTACTCACCCTCATGCCATTTCACACCTGTAAGACCTTCGTTAATCTTCGAAACACAAATTAAGATATTTTTGTTGAAATCCGATGGCTCAGTGAGGCCTGCATAGCCAGCAATGACATTTCCTCTCTCAAGATCCATTAATGTACTAAAAACATAAATCAGTTCATGTGAGTATAGTGGTTCAATATTAATATTATAAAGCAACAAGAATGTTTTTGGTGCGCCAAAAAACAAAATAACGACTTGTATAGTGATGGCCGATTTCAAAACACTGCTTTATTAAGCTTCGGAGCGTTATGAATCTTTTGTGTCGAATCATGATTCGGATCGCGTGTCAAACCACCAAACTGCTGAAATCACGTGACTTTGGCGCACCGAACCGCTGATTCAACACAAAAGATTCATAATGCTCCGAAGCTTAATTCTTCAGCTTGAACAGCTCCATACAGGTAAAGACTGTACACGAAAGTGTGTTATTTTTAGCATGTATAGTAGCCTATAGTGCAAACACTGTACACATGAATATTAATATCAAAGTTCGGGAAAAGCTATTATTGAAAATAAAACATATGGTATGCTTTTTGTAGCCAGTGGGGTGCTTTTGCAACCAATCACCCAACATCTGTCAGACTAAAGTTATCCCTGTAGGAGTAAAACGTCACAAAACAATAAATCAAAATAATAAAAGCTTAGCATCTGTTTAGTGGAAAACAAGAGTCTGGGACTCAGAGGTCACCAGTTAGTTCCAATTTTACACTGTGTATTATAGGGCAAAGTATTTTATTTGACTTGGTTAGTTTATTTAATCTGTTTCACCTACTGTATTTCTGATTTTTTATTTTATACTATTGCTACCAACCTGGAAATGTACACTAAATACCCATGGGATTGCACATTGTTTATTTAATTGCTTAGCCATAGAAGATATTGTCTCCTAAAATAGTGTAAGTTGTGACTGTCTGAACCTTTGCTGGTACGCAAATTTAGAGATTGGACTTCTTCAGACTTTAAGACCCTGGTTATGCTGATATGGGTGAATACATTAAGCACATAGAATTCAGCATATTTTCTTTCTTCTTCTTCTTTTCCCAACTTATTTTATTAACTCAGCCATAGTGGGGCTGAGAGAATTATATATGAATATTCCTTTTCAAAGTGTTATGGAAATCCTTTTATTCCTGACTATAATATTTTTTCTTTAACACCTGACATTGAGTAATTATTCAATTACTTACTCCAGCATTTGCTCTGATAAGTCAAGGGATCCATTTTTAAGTACAGCTGAGATTTACCATTATTTTCATAACTCAGGTGTAAACCAGAGATTGTAATTATAAATAGGGTCTTAATTAAAATATGCTAACTTGCAGGTTGTGCGTGAAGTCCTGAATTGAGTATGGAGGTCTCTTAGAGGGCAACCAGCAGTGAGACCTAAAAAAAACCCTTATTCATTTCGGATTAATCTTCAAAGGATTTTCTTCTTTATGTCTGAGAATCTGTCATTATTCATGTTAAATATAAAAATTATAATTTACCTATTTTTATTTTACATGGCAAAGTGCGAGTTACATATTTTAGGTAAAGACAAAAACTACTTGTCATGTACACTTGCATTAACACTTTTCACCTACAAGGGGTGCAAATGTTCTCCAAAAATAGTATATGGTTTTCTTTTTTAGTCTTCTGAATTCTAAAGAAAGCAGAAAGACTAAATGTATTGTTTGCCAGTCTGTTTCCCTGTCAGCATTACCTTTTAAATATTGTAGCCTTGAAGAAACCAAGAGTACACATGAGGAGCAGAAACTTTATTTGACTATGTGCATTAGTGTGTACACAGAGGTCTTCAGTATGTTAATTTTATGTTGAAACTCAAAATCTGCTTGCATTACTTTCATATTAAAGTATTATATTAGAATGCTTTATTTGGAGGCTAGTGTACATTTCAAATATACAGTACTAGCACCCCAAGAAGTGACACAATTAATGTCATGTGGTTCCCTTTATAGGTGCATATAGGTAGGTAGCTTACTTTTATCTCTTTATATCGGTTTTTTTTTTTTTTTTTTTTTTTAAACACCAAACAACTTTAACCTTGGTTTTCAGGGTTGGCTCCAATGTCCAAAGTACAATATACAGCGTGATTTCTTTTCGCTGGTGTTCTTTCTAAACATACTGAAGATTTAAAGCATGAAGGAAGAGATTAACATGGAGAAACATGAGAGGAAGGGGGTGAGTACTTTTTACAACATTATATTTCTGCAACATATAAAATTAAAGCACTTGTTTTACATTTTGATACTTCCCTTTTGAATAGCTAACAGACAGACAACAAATTAACAGTATTTTTGTCTCTTCCAATATACTGCAGCAGCTTCCATATGACTTTAAATGTTTAAACTAGAATTTTAGTAGCATTTACATATTTTTTAAAAATTCATGCAGAGGGTGACGCTGATCCTGGCTGCAGCTTCTTTGATCGCCGGGTTTGGTTCGTCTTTTCAGTATGGATACAATGTGGCTGTGATCAACTCACCTGCCCCGGTACTGACTTTATACTATACTATACTATACTATACTATACTATTATGTAAAGGCTGATTTATACTTCTGCGTCACGTGAACGAGGTAGCTACAGCGTAGGCTGTGTGTACCACGCGTAGCCTACAACGTAGCCTGACGTGCACCTCTTCAAAAGCCTCTCTGACAACGTACAGGACAAGCTGCTTCTTCTTCGGCTTTTGCCTTGATCCTCAACATTATCGCGGACACTGCCTACTAGTGGTCTGCATGCACGTCGACGCGGACAACGACGCAAAACTGTAAATGAAAACAGACGCATACGGCGCAGAGGCTCCGGCGTAGGTCCGACGCAGAAGTATAAATCAGCCTTAAGCAATAAGGTCAGTAGCGAATACTTTTACATTGAAAAGATTGAATTGTTGTGAACACGGAACAAGACGCAACTGACAAATGCTTTGACTAGCGCTGTCAGTCACGGGAAAACCCCTTAACTGTTAAAAGGACAAGATAATACATCGGACATTTAAACAGATTTTTTATTATGAACATAGGACTGACCTGAAGGAAAATGCAAAATCTGAATGCAGGTAATGAACTCGCTCAATCGATCTCTTTCTCACAATACTCTTCTACATAATATAATAAGCTTCAATTAACAATATTGAGAACAAACCGTTTACGTTGCTAAGAGTGGTTGCTAAGGGTGTTGTGTAGTGATATACAGAACCGTTGGGTGAAGCGGTCATAGCCATGTTTTACTGTGAATAAAACACAGCTACTGACCAATCAAAATCAAGGCCAGGAACTAACCGTTTTATAAATTATATTATATTATATTATATTATATTATATTATATTATAGTTATTGCATATTTGAACATCCACCTCTGATGAACTTTACTCTGATATTCTGATAAAAGGAGATGCAGCTGTTCTACACCCAAGTATATGAGAATCGTTATGGTCCAATGTCAGACAGTCTCCTGACCCTCCTGTGGTCCGTTACTGTGTCTATGTACCCATTGGGTGGGTTTTTTGGATCTCTTATGGTAGGCCCATTGGTGAACAAATTTGGAAGGTAATTTCCTTTGAACTGTATAGCGTTGTAAAAAAAAAAAAAAAAAGAAGAAGAAGAAAAAAGTAGTTGTTTTTGCCAGTACATTGCATTGAATTCCAATCATCATTCACTCTAACTTGAGGTCATTTGCTTACAGAAAAGGCACACTCATGTTCAACAACATCTTCTCTATAGTTCCTGCTATAATGATGGGTGTGAGTGAAGTGGCAGGGACATTTGAGATCATCATTGTCGCACGCTTTGTAGTGGGCATCTGTGCAGGTCAGTAGAATATTCCACCCATCAGTATGGATCAGCTGTACTGAATGTGTAAGTATGACTGTATGTGACTGTGTTCTCTAGGCCTGTCCTCCAATGTGGTGCCCATGTATTTGGGAGAAATTGCTCCCAAGAATTACAGGGGGGCCATTGGGATAGTGCCACAGCTTTTCATCACCGTTGGCATCCTTGTCGCCCAAGTGTTCGGCATTCGCAATATCCTAGGAAATAAAGAAGGTAATGCACAGTGCATGAGATGTTAGAAATATTGCTACTATTGCTGTGCTGTTTTAGAGGAGCTTCTGAGTGCAGTTGGAAATGCGTGCCTCTGCTGCTCATGGTGATGCGTAATGTTCTCTCTTTAGGCTGGCCCATCATGTTGGGTCTCACAGGGATTCCAGCTGCCATTGAGCTGCTGCTTCTGCCTTTCTTTCCCGAGAGCCCACGCTACATGCTCATACAGAAGGGGGATGAAAAAACTGCCAGGAAAGGTACAGAAGGTGTTATTTCGGTCTATGTCAGAGCACACAAAGAAAATGTGAGGTTCACAGCGGGATGTGCACCAACAATGAACTCATCGAGATTGCAGAGGTTTTATGATGGAGTAGGGCTGGCTTTATCAATTTTATTTCTTATGTTAAGAATTTACAACATTTGGACACTTTTCAACACTTTTTTTTTCCAAACAAAGGTTCTTTGTAAGTACCTTAAGGTCTTGTGTACCCTGCAAATATAATTTTCTTAAAACCTTTCTGGGCCTTGAAAGTGGTTATGATGTTGCTATCTATAGAGAGGTCAGAAAGCTTTCAGATTTCATAAAAAATATCTTAATTTGTGTTCCTAAGATGAACGAAGGTTTTATGGGTTTGGAACGACATGAGGGTGAGTAATTAATGGAAGACATTTCATTTTTGGGTGAACTATTAACTATTGGGTGAACTTTAATAAGTATTTTTGTCTACTTTTCAAGTTAAAAATAAATATATTTAGTGTGAATACAGGTACAAAGAGAGACACTTTCTAATAATTTGTTTTGATGTAGTAATTCATGTAAATGACTACATTAAAGTCATCCCATACTATTCTAGAGTTTTGGTGTTTTAGTAGTGTAAGAATATGCTTTATACACAGACTATCTTTATGAGTGTGCCATTGAATCATTCAAATTATTTCAATCGATTCATTCAAAAACACTGATTCATTCAGGAACAAAGCAAGTGGCTGTCTTTATGAGGTAATCAATTAATCATTCACATTCATTCAACAGATTCGTTTAAAAACACTGAATCGTTGAGGAAACGAAACAAGTGACTGGCTTTATGAGTGCATCGTTATCATTCACGTTCGTTCAACTGATTCGTTCAAAAACACTGATTCATTTAGGAGCTAAACAATTGACTCTTTATAAGTGCATCATTATCATTCAATACACCAGTGTTGATATTCAATATTCACATATTATATTCAACTATTGCTTGTGTGATATTGCTTAATTAAACACCCCGATATGTTGTACTGTGTTTTAGGCCTGCAGCGGCTGCGGGGCTGGGAGGATGTGGATGAGGAGCTGTGTGAGATGCGTGTTGAGGATCAGTCAGAGCGAGCAGAAGGTCAACTCTCTCTGCTCAACCTCTTCACCTTCCGCTCACTGCGCTGGCAGCTGCTGTCTGTGATCTTCATGAACATGGGCCAACAACTGTCAGGAGTCAATGCCGTAAGCACCAATTTGAAAGAGCACACAGCTAATTTTCAACACATTTCTCTTCAGAAAGCTTATATTTCAAATAAGTTTTGCTTTACTAAATCCTAACATTAACCCCATCTTCAGATTTATTACTATGCTGACAGCATCTATAGCTCTGCAGGAGTGAAGGACGAGCACGTTCAGTATGTGACAGTCGGAACAGGAGCAGTTAATGTCTTCATGACAATAGCAGCTGTAAGCCACTTTGTTTTGTTCTGAGCTTATTAATGCTCTTCACAGAAACATGAGTGTAAATTATATGATTTTCTGCTTCTGTAGGTGTTCATTGTGGAGAAATCTGGCAGAAGGTTGTTGCTACTGATAGGCTTTGGTATTTGCTGTGCAGCCTGTGTTGTCCTGACCATAGCGCTCTACTTCCAGGTATAACAATGCTGTACTTATTCCAATACAAACTAGAGATGCATGATTTATCGGCCAGTATTAGACTTTTTTCGAAACTAAATTGAATATTTATCTGCTGATTATTATATATTTAATTGTGCATGCTCTGTGTGTTTGTGTTTGCCCTGATTTTACATTTAGATTAAAGATTAAAGTTAATCTTTAAAAACATTAATAATATAATAATACTGTAAATGCAATCTTTAGCAAATATCAAAATATCAATTTTCATACTGTACATTATAATGTTGTGATGCCTAAATTCACTTGTAGTGTTTAAAATGATTTATTTTAGTTTTTTTGTTTATTTAGACAAAATGACACAGTATTTTAATATTAAATATATTTAAAATTAAAATATTATTGTCTAAATAACATAATATTTTAATATTAAAATATACTTACACTTAAAATATTAAAATATTGTCTAAATAAAATCATAATAATATTAAAATATTACTCTAAAATTAAAATATTGTGTAAATAATGTCAGAATAATATTCTTATATTATGACATTATTTAGACATATTTTAATATTAAAATGTTATTGTCTAAATAATGTCAGAGTAATATTTTAATGTTATTATGACATTATTTAGACATAAAATGTTATTAATATTAAAATATAATTAAAATATTATTGTCTAAATAATGTCAAAGTAATATTATTGATATTATTCAGACATAATATGTAATATTAAAATATAATTAAAATTAAAATGTTATAATGACATTATTTATACATAATGTTTTGATATTAATATATTAAAAATTAAAATATTATTGTCTAAATAATATCAGAGTAATATTTTAACATTATTATGACATTATTTAGACATAATATTTTAATAAAATAAATAATTATATTTTTAAAAATAAGATTATTATTTAAAATATAATTAAACCTAAAACAGTATTGTCTAAATAATGTAATGGTAATATTTATATATATAGGTCTTTTATTGCTTATTGTCCATAGCATAATTAACAGTTTATCTGTATCGAATAAGAATTTTAATTTTGGTCCATCCCTAATACAAGCGCAAAGGATTCAGATATTCTCATTATTATGACCAATCAGGTTCACCTTAACTGAATAAGTGAGTTTCCTTATGTGGCCTATTATGGTTGTAATAAATTCTTGTTTATAGACAGATGGCTGTAAAATCTCAGTCCCAACAGAGATTTTAATTTTAGAGCCATGAATGTGCTGGCCTGACAAATTTGCCTCTAGGGTCTATGTGAAATGCAAGGCTATAAATGTGGTAGAATAACTGCTGCACATTCCACCCACAGACTACACTGGACTGGATGCCCTATGTCAGCATCATTTGTGTCATTGTTTACGTCATCGGACATGCTATTGGCCCAAGTGAGTTCATGCCAATCCCGTCGGGGCATATTGCAGATGCACAGGGGGGCTCGCTGCATCTCAATAAATTCATTCCCTCCCTTTCTTCTTGTTGTATTCCTTGGTGGGGAATGACAATAGATTTATGCTGCAGTTTCTAGGATTTTACATTAAAACCCAGGAGTGAATGTGAGAGAAGTGCTTTAAAGTGGCTGTAAAACAGATTGTAAAAGCAGCACAGTGTTTCAAGCAATCACTTTTCTCACTGCCTATAGAAAGATGAAGTGTGTTGTGATTGAATATCTAGTTTTGACAGCTTTTGCTGCATCCCTTCGCAGGTCCTATTCCTAATGTAATCACCACAGAGATGTTCCGGCAGTCTTCTAGACCACCAGCCTTCATGGTGGGCGGCTCAGTTCACTGGCTTTCGAACTTCACAGTCGGCCTGGTCTTCCCTTTTCTAGAGGTCAGAGGTCTAATGCAACACTAACAAACATTCACAGTAGCTGTTAACTTATTAATACTTGAAATTTCTGATGAATCAGTGCAAATCCTAAATTATGAAAATTGAGATAAAAAAGAAAAAAAGAATTCCTCATTTGTGTCTACAGAGAGGCCTGGGTGCGTACAGCTTCATCATTTTTGCCTGCATCTGTCTCGTGACACTTATCTACATCTGGGTGGTCATCCCAGAGACCAAAAACAAGACCTTTCTTGAGACCAGCAAGCTTTTTGCTCAGAGAAACAAGGTGGATATTGTGGTGGAGGGTGAGGACTCTAAGATCAAAGAGAACGGACAGGAAATTAAAAACACATTTCTCTGAATGGGTAGGGGGTCATTCACACAGGACATGTTTTTGCGTTTGTCTGCAGTGCTGTGAAAGAAATTGTTTTTACACACTTTTATTTTTTTAGTGTCTCATGCCAGGATTTTTTAACTCAAAAACGTGTCCTATATTGAAAATATAATATTGTGCCTTTTCATTGCACTCTGTATTTGTGTTAATGACAAATAAGAATGTACAAAAAGAAATGTTTTTCTTTTATTAAGAATCAGGTTTAAAATGCACCAAATTCTTAGAAATGTACTTTTTGTATTCAAATTATATTCATATGGATTTTCATATTATTATTTTTTTTAAACTTTTATACCAATTTCAACTAAAGTTAAATTGAATGGCATGTGATGTAACCATTAAGTAAAAATATATAACTCGGATGTTTTCAAATTATGGTAAAAAGTATTGTTTATATTCTTTATCATTTTTTATAATAATTTTGTTGCATATTTTACAATCTTAACCAATCTTGCATGCCATAAAGGTCAAATGAGCTGATCTTTTAAGAGATTTATTAACCTTGAGCGTCTGCAGGAATCCTCTCTATAATATAATTTTCTGTTTTAAGTTTGTTTTGTATGTTTCTGCCTGTCCATTGCATCATATGACTTTGATTTGAAAATGTTTTTCAAATATTTATGTATAAATATTTTAGCAAAGGTGCTTCACTGTTTCCTTTTGTAAGAAATAATAAAAGATTATATTATATTAAGATCTTTTTTTCAGATGTCAGAAATTTTCTTTCAGAAATTAGAAACATGCTCTTCATTGATATTCAAAGTTATTGTACATGCATTTTGAATAAATATGGCGATATTTTGAATAAAATTGAATATATTTTGAATTATATTCAGACATATATATTTCATTTGACCATTTATTGTGTATAAAACATTCTGTTTTAATAAAATACAATGTTAAGAATGCAAATATTGTTTATTGAAATTCTTCAGATATGATTCACATTATTCAACTGGGTAAAAATACATTGAAATGCTTTTATCTAAAATACAGAGTGTATAGAATACATCTTTCAGCTTTAAAGGGATAGTTCTCCCAGATAAATGAAAATTCTGTCATCATTTACTCACCCTAAAGTTGTTCCAAACCTGTATGAATTTCATTCTTCTGCTAACATAAGATATTTTGAAGAATGTCAGTAGCCAAACAGTTGATGGGCCTCATTGACTTCCATGGCCACACTATTTAAGTCAATGGGGCCTATCAACTTTTTGGTTACCCATATTCTTCAAAAGCAGAAGAAAGAAATACATACAGGTTTGGAACAACTAGAGGGTGAGTACATGTTGCCGTTATTCCCCTGGAAAAAGTATACATTTCAAGTTGGCAGAGCTAATATTGCTGATATTGACATTCATTTAAAAAGTCTGTGGTGCTCTCTTTCTTTTTCTTTCTTTCTTTCTTTCTTTCTTTCTTTCTTTCTTTCTTTCTTTCTTTCTTTCTTTCTCTCTCTCTCTCTCTCTCTCTCTCACTCAGTGGCAAACCTGCTCAGCCTGCACCTGAACTCCTCCATACAGACTAAGCTGAGTGGTTCCCCAGCTCAGGACATTCCCTTTAATTTTTCCATTATCACAAAACATTTGTTCCCCAATCTCTGCTGCAGTCAGCACATAATCCCATACATTTACATCGGTCATATGGCCTACAAAAGCATCTGTATCAGAGATCCCCAAAAAGCCATCCTGGTCCTTCCCCAGAATGAGTTTTCCTCCAGCTGGAATGGTGTATCCTGCCCGAATGTAGCGTTCATCCCCGACCAGTCCGTTCACCCACAGTTCAGCCCCTCCGGTATGTGACGCCCAGGTAAAGCAGTAGTTTGTCCAGTCGTGGGATTGACGTTCAAATGGTAAATTAACAAACTCATCTCCGATCCAGAGACCTACTTCAGAGCCCAAAGTGATCATGAGCTCGTTGTCATGTGAAGTGGAGTAAGATAGCACAGTGAGGTCTTGTATGGGTGGGATACGGACGTTCATGCAGGCTGTGAAGGATTGGAGGTTCATGGGGTGGGACAAGTTCACCAAGGCATAGGTCTCCAAATTCTTTTCTGGGAAGTACAGGACCAATGGTGATAGAGATTGTGGGCCTTGTGAAAGGAAAGGTAACGTAAATTATGCAAGTTAGTACATTTTAAATCTCACTTGGTTACATTTGTTGTCATGGTATATTTGAATGTCAACTGGTTCTAAAACTACAGTTGCACCCATTGCAAAAAAAATACTCACCTGTACTTGTAGGTGATGGTCCTTGAAGAGGATACACCAAATATCAATGTCAAAGCTCATTTTTATTCAGAGACAGATGATTAATGTATATTGAGAATGACACACTTTATATTTAAAGGGACAGTTCACCCAAAAATGAAAATTATGTTATTTTCTCACCCTTCTGTCAAACCTGTATGATTTTCAATCTTGCATGAAACAAGTTTTTTTAATAAATATATGAACTGCTATTTTTCATGCAAGGAAAGTGTATGGTGGTCAGGGGCTGTCAAGATCCAAAAAGGATGAAATATGTGACCCTGGACCACAAAACCAGTCATAAGTCGCACGGATATATTTGTAGCCAACAATACACTGTATATGGGTCAAAATTATTGATTTTTCTTTTATGCCAAAAATCATTAGGATATTAAGTAAAGATCATGTTCCATGAAGATATTTTGTGAATTTTGTACTGTAAATATATAAAAAAAAAAATTTTTGTGAGTGGATATGCTAAAGACTTCATTTGTACAAATTAAAATTATTTTAAAAATTAAAATAATAAAAATGAAAAAAGCACTAATTTTTAAAATTATATTTTTTAAATTATAGTTTTAACTCTATTTTTTTTTAAACTAAAACTTTTGTAATCTGAAAACTGAAAATATAAAAATGAAAGCTAATTCAAAATATGAATAATATATACTATAATAGTATATAAATGATACTAAAATAAAAACATTTTTAGCCATACAGTAGATTTGTGTGAGAAACAGTCACACAAATTTAAGTCATTATTTGCTGCTTGACAGCTTTGGTCACCATTCACTTTCATTGTATGTAAAAGAGCAGCTTGTACATTCTGCAAAAAATAAATAAATAATTAAATAATTAAATTAAATAAAATCACCTTTTTTTGTTTTACAGAAGAATGTCACTAGTTTTAAACATAGTAGGTTTAGACATGTTTTTTTTTTTGTTTTTTTGGGTGGACTATCCCTTTAAGATTACCAGTAATCTTGACATTTCTCATGAAAAGTTATACCTGGAACCGTTTTTTTGTCCAGTGACACAATAAGGCTCTCAATCCTTTTAAGCTTAGCCTCAATCTCCTCTTGACGGCAAATTCCTGCAAGAAACCAAAGAGGAGAGAGAGAGAGAGAGAGAGAGAGAGAGAGAGAACATGCTCAGGCACTGCAGACCTAACAAAGAGAGTTTTTCGTAACTGCTGGAAAGGATGAAGCTCTGCCCTAACCTCCTTTGCCCAAGCGTGGGAGGAAAGAGGACTCCACCACTCTGTCATTCAGAGGCTGGGCCATGCGGTAGTCGTTCCATAGGGTCTTATTTTCATGGTCCATTAATGTGCTCTCCAATTTCCTGATCTGAAGGTCACCACATTAAAAAAAAAAAAAAAGTTAAAGAAACAGCAAAAAAGATAGAAAACTATTTCATGTGAACTTTTTGAGGCACCTGATTGTGAGAGAGTGTGATGGGCGTTTCAAATACTGTCCACAGAATGCTCTCGTGGCACGGCGGTGTGGTGAGAGAGCCTTGATATCTGAAAAAGTGACTGAGGTTCTCTGGGAGCATGGAGCGTACGTTCAAGTTCGTGATATGCATGGACTGACCTGCAAAGAGCAAGAGAGACAAATATTCAATAGAAGTGCATAGGATAAAATATTTTTGAGATGCTCATCCAAAATGTTTTGTATTACCTGCATACTTGATGTTTGCCAGGTTTGCAAGAAAATCGCTGTAGTACGTATTCTCAAAATGCCCATCCTAAACACAAAGTATCCATTAATCAAATAGACTGCTACATGCAAAGCACTATATTTGACTATATACATATATACATATTTATGCTTCACATCATTTCACCAAGTAAAACATGTTCCTGGATCAACATCTTTGTTGACCCTGGAACAATATTCCAATCAACCACCAATCAGATTTGAGGAACAGGTTTATAGTTAATGTCAAGTAAAGATATATTGTTTCTCATATTATTTCTCTCTGTTTTTAGGGATAAGTTATGGGTAGGGTTAGTTTTAGGGGTAGGGATAGCATTAGGACCATGTTTTTGGACAGGAATGTTGTTCCAGGATCAACAAAACATGTTAATCCAGGAACATGTCTTATGTGTGTAAAATTTGTAAATGCAAATGTAAAAATTATTTATTTTTTAATAATTTTAATAACATTTTAAAAGTATTAATATATTACAAATATATAAGTATACTTTTATATTTATATAAAAATATTATATGAATATAATACATCAAAAAGTATAAATATATTATACTTTAATATTAATATTATATATAAAATTACATATATATTATTATTATTATTTTTAATTACAATTAGTTTAAACTCAATGTAGTGTCAAAAACTAAATAGTACACACAATAAAATAATGCATTATTTACTTATTAAACTAGTTCCATGTTGTTAAAAGCTATTAAACTATGTACATGTGAAGCTGCTTAAGCCATTCAGGTATAAACATTCAGATAAAACTTTATGTAGTGGTTTCATGAACACACTATTTATCACTATTAAAAATTAAGCTATTACTCAAGCGACTGCAGAGAAACACATGCAACTGAACTACATATTGCACATTAAAATGCCTATGGTTGTGTTACTAAAACATTGACTTCCCCCATATAATGGAAGTGAGAGCTTGTGAGCTGCACACAATCTTGTGGGAACAGAATGTCAAGTCAGTGTGCCACCACACAGCGATCTGATCAATTAACCTATTTAGTTCAGAAAATTCAGATGTCTAACTTTACTCATGCTGTGTGCTTCAGGCAACGCGAGGTCATATGGTGCACAGCCCAGCTCTTAAAAGGTGACTCACACAGACAATAATTTGCATTTTTCATTTAGGTTTTTTTTTTCTTTTTTTTTTTCTCCCAGTATATTTGAGGATAGTTTGCTTCCCCTTATGTCCATTAGATGGCAGCATCGCAACCAAAATAAAAGGGAAACAAAATAAAAATAAAAACATTATTCCACTTTCCAACAAGATGGAAAATGATATACAGCCAATCTTACCTCATAAAAAAAGGCTAAAACTGCAAGACCATCTGGTTTATCTTTGGCCTCTTGGAAGCTACTGTATTTTTCAGAGTTGTAGTGGACCACATGAAGCTGTGACAAATCAAAGAGGAAGGTGAAACAGAAATGCAAATTGAGTAATGTGAAGTTCAAAACTCTTCTTAGTTCGAACAAGCCCTTCCGTATTGCTAAAGTTTCTCAACTTTTTTGAGCAAGTTAAATAGAGGAACACTACTTATAATTCATTTAGAACAATGATAACTGCATATTTGTCTAAAATAAAACCCAACCCAACATATTAAAATTTCAGGCACATGTCCAGCAGCACTTGAATAGATAAGTCCCCAGCCCTAAAGAAAACAATGCCTTAAAATACACCACTGCAAACTAGAACATCTCCACATGTTTTTTTTTTTTTTTTTATCTGTTCGTGTGTCAGGCTAAAATAAATTATGTACTTCTGCCATGTAGCGGATGCCGTCCATTGTGTGCTCTGATCCACTGGCCTCCAAGTCCCAGCCTCCCCAGTGCAGATGCATTTGGACAGCAGTGTAGCGGTCTGGAAACCCCTCGGTAATCATCATAGTGTGTGGCAGCTGAATCTCCACTGTCAAAAACAAACAGGATTGTGGACTATATTCATGGAAAGCTAACCTAACCTGTGAAGATTAGATAGAATGAAGTAGCCTAGTTATTAGTACAAAATAGATAAGTATTTTTTGGCACTGTTTGACACGAGATGGCGACAAAACTTCAAGTAGCTATAGATCCACATAACAGTTGCAGTTGGTATATATTGCATACTGATTTAAAAATAAATAAATAAAGCGTAAATGTCCAATAAGTGATTTTTAATATAAGAATTCATACCAGAATGTCCATTGTTCTTCATATGAAAGCTACCGCGCATGTCCTCATACCCTGTCAGGTTGAGCTGCAGCATTCGCGGATTATAACGCACTTTGCGCCGCTGTATGTCAATGGGTGACTGCTGGTTGCCGCCACACTCGTGAAACTTTTCTGCCCAGTGCTTCTGATCCAGTTCTCCTTCTGTATGAAAAAAAAAAAAGAAAAAAAAAGTGAGACATTCAAGCAGAGTAAGACAGATTTCTCATATACACAATAAATCACTGATGATTAAATACAGCTATACAGTTGAGCTGTACACTATTTAGCCATATTTATGTTTCTATCCTCTTCTATTTGCATATTTAAATTTCTTTTGTAAATTATATGTAACCTTTTTGTTTAGGAGTTAGAAGAACTTGTAGAACAACTAAGTTCATTGTCATTTGACAAATAAAAAATTGACTTTGAATAACTGCTAAGACCAGTGAGTAAAGCTATTTAGGCTAAAGCTGAATGTTTATATGTTAGACTGTTTTGAAACTAACTATAGGCTAAAGGTAAGCTAATTACATTGCCTTACATATTTATTAGATGTGTGCATCTACTAGTCGCAACTCGGTGGGGGGGGGGGGGAGAAAAAAAAAAGGTACTTGCCTGAATATGTCCACTTTTCTCCATCTATTCCAGCCGATGCGAAATTCACCAAACCGGCGTATAACAGGACTACAAACAGCTCCATGCTTAGAGTGCACTCAGTCTCAGGCTGTTCCCTCGTTCACAGAATTGAACTGTGCTGAGAGTGACATTGATTGCAACGGTTTACACCCAGAATGCCAAAGGCGTGTAGTAACATGGTCATTTAGAGAAGCTTTGACGTATTGGCAAATTAATGTTTGAGGCAGTTGTAGTTCCCATGATCACCAACAAGTCAGGCTGGTTTTGTTCAGTGGTTTCCACTTTCTCTTTTTCATGTTTACTCTTATAGGTACACCTTTTAAATAACAAAATAATAATAATAATAATATAATATTTTCTTTGTTATGTGTAGGCTACTCTTAACATAAAATATGATCTTATGAGATATCAAAAGCCTAAAAAAAAAAGCTGATTTGTTTACATCATAAAATAGGCTAATAATAACAACAGCAATGGGTATTAAAGGGTTAGTTCACCCAAAAATGAAATTTCTGTCATTAAGGACTCACCCTCCAAAAATACAGCATTCATCCAAATCTATAAATCTAGCAAGGAGTACAGGAAAATAAGGGTACACAACCAGATTAAGGTACAGAGATTAAAATGTTGATGAACATTTCGTCCTACTAAAGAACATTTAAAGACAAAGTGAAAAACTGGTACATTGTACAAATGTAAATTGTCTAAGCCAGTTTGTTTTTTTGAAACTCCTCGATTTCTATTAAAGGGTTAGTTCACCCAAAAATGAAATTTCTGTCATTAAGGACTCACCCTCATGTCGTCCCAAACCCATAAGACCTTCGTTTGTCTTTGGAACACAAATTAAGATATTTTTTATGAAATCTGAGGGTATCGGATTACGTCGAAAGCGGGCTCAGTATTGGCCGGCTCCTGCGTCAGCATCACACGCATGCGTTGTTGAATAAAGTCGTTGTTTTGTTTTTGCGCACAAAAAGTATTCTCGTTGCTTCATAATTTTAAGGTTGAACCACTGTAGTCACGTTGACTATTTTATCAATCAGTCTTTAGTACCTTTTTGGACCTCAAAAGGTGCAATGATGTTTCTGCCTATGTGTGGATCAGATACCCTCGAATTTCATCAAAAATATTCCAAAGACAAACGAAGCTCTTACAGGTTTGGGACGATATGAGGATGAGTACTTAATGACAGAATTTTCATTTTTGGGTGAACTAACCCTTTGATTGTAAGCAGTTCCAGAAATAATTTTATGTAAATCAGTAAAACACAAGTGTGATTATTTCATTTTATCAGACAAGCTTCTACTGCAAGTTTAGTGTATGTATGTATGTACACATACATATACACACACACACCAACAGTAAAGGGTAGAGCTGCTTTCTAGAGAAAAGAAAATGATGACATGGTAGCTGGTAGCAAACAGTCATCACTTAAACTTTTGTTGTTTCTTGCTACAAACATTCTCATGAGTGAAGATGTTTAACAGACCTAGACACCGTTGATAATAGCTGTCAAGACATGTTTGTACAAGTTGTTCCAGGGAAGCGGAAATTTAAAGGTGAAACTGGGGCACAACATGAGACTGCAATGACAAACAATTGACACATTAAACAGTGCTTTAAAAATATATTAACGATATAATATAAATCTAACATATTGTGATATTTTTATTTTTAAAGCACTGAACCATCAATTAATTGTATCGAAAATACTCTTAACAGAAGTAACAATGGAAATATGCTGTTTATATATGTGTATTCTAAAGATGAAGTAAAACAAATGCACAAATTAGGACAAGATTTTCTGGTATACAAAAGTGTTTGTATGTTATTTTAATTATCGGATGTGGAATCCACATCAAACAGGCCAGGCACTGATTAAATGAGGTACTCTGAGCGACAGAGGTCAAAGGTTACTTTGAAGACTCCAGAGTTTAGCAGCTGGTAATGAAATAAAGGTGCCCCATTTAGTCATGTGCTCTTTGTAGTACTGTCCGTTACTCACTGAACTCTGTGAAAACATGTCTGGAGTTTGAAAAAGGCATAATAGTAGCATAGTTGCAATGAGGGAAAACATGTGATCAAGATTACCTTTTACCTAAATACAAAGTGATATGAGGGGTAGACTAGTGACTGTTTTTCTCAGATCAAAAAGGTAAAGCTCTGATCTTAATCTGACATTGTTGCTTTATATATATATATATATATATATATATATTTTAACAAAACATGTTACTAAATCTAACAGACAATCAGCTGTGATATTTTTGTGAATATATTTGTGGAGCAATTTCCAGTTTTTAGATTATAACAACAAGAGAACGTCAGCCACAATTGGGATATTATACATTATACAAGACATCAAAGCTGGCAGTTCCTAAATTAGAACAGCAAAAATACAGCATTCATCCAAATCTATAAATCTAGCAAGGAGTACAGGAAAATAAGGGTACACAACCAGATTAAGGTACAGAGATTAAAATGTTGATGAACATTTCGTCCTACTAAAGAACATTTAAAGACAAAGTGAAAAACTGGTACATTGTACAAATGTAAATTGTCTAAGCCAGTTTTTTTTTTTTTTTTTTTTTTTTGCAGTACTAATAAGATGTTTTTGTTTTAATTTCCTCAAGCCTTGTCAGTCTTCAGTGGTTTGCAATAACTAAATTTCAGTGTAAGATCTGTAACTCAGCAGTGTTGAGGAAAGTTACTTTTAAAAGTAATGCATTACAATATTGCATTAGTTACTTTTTATGGAAAGTAATGCATTACACTACTTTTGCATTACTTTTTCCCCCTCACATCACCTCAGCTGGGCTTGTTCGTTTTATTTTTGACATTTGTAAGAGCCCTTTCCTACCAAAAGTGAAATGAATAAACTTCAGGCTGATCACAGATGTAATGTTTATCTAAAGTCATTTTTGCTTATTAGTGTGGTTGAATTGGATCATCGAAGGACATTGGTTAATAAAGTGAGAATAAATACATAAAGTATATATTTAACTATTCCAGGTTTGTGCAATATTCTGAGATTGCATTTCAGTTATTCAAGTAAATGCTCACATTTAATCTAGAACTACAATAACCATCATGTTTACACAAAACGCCTCTGCACTTACTGTCATGGCTGGGTACTGCTCAGAGACTAGGTTTAGGAAGATCCATTTGCAGCTTTATTTGAAAGAACACAAATCCACAAAACATAATCCAAATGACAGGCAAAGTTCCAAAACCACAAGAGATACAACACAACAGAACAGAACAGAACAGAACAGAAACTCATAAGAACAGTACATAACAATACAAAACCTCCATGACAAATGCAGAAACAAACACAACTTAAATAGGCAGACAAACGATACAAATGAGAACCAGCTGAGGGTAATCAACCCAGATGAGAACTGGGCAAAAGGACTCTGGGAAATAGAGTTCATGGCAGGGACACAGTGGAAGGGGAAGGAGTGCCCTCTGTGGACAACTAGGGCACAGCAGCTTACTCCCGATTTCTCTCAAAATGGCGACAGGACATATGGCGTTATTATACTGTCAAATGTCGAGAGCACATTATTGTGACGCGAGAGCACATCAATGTAATGCGAGAGCGCAAATCTGTCCGCTCGCGCGCGGATTTCCTTTGCTCTCGCACAAAGCTGGACGCGCGCTCTCAAATATGCAGTGCTCTCTTATGAACTGCCTCTCCTCTCGCACAGATATTGCGTGTGCGCGCTCAAACTGTGTCCTGTGCACTCGCGAATCTCTCAGTGCTCTTGCAGAAATGTATTTACTTCTGGATTAAACGCTGTCAAAAGTTATCAACCAATCAGAAGAGACGACTGATCCATGAAAATGCTACGTGGACTCTTATTGGCTGAGAGTGAACTGCGCCTGGAATTCTTTCGACAAAGATGGATATTTAATTTATTTACAATTTAATAATATTTAATAATTTTAATCAAAATGCAGGCCATATCTTAGAAATGGGGCGCTTTGATGGTTTCTATATTAATAAGCTTGTTTGTCTAACTGCACACGTCAAACCCCCCTGAACGATTTATCAAAAACCAACATATTAGCCAATATCATGGACCAAAACATTAAATTAAACATTAATTTAAAACAAAAGATTAAACAACTAATTCAATGTTATAAATCAGTCTATTTAGAAATGTGTAAAATGTTATAAATTAGCCTATTAAAAAAATATGTATTAATTTTAATGATTTCATTACAAAATCGTTTGAAATTAATGAAGAAGTCCAGTGTTTTTAAACGAATCTCTTGAATTAATGATTCTGATACATCAAATACATTTTAACAGTCACCGATCACCACCTACTGGCAGAACAGTGTAATAACATTAGTTTCAAAGGTTATTTACTCGTTTTGATTGCTGAAATCAGAGTAGGCCTATATTCGGACCATAAATTGTTATTGCAATACTTGCGTTATTATTTAATGTTTGCAACACAGAAGTAGCAATAGTGTGTTGTTGAAAACACTTTGTGAAGCTGTTTAAAACATATAGCTTACATGACCACTGCTTTCAGCGACAGTGCAAAAGCAGGTTTAAATATTCCGGTATGATTTAATAGACATAGCCGAATCGTTGTCATTTAGTAATAAGATCGCGTTCTTTTGATTAATCGTGCATACATAAGAGCTTATAGCTAAAGTATTTTTGTATGTTATGTTTTACCAGACCTCAAAAGAAATTCACTATAGGTGGTCTCCACATTTTAAGTATTTAGGGAATGATGATCTGACCTGATCTTGTTGTGTCTTAAATCAGAAGATATTTTTTGGTAATACTTTACAATAAGGTTTCATTAACATTAGTTAACTGCATTAGTTAACATGAACTAATAATGAACTGCACTTCTACAGCATTTATTAATCTTTGTTAATGTTAATTTCAACATTTACTAATACATTATTAAAATCAAAAGTTGTATTTGTTAACATTAGTAAATGCACTGTGAAGTAAACAACCAACAAACAGCTGTATTTGAACTAACGTTAACAAAGATTAATAATTACAGTAATATTGTTACTTCATGTTAGATAATACATTATTAGCATAATAACACGTAGCATTTCCATGGATCAGTCGTCTCTTCTGATTGGTTGATAACTTTTGACAGCGTTTAATCCAGAAGTAAATTAATTTCTGCAAGAGCATGGAGAGATTCGCGAGCGCACAGGACACAGTTTGAGCGCGCAGGACAAAGTTTGAGCGTGCACACGCAATATCTGAGCGAGTAAATTAAGAGCGCGCGTTCAGTTTTGTGCAAGAGCAAAGGAAATCCGCGCGCGAGCGGACAGATTTGCGCTCGCGCATTACATTGATGTGCTCTCGCGTCACAATATGCTCTCGACATTTGACAGTATAATAAACGCCATAACAGGAGAGCTGTCAATCAGTACATGGGAAAACTAAGTAACTTGCGTTACTTATTTGAAAAAGTAACTCAGATATTTTGTTGTAAATTTAAAATTTGTTACTTTACTAGTTACTTGGAAAAAAGTCATGTGATTACGTAACTCAAGTTACTTGTAATGCGTTACCCTCAACACTGTAACTCAAGGTAATGAGAGAAGAACGTCTCAGGTTACGAATGTAACCAGGGTTCCCTGAGAACAGGGAACGAGACTCTGCGTTTGCAACGCTATGGGGAAACATCACGTGACTCGGTGTTCGAAAGCCAACTATCCAATAACTCCAAATCCTATTGGCCGGCGACAGCCTATGACGTCATACAGGCGCGACCCGGAAGTATAAAAGGGGCGCCTGGGGAAGCAGTCATTATCCATCGTCTTGAGGGACTGTTCAGCAGGCAGCCCGATGTATGGCAAGGAAACGCAGAGTCTCGTTCCCTGTTCTCAGGGAACCCTGGTTACATTCGTAACCTGAGACGTTCCCTTTCGAAAGGGAACTTCTACTCTGCGTTTGCAACGCTATGGGGAACGAAATACCCACGCCGCCATGCTTGAGGAGAATGCCTGCCAAGAAAAATGGCTGAGACAAAGGCTCCAGAGCAGTAGAAACTGCTTGGCAACTCTCCCTCGGGTCACACCAGGCTGTCAGTGACAGCATTCCCTTCGACAACAGCCCAAGCTAAACTCCATGAAGGACCTCCTCAAAGGCCCTACAGAAGGTGCTAAAGCGTCTGGAACCCACTTTTCCATAAGAAACAGTGGTCCCTTCAAGGGAATGTGGCCAGGGAACCGAAGGGAACCCCGGCCAGCCACTAGAGGGGAACGAAGTCACCCTCAATGCCACCAGGGAGGCCGACCTAGTCTGACCTGAGACAAACTTAGTCTGAGCCAACCCTGTCTGAAACAGAGCCTCCAAAAAACGCATTCTTCATAGAAGATAGTAAGTAAGAGTGAGTGCAAAGAGGCAGAACAACTCAAACCCACGCGTAGAGACGGGCATCCCGGAGAGCAGAACTCAGCTAAGCGCTATGAACCCTCATATTGAGGGGAGTATAATCCACTCATCCTAGGATCTACCCAGTGCTTAATTAGCGCACTGAGGAGGCCGTGCGCTACAGAACCCTGACCCAGAGGAGCACAAACCAGCCTGGTGCTGGATTTCAAGGGGAGGCCTGATTAAGGCCTACCCCATGACCAGCTTAGGGAGCTAAGCACTATTACAAACATAACCCTCAAAGGGAAGTATGAAGCTCACCTAACAGGTAGACCATGCAATGGGCACATAACATGAAGGCCGCATGACAATCCACCCAAACACGATCCAACGAGCAGTGTACTCAGTAAAAAACACCTTTTACTCTCTAAGCAAGAGGAGTACAGCGTACGCCAACACGTATTAAGGAAGGCCTGGAGAGACCTAAAACCTCAACAGACACGTGGCGTCAGCTCGTGGCAGTGTTTAGGCCCAAAGGACGATAAACAACCAGACAAAAGGAGGTTGGATTTATCACTTAGGCCTCTGGCCAACAGAAGTGTATAAAGATAAATCTCAAAGAGAAATACACCCAAACATACACCAGTGTGTCAAAACCAGGCGGCCCGTAGGCCTAGCAACCTCTAACACACACAGCGTAGTCTCGTGGCCATTTCTAGGAGCACAAAAGATCCACCCTAGGCGCTAGGTGGCCCTTAGCTCAACTAGAATAAGACTCAGGGAACCAAACCTGATGGGCTAGCCACTTGGAATACTCTGTAAAAGCACCCTGTCACCCTCACAGCGAGAGGAGTATATGACTGAACTCCACATATTACACCGGAGGCCGAAGTAGGCCTACTTTAGTAAACATGTGGCATCAGCAAGTGGCTACCATAACCATACCACCCAGAGGTCATGTATTAAAAATCTCATGATTAACACATGAAAGCACTGCCAAACATCGCGAACAGGCCTGTTAGGGCCTACTCGTCAGTGATGGGGCGTGGCTGATGGTGGCATGGTTTCCTGGGCATCCTGCCAACAAGTCGACTAGAAAAAGGAGGCCTAAAGGGGCCTCCATTCCAGTAACAGGTGGCGATCAACCTTCTCACAGATAAAACACAAATAGTGCCAAACGTAAATTAAAAAGGAGGCCTGAAGGGGCCTGCCAATTCAAAAACACGTGGCTACAACTCGTGAATTAAAGGGAACCCAGCTACAGGGAATCAGCAGTAACCAAGAAAGCTAAGGGAAGCTAACTGCGACCTGCGCTAGACCCCACATTCCAACAGGCAATGTACCTAAAGTAAATGTTTTGACTAAAGGAAACCAAACAAAGCCAACATGGTTCAAGGGAGGCTAATATAAGCCTACCACCTCAAACAAACACGTGGCATGGCCTGTGGCAGTGTAAACCTGTGAGAATATGTGAGCACACTATGATCAGTTCAAACAGTATAGTAAAAACAACAGATCACTAAAAAAGGGAGCTAATAGATACCAGCCTTCTTCAACAAAGTCGCACTAACTACCCTGAATATGCAATCCAACAGGTGATGCACCCAGTGACACAGACCCCCGACTGGAGAGTACAAGTCACCAAATACTCAAAACGGAAGCCTACTTTCAAAGCAAAGAGCTTACTGTTATGAGAGCGGGTGCCAACCTGTGGCAGCATAGGCTCACATACAATGTAGGGCAAAGGTCTAGAACCCAAAGTAACACAAACTTTGATTACATGCTGTTATCTGAAAAGAAAAACACTTCCCACACAGATCCTCAAATCTGATCTAAACCCCAGAGGACAGGAGCTAAAAAACTAGCAACGTCAACTCAAACTTGATAACTACCAAATTATCAAGTGGCTCAGAAGAAAGTTATTCCTTTTAGCATGAAAGTTCTAGAAAATGGGGCCAAGCACACAACTGCATAACTTATCTGCGCAAAGATAAGGGCCTACCATCTGAGGAACAGCACCTAGCTGAAAACTCAAATTGCACCTACACAAGCAAGGGGATAATTGGGCTAACAACTCACTCGGGAGAAAAACGTCAGGCGGCCGGTTAGGGCCGCTACAGACACACAAACTGAAGTAATAAGTGCCAACTCAGACTATACTGAAAACAGCCGAGAGGCTCATTTAGCATAGAGAGAAACCAAACAGCAGCCATTTTATGACCTGCTCAGTCCCAACACTCCAGTTTTTTTTGCCCAAAAAACCCCTATAAATGCTATCTCAATGTTACATTCACTATGCCATGTTCAGGAATTATACAGGTAACAACACACAGTCAACATTTAGAGAATTAAATTTGACGTTGTCTTACCTTCTCGCGGCTCGAAGACCCAAGACTGCTCCTTCACAAACATGGGAAGGAAAACATCCATGGTACTAGAAGCCCCTTTCACTATCAAGCCAGAAGGCGGGCCTTCAGAAAAGAGTTCATCATGGGCCTGGCCGTCAGCCTGACTGTTCAAAGGTGTCACCCGAACATACACAGTGATTAAAAAACGCCCTGGGAGGCCAAGGAAGAGGGGCGAAGGCAACAAATAGTCTCATCTTCGCCAGGAGAGGGGATCAATCAGCGGCGTTGCTGGCGCCGTTGATCAATCACCTCTCTTAAATCATCCTTCCTCTTCCTTGTGTCTCGCCGCTTCTGCGACTTGCTCCGAGGTGGAGGAGGCGCTCGAGCGGCGACGCTAAACCTCTGGCCCTGCCTCAGAGCCTCGACTCGAGACGGGCCAGCGCCTCCTGGCTGTCTGGGCCCAGGATCGGACCTGAGCGGAATGCAGTTTTTATAGGCTGCTGAGCACGCCTTCGCCTCCCTGAACTTTCCAACCACCGTCTCAACGGAGCCGCCAAAAAGTTCAGTTGGTGAAACCGGGGCATCGAGAAGAGAGCCCTTCTCTTTCTCCCCGATGTCCGCCATGTTCAGCCACAGATGCCTCTCCGTGGCCACCATGGCCGCCATCGATCTCCCAATCGAGGCGGCCGTCTGTTTGGTGGCCCGGAGAGCGAGATCTGTGGTGCGGCGTAGCTCAGCCACCGCATCAGGGGACAAACCCTGCCCCTGATCCAGGTCCTTCAGCAGATCAGCCTGGTACGCCTGCAACACTGCCATTGTGTGTAAAGCCGCACCAGCCTGACCCGCAGCAGCATATTCTCTGCCGTTCAGACGGGATGTTTGTTTAAGGGGTCTGGATGGCAGAACCGGAGCCTTTAGAGTCGGTGCTCTGCCCGTGACGAGATAGTTGGCAAACGTCTGGTCAATGGGCGGCAGTGACACATACCCATGCTGGCCCAATCCCTCCACATCAGCGAAATTTCCTCGCTGATGTGGATGAATTCTGGCCGAGTATGGGTTCTTCCATGCCTTCTTGATCTCAACGTGGAGATCCGGAAGGAATGGAAGGCTCACTGGAGTCACAGGGTTGTGGTCGGAAAGAAAGCGTTCGTCCAGTCTGCCGCGAACGGGCTCTTTCCTATCGCGCCCCCACGGCAGCTGCAGTCTGCCAGCAGCGCGTTCCACAACCTCCAGCAACTCGGCATATGCTGGGCCAGGAGGTTTGGAGAAAGAAGAAGAAGAAGCCACTTCTTCCTCCTCCATTACCACCTCCTGGCTACGGGGGCTATCGGCCAGAAGAACACTCGCTTCCGGATCAGATGATGTGAGAGACAGGACATCGTCGTCTTCCAGGAGCTCATCCTCGCCAGCCGCCGCCGAAGGCTGAGAGACCACAACACCTCTCTCAAACTTGGCAGCGAGCTCCATCTGCGAGCCCCATGAGTGCAGCCGCCGCTCTGCCTCAGCACGAGCAGGGCCGGATCCACCAGGCGCAGATGTTGACGCCTCATCCCTCGAGAAGAGGGCCAGGCGAGAACGGAGCGTCCTCATAGGAAGACGCTCACAATTCACACAGACAGCGCCCTCAAGCACCATCCGTGCGTGTTCTTCTCCCAAACAATAGACGCATAGGGTGTGCGAATCTTCCGGAGTTAGAAATCTCGGGCATGGATCCACACACTTCCTGAAACGCTTCTCCTTGCCCTCAGACATAATAGAGAAAATTCCGCTATTTGATGATTGGTAACAAACACAAACAGTCCTGAAAGATGATGAGATAATGACTGCTTCCCCAGGCGCCCCTTTTATACTTCCGGGTCGCGCCTGTATGACGTCATAGGCTGTCGCCGGCCAATAGGATTTGGAGTTATTGGATAGTTGGCTTTCGAACACCGAGTCACGTGACGTTTCCCCATAGCGTTGCAAACGCAGAGTAGAAGTTCCCTTTCGAAAGGGAATCCATAATGACAAGCATCCAAATCCTTGAGACCTATATCGTTTAAAAATTTGAGGTCAGTGAGTTTTTTTATTAAATAAATTAACACTTTTATTCAGCAAAAATGCATTTAATTGATCAAAACTTACAGTAAAGACATGTATAATGTTACAAAATATTTCTATTTCAAATAAAAGCCTTTTTTTACTTTCTATTCATTTTTTAATCTTTTTTTTTATTTATTTATTTTGGTGACGTGAAGGCCACTGCATTTAATCTAGTCTGTCTCTAACCATTAGGCCACAACTACACTTAGAAAGAAAAACACAGGAGTATCAGGGTTTGTCCCACTTCTCTGAGCGGGGATATTAAGCATGATGAGGACAAGTTTTCTATTCACAGTTTCCACAAAAATATAAAGCAGCCCATCTGTTTTCAACATTGATAATAATGAGAAATTTTTCTTGAGCACCAAATCATCAAATTATTATTTCTGAGTAATTATGTGACACTGAAGACTGGAGTATGAAAATTCTGCTTTATCAAAACAATAGAAATATTAATATTTCACAATATTACTGTTTTCTCTGTATTTTTATATAAATCTTACAGACTCCAAACTTTTTAACAGTAGTGTAGAATTTGTCAAGAAATATATGTAAAAAGCCGAACACTGTCCAAATCCTACTGCATGTATTTAATTACGTTTGAAGTGTCTGTCCTATCAGCAGCCAGAAGATGGCGCAATAGTAATCTTGCTCAAGGTCATTAAATGAGTGAGGCTGCCATAGTTGAAGCTAGAAATCGCACAGCATCCCTTGGTCCATCGTGTCTGTTTGAGCTGGGAAGATGACATTGAAAATTAATTTACTACGAGAATCTGGTTGTAAATGATAATTCTTACATACTGTGCCCTTCATATATTATGATATGTTGGGCTACTGAATACATAAAATAGAAATTAATCATCTAAATACACTTAAGAAAGAAAAATGATTTGCTGTTTTACAAAGATCACTGCTTTGACTAAGGTAAATTAAAAAACAAAAATATCTCAGCTATCAAACGAATTATAGTAGCCTATCATTTAAACAAAACTCTTTAGGCTACTTAGGTTCAAATGATATATACAAACATTGTTTAAGAGATAGTATCATCGTTAATATTATTAACAATATATCTTTTGAAACTAGCGTGCAATCGTATGTACATAATTTTATAAATCACAATGTAAACCGAGCTTAAAAATGACATAAAAGCTGCCATGTCCAATCAGTCTCTGTTCACTCATGTGCACGCTCACTATGACGCATCACTGGGAGTAGGTGATGCTCTGCACGTACTCCACAATGCACCAGTTTCCACCATAAACCACGAAACTATTTGATGCAGAAAGCTTCAAACACAGCATCCACAACTAATACCCGTCATAACGTCAAGGGCATTTAAACCATAGCCTTTAGATAAAATTAATACAAGCTTTTAATCAATGAATTAAAATTTCCGCATCCTTGTCGAAGGCGGAGTCTTGCCGGTTGAAAACGTGCCTTTTGCCATGCAACCTCATTAGAGTGCCGCGTGAGCTGCGTTTGACCAATCACAGCACGAGAAGCGCGCTCGCGCTGACCGCTTCCTGATGTTCTACACTTAACAGTGCGCAGCACCAGCTTCCTTCTGCCTTCTCTGCTCTGCACCACGGTCAGCATTCGACTGCCCTTGCACTGGTTAGGCCAGATAAGGTAAGGTCAATACAGGGCGTTTGTTGTAGCATTACTGTTTAGCAGTTAGAAACATTTGTCATGATAAATAAGATGTGTTGAATCAGTGGTCGTGATGTTCGACCGAGTTATGCAATACTGAAGGTGATGCTGTCGTTCGGAGACGTCCTCTGGAATCTCAGTATTCAGTTACTGTTGTCTAATTTTAACACTGCAACATTTATGTCACGCAGATTTGAGTTGTTTTAAGAAGGTATACAGCTGTGAACTAAGTTGACTTAAACATGTTCATTCAGAAATATAAAAGGACATTTAATGTAGGAAGTAACGTTAGTTCGTCTTAGGTTACAAGCTCGTCTACCCGGTATTTTGACAGCAAACTAAAACGAGTCCCAATTTGACATAGGATATTGGAAAGGCTTGGAACTTGAGACATTGCTGTTATTTATTTTGTAGCTTTGAAACGTTGCGAATAGATTTATTTTAGACTGAATGAAATGCAGTGACAGATGTTAATGTTATTATCACCACACCCATTTTAGTGGTCATTACAATGTTTAAAGTCTTGAATTTGAAGCTGAATTTAATGTAATTCAGTCTTAAAATTGAGAGCAACACATTCTCTACCCATAGTAGACAGGAGGCCAGTCACTTGTTACTGTCTGTCTCACTTAACCCAACCCACTGTGTTGTGGCCAGTGGGAACTTTCCACAGACATTTAAGGCTACAGGATTTTCCATTGGTCCAAATAAAGTGGATATTTTTTTGTTGTTGTTGGTTTTATATGTTAGCACACCATGTTGATAGGGCAGAAAATGGTGATGATGAGGAAATGAGTCTTGGGATATTCATCCTGGTCTGACAATGAAAATATGGGTTTTTGATATAGAAATGAAAATTCTTTGTTTGAGTGCACAAAAGATTCACAAAACAAATTATTTTAAAGAAAGTCAAGTAATTAATTCATTTAACGGATGATTATTGTCCTGGATTAATTCAAACCTTCAAAGGCATAGAGGATTCGAGTGTTGCTGCATATTTCCAAATGTCCAGTACAGCTGCATTTTTAGGTGAACAGGTGCTGACAGCTGAAAGGCTCAGCTTTTCTTGGCTGGAGGGGGAAATAGTCAACTGTAAGTCATAAAGTTAGTTTATTCTCAACTCCTGCTGTCTGTTGCTCATGTTGACTGTTAAAATGTGGTGGATTACTCATTTGAACCTCTAAGACCTCTGGTGGCTGCATTAACTGAAACTCCAAATCATA
The DNA here is from genome assembly GCA_037101425.1 of Elopichthys bambusa. Classification (NCBI taxonomy): domain Eukaryota; kingdom Metazoa; phylum Chordata; class Actinopteri; order Cypriniformes; family Xenocyprididae; genus Elopichthys; species Elopichthys bambusa. The sequence continues at coordinate 11,793,648 of CM074451.1, forward strand.
AAAAGAGTATGCTGATGTAACATGGTGAAACAGTACCTTCTTCATCTTTGACTCAGTTTGGAGTAGTTGAGTAATTTCCTGGTGGGGAAATCACCATAAGGCCTTCAGTGGGATTAGCTGTAACCAAATGTGCAATTTATCATAAAGCATTAATAAAGTAATAACCTAATTATATTAACTACTCTATTTTGTCTAAATGAATTAAAGTACTGAAAACTGTGAAGTGTACAGAATTAAAAAAAAAAAAAGAAAGAATATAATTTATCTTGACTTTGGCTAATTATTACCTAAAATGTGTTATTAGTGATTAAAGTGTAACCTAAATGTAAAAATAGAGGAAATGAGCTCGATATGATAATTGATATGGACCGATATGGTACCGATATATTGTGCATCTTCAGCCATATTTGTGTTATTTTGTGACTGTCTGATGTCTCTATCAGCTCCTCATGTTCTTAACATGTTCTTTTCTCCTCAGAAACTGCACCATGTCTATCCTGAAGATCCACGCTCGTGAAATCTTTGACTCCCGTGGAAACCCCACTGTGGAGGTTGATCTCTACACCAAGAAAGGTTTGTAATAATCAAATTGTCAAGCACTTTTAACATTTTTGAGAATTTTACATTGTATTATTTACCGCAAATAGTTTTTTTAATACACACACACACACAGATTAATTACAGTACATTGATCTAATCATTCTTTCAGGATGCTTAATCCATTCATCCATTTTAAAAGGTTGCCATGTTCCAGCAAATACAAAAATGGGACCTTTTCAGAGATAAAATTCATTGCCCATCATGAATGTCTCTTCAACTGTTGTGCAGAACAGTCCATTACAAGTCCAACATCAATACAAAGTGACAGTAATTGACATTGTATGTGATGTTATTGGGTGTAGAGTCTGACTGCAGTGGCAGTTTCACATGGGTGAGCTTCTGAACGGCTCTTTGCCTATTCAGGCCCTCATGTTGGTATCCAGTAGCTCAGAGTCGACGTATCAGGTGGTATATGGTTATAAATAGCCAAAGTAATACATACCACTTGGATTGCATTGCTAAAGTATGGTGGTGCTTTGCACATGAACACAGAAAGTGATTATATGGATGGCACATACACTACTGTTCAAATTTGGGAATATTTCACAATATTACTGATTTTACTGTATTTTTGTTAAAATAAATGCAGCCTTGGTGAGCATAAGAGACTTGATTTAACTTTTTAATGGTAGTGTACATTTAGACATTGCCTTATATTAATGATTTGTTCATTCATATCAAGGTTCAAGTATATACTTGACTTTAGAACTTGCTTTTTGTCTAGTCTCCTCACTCTAGTCTAACACAAGGCGGAGCCTTGGCCTCTAACACATGCCCAGAGTTTTAATTATGTTCAGTGAATGACCATTTTGAAAGATTGAGGCTGGCAAGTGAGCAAATATGTAGAATGTCTCTCCTGCCAGATTGTATTGAAGAGAGATGGGGAGATGGCATACTCTGCCAAGCTAGTATATACTTCACTGTGAAAGATGAATGTGGGATTTTTTTTTTTAGGGACTAATGTGTAGAATGTACATTCATCCTCTGCTGACGTTTCTGCACTACCCTCTGTCCCAGATGTATGAAAACAAATGGAGACAACTCACCCAGATCTAATGTGTCTGTGTGTATTTGAGCGCAGCTTAATGAATGTGGTTTGATCAAACAGTATGAGGCCGGGCTGGAAAAATACAGCCTAAAGTATAGCTTAGAGTTGTTTTAATAGTGCGCAATTTTTAAGAATTTGTCAAATTGGAGTGGCAAAGCGTTTGATATGATAATGACTGGATCAGTGTGTTAACACAGATATGCTACAAATATAAAAACTAGGCATTATTCTACTGGTTAGGTACAAAATGATTATGTAATAGCTGATGTGTTTCTGGTTAAGCTTTAAATCCGTTTTCATCTGCACGCTCTGGCAATCGACTTATGTTCACCCAGCCGAGCTGTTTGAATATGGATGTGCAGATTTGCCACACTTGGAGATGAAATATGCCATCCCAAGTGCACGTGTGCCAAGCTCAATCAGGGGGTGTCCCTTTCTCTCACAAGAGGAAACCCCCTTGACAACACTTCCTACACTGAGTTTAAGTGATAAAAAGTAGGCTTGAGGTTTCATGCTTTTTATCATTTTTTTAAAAATCAATTAATCAATTAGTTTTGTTTTCCTTTAATGATATTATACACTATATATATTGATGTGTAATCTGCTGCTGGTTTGCAGAGATTGTGATTCTGTTGCGTAATCTCTTCTGCAGTGAGGAGGCGTGTCCTTCCATTTCTTATATGGTGCTGTGACCTCAGTGGTTCTAGTAGGGAATTCTGGAAACAGATTTGAGTAAAATCAGAGTTGTTTGTACATGTACATTATATGAGGAAACCTGTAAATGGTTATACATATTTATTGTTCAACAGGTCTCTTCAGAGCTGCAGTGCCCAGTGGCGCATCAACTGGCATCTATGAAGCTCTTGAACTCCGCGACAATGACAAGACACGTTATCTGGGCAAAGGTTTGTATTTCAGATATTCAGTATGTACATGTAATATTTCAAAGCATCTTTATTCTTTTATGAGATTTGTGAAATACTGTATAAAAATGTATTAACGTTTTAATGTTTGAGGAGTTTTTGAACATTATTGCATTATTATTGCATTATTGTTTAGATAAAAATATAAATAATAAAATAAAAAAATATGTAATATACTTAACTATTCAGTAAGAATTAAATTAATATTCATTTAGCAAGGAAACATTAAATTGATCAAAAGTGACAATAAAGACATTTATATTGTTAAGAAAGATTTATATTTTTAAAATAAATTCTGTTCTTTGAACTTTCAATTCATCAAAGAATCCAGAAATAAATGTAAAACAGTTTCTAATTTTTTTAATTAATAATAATAATAATAATAATAATAAGTTTTTCTTTGTTTTTTTGAGCACCAAATTAACATATTAGAATTATTTCTGAAGGATCATGTGACACTAAAGACTGGAGTGATGATGCTGAAAATTCAACTTTGCCATCACGGGAATGAATTACATTCTAAATTATGTTAAAACGGTTATTTAAATAGCATAAATAAATAGCATAAAAACTATTTTAAAAATCTTACCGACCCCAAACGTGAACAGTCTGCATATAAAAATGTAATTCACTTTTCTATGTGAAACCCATTTTTAATCATGCATTATTTGTAATATTATACAAATATACATAATATGTATATTTCATGTATCATAAGTTTTTTCATATATAATTATATATTATATATGATTTTTCATATAGAATTAAATATATAATTTCTTCACAGTTTTTCAATCCATCTGCACTGCAGTGTTTTCCTCTTCTCTCATCCTCTGTTTCTTCTGCCATCTTTTCTCCTCTGTCAGGGGTGAAAAGAGCTGTTAAATATGTAAATGAGTTCTTGGCCCCTGCTTTGTGTAATCAGGTAAATTAGCGTGTGTATTAACTGAAGTGAGGAACTTAACCCCTTTTAATATAGCACAGAAGCAGCATGAGCCTTTGGTTTTGCTTTGATGACTAACCACGGCAGGTATTTGTAGGTGATCACAGATGTTCTCATTTGACAGTACAGCAGTTACCTGCTCTGTGATCATCTAGTCATGTCTGCTCTGCATGTTCATCCACTCCTTGGCCTGGGTTAGTGATGGTCTGCTTGTGTCCCTGCAGGTGTCTCAAAAGCTGTTGAGCATATCAATAAAACAATTGCACCTGCTCTGGTTAGCCAGGTAGGAATATTTGTTCTTTGACTAACATGATAATGTGTTGATGATACTGTTGTTGAGATGTGGTTATTTGTAATATGCAAGACAAGTACTGTAAGATTATTTGAGAGAATTAGTTAAGTTTGGGGCTATTATTTGAAGTGGTAAGTGTCTTGTTGTGAACACTAACTAATGTTTGAAAAAATATTAGAATTTAGTAATTTCTAAAGACAGTTATAAAGATAAAACCCTCCCCTTAATCTCACAATGCTGTGAATGCCATAACATCGCATTTGTTCTATGCTAAATTATGTTTGTGTGAACATCATACTCCTTGAAAAATGATTGATATTGTCATTAATAAATCTCTCGTGCTTAAACAGAGTGTTTCAGTCTTGGAGCAGGAGAAGATTGATAAGCTGATGCTTGATATGGATGGCACAGACAACAAGTGTAAGCATATTAATATGATTAAGTGTTTTGTTATTGTTCCTTTAGTTGCCAAAACAGAATATGAAAATGTTATTTATCACAGCTCTTCATGCTAGTTTATAAAGACTTTGAAATATGCATTCATTATTTTAATGAATGTGCTCACTTGAATCCACAGCAAAGTTTGGTGCTAATGCCATCCTGGGCGTTTCCCTGGCTGTGTGCAAGGCTGGTGCTGCAGAGAAGGGCGTCCCCCTCTACCGCCACATCGCAGACCTTGCCGGCAACCCAGAAGTCATTCTCCCAGTGCCTGTACGTGCTCAGAAGTATAAGCAGAATAAATATCAGTCTTTCCTGCTGTACATAACAATGTTTTGATGTTTCCATTCACCTATTTTATGCAAATTTTGGGATATAATTTTTTTTGGCAAACGAATTTACTGAATAAATTCTGATGCGCATCTAAAAAAAAGAAAAAAAGTCATGTGACTGAATAACATCAGGTTCATCGGAGCTAAAAATTTAATTTCCTTTTCTCTTTTGTACTATTTTGTTATGCTTTGTAACGTAACAAATTGTTGCGAACTCAACATGGATGGAAACTGTCATTTTATTTATAAATATCAGCTTATATCAGCCAAAATTGCTGAATTGGTGCATTCTTAATTGTTCTGGTCTGGAATAAATGCCCCATGCACCATAAACATAATTCAAGTATGCAAACTCTGGCACACTATAAATAGACTGTTTGTTTTCAAAGGCCTTCAACGTTATCAACGGCGGTTCCCACGCCGGCAACAAGCTGGCCATGCAGGAGTTCATGATCCTGCCCGTTGGTGCCAGCAACTTCAAAGAAGCCATGCGCATTGGTGCTGAGGTCTATCACAACCTGAAGAATGTCATTAAGGAGAAGTATGGCAAAGATGCCACCAATGTGGGAGATGAAGGTGGCTTCGCCCCCAACATCCTTGAGAACAAAGAAGGTGAGATTCTGGAGTTTCATGAGGGAGTCTAGATCTAGAATGCCTAGAAAGTTTTTATGGAGCAGATTTTTTGGAATGTAAATACTACAGTACTATGAATTGATGTAAAATCACCCATATTTTCATACAGAACACCACCATAAATATAAAACATATTCCTGGTAAAACAAACTTGGGGAATTAAAGGTAAACTATATAAGAGATGACATACATTTATAATCAATTCACCCTGTTAGCCTCTGGTAAGCAAACTAGTACAGATAAGTACTGATAAACAATATGGTATAAGATCTACTGATTGTAGATGACACTGAGAGAACTCAAGGAGTCAGAGATTACGGTTATCTTGATTATAGATTAGTGAGTTTACAAACATGACCATTTGAATAACAAAATCTTTGAGTTAATGGGAATCATTACCTAAACTTGTACTTCCAAAATAAATGGTTTTTCTTTTAAGATCTGGTGCATTGCTATAATTGATTTGAAACTAGTGAAGTTCTGTAGCTGTGGCCCAGTCTCTAGGGAATTCTGGGAAGGCTCATGACCTCTGTGTTGCCTGCGAATCAGTCATAACATCTGCTGATTTAAGAGAAAAATAATGTAGTTCTTCACATTTAACTGGATGTTTATATATGAACTTTGAATGTTTATATATTTATCATCTTTATCCATATTATTTGTTATTTAAATGTTAATTTAGTTGTCTCAAGTTAAAATATTAGTCAGGAATCCAAAAGTTGCTGTAGGTTAAAAGCTTGTGTGTTATAAGCATAGCACCATGAGATCCTTAAGATGCATTTAAGTTTAAATAAAGTACAAATCAGTGCCTGAACTCACCATTTTTCTGTCACTAATATAAGCTAAAGAAATATTAATGACTTGTTATGAGTACAGCTTTATATGGGCATTTGACATGAAACACCTTTGGGAAGTTAACAATCTGCAGTATGACGTGCTAGTTTTTATGAATGTATGAGCCACCTAAAAAATACACTTTGCTTTATACATTCATATAACATTTTAACCTAAACTTTTGCTGTTAATTGGAAAAAGCATCAACTACAAATCTTTTTCAGCTCTGGAGCTGCTGAAGAATGCCATCAGCAAAGCCGGCTACACCGACAAGATTGTGATCGGTATGGATGTGGCCGCTTCTGAGTTCTACAAAGGTGGCAAGTACGACCTGGACTTCAAATCACCTGATGACCCCAGCCGTTATATCAGCCCTGACCAGCTGGCTGACCTCTACAGAAGCTTTGTTAAGGATTATCCTGGTCAGTTGCCCTGATCTTTAGTGATACTATGTGTGAGTGTGTGATACACTACTGCGATCCTTAGCTGGCCAGTGACAACTGCTTAGTGCAAATCTGATGTCAGAGCATCTAAATAGACAAGTTATGTGATAAATGAGTATATAGATCAACATTAACCAAGTTTGATAAATAAAAATATTCATTGTTAGTTAAGGATGTATGATGCAGGCTAAGCAGTGGTTTGTCACAATTTAAACATTTTTAAAGTTAATATCACTACCATTAAAATCTCATGATCAAACAGCAAAAACTAATTGGACAATGCTTTATTTATAAGTTTAATATAAATATAAATATTTAACATATTAAATAAAAATAATGGCTTTAATTATTTTGAAAGCATATCTGGGAATTTTTAAAGTAAACATTGCACAGATTTAGTTGCATTTACACGACAAGACCTAATAGAGCCAATATTTTGATAACTCAAAAAACAAAAAAATCCTGCCTGTTTACATTTCTAGAACAGTGTGCCAGGTTGTCATTTCCGCTCCAGCCCAAATCAATAAAGTCTCATCTTTGCTTTTCAGTGGTCTCCATTGAGGATCCATTTGACCAGGATGACTGGGAGGCCTGGACCAACTTCACTGCCAGCACTAACATCCAGGTGGTGGGTGATGACCTCACAGTGACCAACCCCAAGCGCATCGCCAAAGCTGTGTCTGATAAGGCCTGCAACTGCCTGCTGCTCAAAGTCAACCAGATCGGCTCCGTCACCGAGTCCCTTCAAGCGTGAGTGTTTCTGATATCTCACACAATGGTTGTGGATATTTTTAAATAAAAACGAACTAAAATTTAAATACATTTGGTTTTGTATGTAATGTGTTTTGTTTCTGTTTCTCCTTTGTTTAGCTGTAAGATGGCCCAGTCTAATGGATGGGGTGTGATGGTCAGCCACCGTTCTGGAGAGACAGAGGACACCTTCATCGCTGACCTTGTGGTCGGACTCTGCACTGGCCAGGTACATGGCTTGCCAAACACCCACTTATCTATGGCCGCCCAATGCTGTGTATGGGATCACAAAGTAAATTGTCTTTTTTCCCCTCAGATCAAGACTGGTGCTCCCTGCCGGTCTGAGCGTCTGGCCAAGTACAATCAGCTGCTGAGGTGAGCTTTTGCATCCATGTATCATTATTACATTCTTAAATGGATTCTGCATTATGCAGTCAAATATTTTTGCATAATAACAGTTCAGCATATTTGACTGTTGTCCCTAGCAATTGAATGCCTGCTAGTTTGTCTTTTGTAGCACTCAGCTGTGTTTCTTCTCACATAAAATACACTACCTTTCAAAAGTTTGGGGTCAGAAAGATTTTTTTAAAGAAATAAATATTTTTATTCAATGAGGATGAATTAAATTGATCAAAAGGGACCGTAAAGAAATTTATAATGTTTACAAAATAATTCTATTTCAATTAAATGCTGTATTTTTGAACTTTCTATTTATGGTGTCCACAAAAATATTAAACAGTACAACTGTTTTTAACATTGATAATAATAAGAAATGTTTCTTGAGCAGCAAATCATCATATTAGAATGATTTCTGAAGGATCATGTGACACTGAAGACTGGAGTAATGATGCTGAAGACTCAGGAATAAATTACATTTTAAAATATATATAAAAAAAAGGTTATTGAAATTGTAAAAACAGAATCACTATAGTACTGTTTTACTGTATTTTTGATCAAATAAATGCTGCCTTGGTAAGCATAATATCAAAAACATTAAAAAAAACTTACTATTCTCAAACTTTTGAATGGCAGTTTAAGTTTATTTACTAAAGCTCCATTAGAGATGAGTGATTTTTTTTTTTTTTTTTTTTTTTTCTGCATAGTTTTGCCTTACTAATCATTACAACTATAATAAATAGCATTAAGTCCCAGTCTGTACTTCTCAAGTTGTTTAAATTGAGTAAAAATTCCAAGATTGATTCTGATAATGTATGACATGCAGGATTGAGGAGGAGCTTGGTGACAAGGCTCGTTTCGCTGGCAAGAACTTCAGGAAGCCCATCTGAAGCGGCGGCCTGTCAGTGTGCTCATCGTGCTTACTCTCCCACACATAACGCCACGCAAAGCCAGCTCCTGTAGAATGGAGAGTAGAAGGAAAAGCAGTGAATTCAAAGGTCCAGATCTGTAGTGTATGGTACAGTACACTGCTCTCCGTGACAGCCCCTTTCCCCATCTATGCTTTGGTATCCAAATAGCATCAGTCCTTTAATTGTGTCTCTGTGTTGTGTGAGAGATCTTTGTTCAGCTTCTTGTGAGTTGTAGTGATTCTGGTGCTCCAATGAGTATTTTAGGAGAGAGCTAAAGCTGTTCACTGTACTGCAGTGTGCACCATGAGTATGTGTATTGTGTTGCTTTTGAGAAGTGTCAGTTCTATATGCGTGGCATAAATAAATTATCCCTATTAAAATGGAAGAGTGTGGGTAAAGTTTATATTTATTTATTTATATATGTATGTGAATATATATATATATATATATATATATATATATATATATATATATATATATATATATGTATGTATGTGTGTATAAATTATGTATACTGATTGGCTTAATCAATGTCTGCTCTCCACCAATAAGCTGGTATATGGTGGTCATTCTGACACAATATGGCTGCCTTTGCGTTATCATGATGCTGCACATTGGATCCCTTCCATATGTAAAACGCTTTGAGTGCCAAGAAAAGCGCTATATAAATGTAACAAATTATATAAAAATATATCAAATATAATATAAAAATATTATTATTAAATATATAAATGCAAATTAATTATTAAAGTATATACATTTTATCATTTTACATATATATAGTAAAATAAAAATAGTTAAATTAGTAATAAAAAAATGATTAAATAGTTAAATAAGTAACACATAACACACTTACTCATTTACATGATCAGTTCATACAATAAAATATCAAATCAATTACTAAAAATAAAGGTATATTACTGAAAGTGAACTGAAAAGCCCTTTCAAATGCATTAGTAGAGGGTGAGGCTGAGTGAGGTTATGTCTGACTGCAGAGATCCGTCTCCCTTCTTGCTTTCAGCAAAACAATTTAGTGTTCAATAGGTCGCTCTGTATAGAAGGTGTTTTCTGACAAGCAATCAAGTAACATTTGAGCTCTTTGCCCAGTAAAACTAAAAGCCCTGTTGAGTTAGGTTTGAAAGAAAGGAAGCGAGGGGTACTTAGACAGGTTATGAGCACGAGTGCCATGTTACCAGGTTAATGCTGCCACGGTTATGGAAAACCTGAAAATGTCAGGGAATCTTAAAATTATGTTTTTCAGGCCTGAAAAAGTAAAGAAAATTAATATAATAAAAAAGGGTGCAGACAGTTTCTGCACTGTATATAATTACTCAGCTAGAAATCACTCTAAATTCATTAGTCACAAGCATCCGGAAAAGTCATGGAAATCAGAAGAATCTTAAAATGTTACAGAAAAGTCATGGAAATTCATAATAAGGTGTTTTTCATCAACGTATTGCAAGTATTTTTCTAAGATCAATTATGAACTTTCTGCTTCATTATAATTTGTCATTAACATTTTGTCTTTGCAAAAATCCATATTTATTCCAAAAATCCGTTTCAGACTAGTCCTTTACAGATGCCTAAAAAAGTTTCATTTGTATATTGTTCTTAACAATGTTAAAGGGATAGTTCACCCAAAAATGAAAATGTCATCATTTACTCACCCTCATGTTATTTCAAACCTGTATGAGTTTATTTCTTCTGTTGAACACAAAATAATATCCTTTAAAGAATGTTGGTAACCGGACAGCTGACTGTAGCCATTGACTTCAACTGTCTGGTTACCAACATTCCTTAAAATATCTTCCTTTGTGTTCAACAGAAGAAAGAAACTCATACAGGTTTGAAATAACGTGAGGTGAGTAAATGATGACAAAATGATCATTTTTGGGTGCACTATCCCTTTAAGTGTCACTAAACACGTTTCATGTCTGTACCCACAATGAGCAAGCAGGATATGACAGTAATATGAGACAAGCCCTGGAGCAGCAAAGGCAGAAGAGAGCAGCTCTCGTTAGCGCCATCCAGTGGTTGTATCTGTCATCAGCGTAATCAGTATGCTGCTGAGTGAACAGTCTGACAGACACGGATTTGTGCACTTGAGCTCTGAATGGCCATCTCCTGCCTCCACGAGTGATTAATTTTGTCCTGAGGCGATTCTGCTCTCTCGGTATACATGTATAATTCAGATATTTTGAGAAAGAAACGTTTCTTTAATGCATAGTTCTACCACTAGAACTATATATTAAAGTGTGTTATTTCACACTGCCCTCTGCTGTTGTTTTAGTGTAACGCTCAATCTTGGCCAATGTCACTTATTTTCTTTGCTGCCATGAGAATCTCTTTTGTGCTACCAAAAAACTGCTGAAACCGCGTTTATGGGTTTCTCCCAAGAATATTTTTATACAAATGTTTTTGAGATAACTGCCCTTTTGAAGCAAAGTTTAGTTACAACCATACATCTTTACTGATTTAACAAGTATTTCAGCACAGTTAAGCATTTTCTACTTATAAACATAATCAAAGCAAAATTCACTAATAAATATTCTGATTAGTATATATTAATATACAAATTCACCAGCAACAGGGTTGGTTAGTTAATTCATATTATGACTACACTACATATTTATAAAAGAAAAAAAACCCCTTCATGCTCTGGTATGATGAAAGAACATGATGGCTTGGGATTTTAATGCACTGTGATTATTAGGGCTTATCATTTTAGTTGATTATGATATATTAAATGAATAATTCTAATCTGCATAGTATGTGCGCTTGCATACATATTTTCTTCTTTTTTTTTTCTTTGCAATCACTGTTCCACTGGGAGTATGAATCCGCCCACAATTCGATAACAATCAAATCACACTGTGCTTTATTGTCTCCTGTAATCCAGATCCTCATTATATTTCAATCCTTAAAGCTCCCACAACACACTAACCCATGCCTTCGTTCAATGCCGTCAGTCCTTTGATTCTAAAAAACAGAATTTGCCAGATTAAAGTTGCCATAAAACCTGTAATGTACATTATACCTTGACACACAGTATGTAAAGGATTACTAATAGCAGTGTTTCAGATGAGCTGCCAAGACAAGGTAGCACGACAGTGGAAATGAGATTCAGGCCATCTGTCTTGTGCTGGCAGGAATGATCGAGGTATGGTATTCTGTATCAAGAGCATGCATATTTCAAATTACAAAGGGAAGGGGAGGTGTGCTGTTTTTTTCTTTCTTTCACAAAACCTGTCTCTTAACCGCACTTGTACGTTTGGCTTTGTCTCTCTGATTACAGCCACCTCCTGAATCCACTTCCCTACCTCACCCTCTCCCGCTGAAATCAATCACGGCATGCTCCTTCTCCTCCAATCAAGGCCCTCGGACAAAATTCTCTCTCTTCCCCCATTTTTATTGTTCATTCAGCCTGTCATGTCACAATAGAATAACAAGCCATCCGTTTCCCACACAATATCTCGGCGCGGGCCTCTTGATACCTTTATCATAATGAGAGGAGAAAACAGCCAGCTGTGATCATTACACCGTAACACAAAACAGTTAGACTTCAGTCTGTTTTTTTCTATGATGCCACGGCATGTCCATTTATCATTTTCCCAGCTTCCTTTTCTTTGTTAGACAATGCTGCACTTAATATAGGTGGTAACACTCACAGCCCTTGAAATCTAATCTATGAATCAAAAACTAAGAAAATGGCTATGCAAGCTTCAGCCATCTGAAAGAGTGTATTTTTAATGTTTTGACAAAATAGGCTAATTAATAATTATCCTTTTGGATATACTTGTATTTTTATACTATTTGATTAAATATATAACAATAAATAATATTGATTAAAATAATTATATATATAATTATTTTAATTAATATTATTTATTATTATTATAAGAAAATGGCTGTGCAAGCTTCAGCCATCTGAATATATTTCTGACAAAATAAATAGGCTAAATAATTATTATTTTTGTATATACATACTAGACTTGATCAGTTTTTTAAAGATTTTGTTGTGTTGACTAAATAATATATAATAATAAATTATATATAAGATTTTATATATATATATATATATATATATGTTGACTAAATAATAATAATAATAATAATAATTAAAATAATTATATATAGGCCTATATATATAATTATTTCAATTAATATTATTTATTACAAAATAAATAGGCTAATTAATAATTATTCTTTTTGTATATACTTGTATATTTATACTAGATTTGGTTGATTTTTTTTAAAGAATTTGTTGTGTTGACTAAATAAGCAACTATTTTATATCATCAATATTTTATCAGTGTAAGTTGCTTTCAGTTAAAACAGGTCAAACATGTTTTTTAGACTATACTTAAGCTTTGTCTGTGAAACTGAGGGAAAGTAGCCTTTTTGTAAAAAGAAGAAGAAGAAAAAAAATTATTAGTTGGCTATGCTCAGATTCTTCTTTGCAAATTAAATGCACATTTTCAGGAATGTGAATGTTAAGTCGTTTTTTAAAAACAGAGATCTGTTCATTTGTCTGTTTATGAGCATCGTGACCTTATATTTCCAGGATTCCCAAGCTAAACACCTGGCTGAGGAGGGACCACATTATTTTTGCAATGCTCTTTCAGAATGTTGCTCTCCAGTGTGCTTTATAAGCAAATACAGTGTGCGGCACCCTGCTGTGGAAATGATTGGTTTATAGTGTAGTCTTCCACACTTCATGTTTCTCCCTCTCTGAAATGATGCTTCAGTCAGTCCCAGAGGATTCATTCAGCAGTGGGTCATTGAACATGACCGCTGAGCCCTGAATGCTCTACTTAACCTTCTGCTGTTCTGTCATGGATGTAATCACACAAAAACAACATCATATCATTTTACATTCAACATTTTCTCAGTTGCCATGTGTATTTTATGTAGTTTACAGTCACTGTGCATTTAACAACATTGGTAATTCACTAATGATGCTCTGGAATAACTGGCACAATACTGTTTTGCATTTTAATAGACGTTAGGTGAAAATCTGTTGCTCTTTTGCATTTTATACATTACGTACGTTCAAGGGAAATGAACTGGATCCAGATCTTATCTCATTCTCTATTAGGCGGTCAAATTGAACCAGAATGCAACGAGAAAAATAGTGATACACACGACAATGGTGAGGATTTTGATTCACCCCAACGATTCGAATCTTTAGATCTAGAGGTTACGTCGTTATATCAGTAGGTGGCGACTCACCTGAGCGAGTCATTGAATCAATTGAACCGCTTCCATGCACTGACTCATATTACTCGTTCGCTGAAGATTCTCCTTTAAAGCTCGTGACTTGTGCCTTTAAAAATTTGAAATAGAAGACTGAATAGTGACTACTTCAGTAAACGAGTAGACTATTTTTAGGCCTGCCTGAACGAGTCATCGTTGTGAACGAAACAAACCAAACAGAAGGAACTGTTTCTCAGACCAGACCGACTGTTCCTAACCGACTGATAGCGATAAGCAACATCGATTAAAAAGAAGGAGGGAAATTAAATAGAAAAAAGTTTAAAAGCACAATTGAACACAATACACGTTCTGTGTGAACGGGCCCTATAACCTACAGAACAAATCAGAATTAATCTTTTTAAACGGATTCAATAAAAAAAAGCGATTTGCTGGTGTGAATCAAACTGCCCACCATCATATTAGCAATGTTTAGTCGGTCATACACAAATTACTACTCTCACACACACACACACACACGCGTGTTTTTAAATCACAAAATGGCCAACTTGATTGGTCCGCGTCTCACGCTCTGCGCGCGTTCAACCAATCGTAGCGCACGACACTGGAAAGTGGGCAGAGCGTTTTCACGCGCACATTATTCTTCTCGCAGGAAGAGCGGCTTTCAAGCGAGGGGGGGTTTCTTTCTTACAGAAAAGAGAGAGAGAAAGAGAGAAAGACAACACTGTGTCCCAACACTGACCCGTTACCAACACTCCTCACTACCATAAATATTGATAAGTGACAGCCATATCATTAATATCGGTGTGCTAGGGGTGTAAAACGACTCCAAAACACTTGAAGCGGCACTTGACTCTCATCCGCTAACCGCCGCTGCTCAGTTACAACAACATCTCAAAACGCCAAATCTCTGATGTTGTAGAGAAGGATTTCAGGTAAGTTCCGCCTTTGACCGTCTTCTCGAGTATACGGAAGATGATCTGATTAGCTTATGGCTCTTGCAATTAGCTACGTGTGTTAATCACAGTCGGTGTAAGCTGCCGTTGAGGGGGTGTTATGCTTTATTAATACAGGAGACATTAGCTAGCAGGCTAGCGTAATCATCACCATCCTCATCATCTCTCTCTCTCTCTCTCTCTGTGTGTGTGTGTGTGTGTTCCAACGATTATAGTGTTTGACAAAGATACATCTCTCTTTTTATTCATGTGCTGATATAATCATAACGCCGTGACATTAAGTCATCGGAAGGACAGTGGACCCTGTCAGATGGGTTATTGGAGAGTTTGGACAGCATTGAACTTGATAGTTTGGCTCTTGTTTTATTATGTCTTGCACCCGAGTCACGAGCGCTTTGTTGGCAACTTGTGCGCGCGCACAGGCACGCATGCATCTCGTTCACTGTGCAGTTTTTAATTGCACTTACCGTAATTTTGATCTGCTGAGATGGTGTCATTGCAAGATTGCGAGGTTACTCAGACGAATCAGTCTCGCCTGTCATGTGATTTCTAACTCAAACCTGGTTACCTGACCACATAGTTTTATTGTCAAATGTGTCCTGAGAGGTCAGGTGACCGTATCTACACCATGTTTGCTCTGTGTTTGGCTTGTCAAAGATATGCTTTGAAAGATCAATCCACTGTTTTTATGGTGGTTGTCATCAGGGTTCAGCTGGGCTTTGTATCTGTAGTTTTTATGGCTAGAACTGGCTATCTAAACAACTTTCACAATGACAATTTGATCTTTGGTTGTTTGAAAAGGATGAATAGATAAAAACACAAATGAAAAAGACTGACTGTGAAAATTCAATCAGTGTAAACCACCTGTTTACATTTCTATTTTGTGTTGTGAGTGTGATTTTGCATGTTTGCAGAATGATGATTTGATAGATATGATAAACACTTAATTAGCAGGTAAAGGGCAGGTAAAACTGTACAGCAATCATAGTCTACCACATATAATTAATTGAATACAGAACAAATGAGAGTTGACATTAGAAACAAAATCTACACTATATACTCCATATGCATTACAATAAATTCATGAAAACAAGGACTTGCACTTCAGTAGTATAGTAAAAACAGGAATAATATTTATGTAGGTGTATACCACTTTGAAAGTTGTGTAGCCTGATTATTCTGGGTGGCGTTTAAACATTAAATTATCCAGCTTACACATGGGGAATCAATAAACCAACTAATTAATCAAATGTGAGGCCCAGGTTGTGAGCTGCTTGCCATTGAAAAATGACATGTTTTTTATTTATAGATGCAACTGGTTTTCATTAGGACAGTTTCCACCATCTAATTAGATTTAGGTAAAGTGTTGCACAGCCATAAAGATTTGACAGATTCTAGGATGTAGAACTTGAGTTGTCTAGTCACACTTGGTGATTGGAAATATACTGAATAAGATCATAATCGCCGCATTGTTTTCCTGTCCATTCAGCATGCAGTAAACACAGGCTGAATTGTACGGCCACCTGCCACTGTGCTGCACTAAGACCAAATGGCACTCTCAACAGCTTGTGATTGGAGAAGGCAGAAGTATATTTTTTGTGGTCATTTTTCTCCCAATGCGTTAGATAATCCCTCATACAGTACTCCGCCAATCTGTTCGGTTTTGCTAAAACCATTTAATGTGTAAAACTGTTATTTTATGCTTCTTCACTTGTTAGTATACATGCCATTTTTCTGCTTGTCAGGGCTCAATAAGGATGGCTGGACCTAGGCCAGTGTGAGGGGGTTTCGGGCCAGTTTACAGAACAGTCACTTGCCCTTTTAGGCCAGTGCTGTTTTGCAAATGAATTTACATCCACAGAGCTTGTACATCCATGCTTTGCAAACTCAGATTTTTGGTTTTCTGTGGTTGTGTGTTGTTGTTGCAAGTTCTGCTGATTTATCACTGAGATTCTAGCTGGTTAACAGACAATGTTTGCCAAAATTGCAAAAATGACTTGACATTCTATATTGTTGTTTTCCTGCAAAAGGGTTTTTATGAATTAATGGTTTACATTGTAGCGGAATATGAGCAAAAATGTGTAGAAAAAAACCCTTAATATTAGGGCTGGAAGATATGACCTAAAATCAAATTTTTTTCAAATCAATATTTTTTGCCCTCATAGTTCACTGACAAGGTTTGTACTGTAAATATGCTTGACTATTAAAGGTGGGATGTTTTTTCCTAATGAAAGAGTGCTCTAACATAGCTCACTTTCAGCAGTTATTTTATCTATGGTTCGTAACCTTTCTTACAGATTTCTGCTTGTCGTAAATCAGATACAGATAAATTAGCACAGTACCAGTACATTTGTTTGAATGCATTATTGAGAGAGTGACTGTGTGTGTGAATTAGTCATACCGTCTCTCTATTAATTGTGAAGCTGTGGGTTGTAAGTAGTTACTTCAAAAGTAGGAAAATATATGCTATAACTTTTTCTAAGTTACTTTAGTGATAAATCACAGGACAGCGCTGAGTTTCTGCGCTCCTCTCTGTGTGCGCGATCTTCACGTGATGTGCAGCTTAGGCATGTGACAGTGTCAAATTTTCATGTTGCGATAATTGCTGAAGCTTTTATCACGGTATACAGTATTATCACGATATTGAAATAAGATGCAAAAAAAGTGTTGTCATATAACAGGTTTAGGAACTCCTTTTTCTTTTTAACAAAAAAAACTGAACATTTAAATACAATTACGCAATACACACACAAAGTAAAATGTTTCAAACAGATTAAAGTGCAAAAGAATTATAAAGATCAACAAGTAAAACTTTACAATAAGGTATCATTATTTAACGTTAGTTAATGCATTAAGTAAGATTAAGAATGTTTTGGTGTCAGCTGTAAGAGAGTGAATGTGCACTTTCATTCAGCGCGTCTCCTTCACTCGTTCTGCCATGTGCTTCTCATACACTTTGAGCTTGTTTACATCTAATGCGCGTCCCTTTGACGCAGCATACAACGGTGTTGTGCATTTTATACGGTTGATGGGGAAAGTATTCTTAAAATGTATTCTGAAAATTTGAATAATTCGTAATAAATAATTATTCACGGTATTTTGAAGTGCCCACGATAACAATATCATGCATTTTCATTATCATGATATATCGTATTACCGAATATCTGCACATCTAGTGCAGCTACATTGTGTACCACAATGCATCAGCGCAAGTAGATCAATATAATAATACACGTCTGATGGTCTAAAATCACTTAAATTTCCAAACTGGCAAACTTAAAACACATACAGTTGACCAAGTTCAGTGAAAATACAAGTGAAAGTGAATTTTCTGAATGTCGGTTTTGAATACTTTTCGATTAATCGTCCAGCCCTACTTAATATAAAATATATATTACATAATAATAATAATAATGATAATAAAAATAATAAGATACATTATATACAATTAATATATTAGTTATAGCATATATAAAAGTACATGGCAAAAAATAAAAATTGGGTCCAGTGAAAATCTGATTGACTGCCAGCAAGAAAAATCCTTCTTGTTGAGCCCTGCTTGTTATCCGAACTATTGTTTGTAGTGATACTTTGTGATCTTGCACTAGAGATGCAATTGAGCCATAGTTGGCAATTTAATTATTTAGCAGAATTCTGACATTAAGTGACATTCTCCTCACAAATAGACTTATCTTTAAGCACAATGGCTTAGCTTTATGGTTGCTCCTTAACAGTGATTTTCAGCACCATCTGCCTTGGGTTATGTGCTTATCTAGCAGGCTGAAAGAAAGTAAAAGAGAATTAAACAAGCTGGGATTATCACATGAGCATTTGGTCGTACACAGGCCTCAAAGCTGATATCACCCATTTAACAAAACACTTAGACCCACAGTTATGCCTTTTAATGAAGAATGTATAACACTGACATGACCACAGGTTCTGGTTTGTTGCTGCTTTATTTGTTCACATAGTTGTCAGAGACTTGCAAGCAGATAGAATAACTCTCAATTTGCTATTCTCTTATGATCTTGTTATTTCAGCGTCATGCTACAAAAAGAGTGTGTGGGAGTCTTAACAGTGTAGGAGAAAGCTATTAGTAATCATTCTCTGCTGGCCAAAGGGCATGAGAGTACTCTCAAGGGTATCACAGAGCAGCTATGTAAACTGTTGAACAAAATCAGTGTCACACTGACTCACAGCTGTGCTCATTTTTCACCCCTAAAGGCGACGGCCTGTTGTATTTGCCTGTACGTATAGGGCTGCCTCAGCTTTTGAAAACAGGTTAAAGCCCAGCACATCCTTCTCACTGCAAAAGCAGCACTCAATTCAGCCACATCCTGACTTTTGAATGTTGTTTCCCCGAACACAGCGCCTGTCATTTTTATATTTCACCATAATAGTAAAGAAGATTTATGATGATGTTAAGTAGCTCTTGGATTTTAACAGCAGAGAGAGTTGTCTTGGATGAATAGTTTTGACAATCACAATGTTAAAAGCCTGTTTATACCAAAATACGATAACTAACCCTATAAAGTTTTAGGGATGCTCCAAAATGAAAATTCTGGGCCGAAACTGAAACCGAAAATAAATAATTACATTAATAATCAATGATTTAATCGAACTTATTTGATAATAAACACTAAAATAGCTAAGTTAAGTTTTTAAATCAACTTATAACAGAATTGTTTCTATTCCAGTTTGTTGGTAAAATATAAACATTTAAATGACAATAAGCTTTAATAACTTGTTTTCATGACAGATTTATTCAAACATACATTAAATAATGAAGACATAATTAACAGTAAAAAATATAATGAATATGTAATACAGTGCATATATTTAGAAAATTTAGCTTCTCTAGAGTAATTTTTTCTAGCTAAATAATGAGTTTATGGACATAACTTTCTTGAGGTAAATGTAACATTAAAAATAGCCTACAATCTGTTTTGTTGGCGTCTTTCTTGGTTTGCAGCACTGAGTGATTACATGAGACAAGATTAATTTTGGTAATGTATCTTTCACCATACCTTCTGGTGTTCATCCATGTTTATTTTGTGCTGTAGTAAAGAGGAGATGAGATGATCGGTTCACGTGTGCTTGATCCATGCTGCCGCTTGAACTGTGCTACAGCAATCTGTCACCGTGTATTAAACGGCACCAAAACTACATTTACTGTTTAAATTTCATAATAAAATCGACAGAATTTTAAAGTTGAGACTTTGCTTTATATTAAAAGTAACAAAGCTAAAAGTTTTTGCGATTAGTATTGGATGGCAAGTTTTGTTCACGCATCAGCAGAAACGAGCACAGACTAAAAGATTTTAGATTTAAGAAACCATATCATTACCCATTAAAATTCAGAGCCAGTGTCCATACAGCTGACATGTTTAACTGTTGTAGCTTATTCACATTGTGTGCACGAAATAGACGCTGAACACAGTCAAAATATGCCATCAGAGAAGCACTAATTAAAGGTCTGCTTCGGTCACTGATTTTGGCTCTCCAAAACCATTTCGACCCTCATACCTGCAAACTAGTCGCTTTTCGGTGAAATTCGTCGTTTTGAATAAAAATGTCATTTATTTGAATCGTGTAGATCCGAAGAGTTTTTTTTTTTTTTCTCGGGGGGTGGGATGGGTGTCAGGGTGAATTTGTAGGCACAATAAACCTCACAAGAATCGAAAATGGGCTACTTTCCCATAGACGTTTCGAGCTGTTGTGATCTTTCTTGGCGCACTGTGGCATGACTGACACATCGCTGTAGCGCTTCAGTTCACACCATAACCCATATGTTGTGAATTACTGTACTTTTCGAAACCTTCTCCATAGTTACCTATTCTACTCTACTTTTAACGCTAAGAAACAGCAACAAAAGATGAAACAGGGTGAAACATGCATTTGATGTTATGATTAGAATACATTAAGAATAGGTAACTATGGAGAAGGTTTCGAAAAGTTACAATAATTCACAACATATGGGTTTAAGTTCACAACACAAACATAAGTGTCAAATCGGTCATCAAAACTTACTGAAAGCGTACAGAATGTTATAAATTACCTTATTCCATGCTGTGCCATCCTCCGATGAATTCTCTTGCACACTCCAAATAAATTAGCTATATCAGCGGTGTGTCACAAAAGGAGGTGTGCCTCGATTACATGCGAAGGTAAAAGGTATGGTGGACGCCCCACGCCCCTAAGAGCATGTGAAGCTGGCCTGCTGCGTCTTGAAGACCGGTGAACACCGCTGGATCAAGGTCTACATCCATATCAGCACTGACCTAAACTAAATCATCAACTACACGTTCCAAACGAAACAGAAGGTAGTCGTTTGGTGCATGATCAATGGTACTTAAAAAAAACCTGCCATATTTAACAGAACTAGTATCCACAGTAGTACAGCCATAACGATCCTGTTTAACCAATCCTGCATTGAGAGAGGTTAGGACCACCTACTTTATTAACATATGTACACAGAAATAAATAATTAATTTAATTCTTTAATTTAATTTAATAATTAATTCTGCATTTACGTATTTATTTATACTCAAGTCATTTCTCGTCCCCCATAGTCCACAACACAGCTGTAATGATAACACAGAGGAAAGATGTCATTGGAATCACATAACTCCAATGCTCGCTAATAATAAACAGAATGTTATCGTCCACTTGTGTGGACTCTAATATAGTTATTAGTATAGTTATCTTCATAGTTATCATTCTTGGTGTGAAGGAGAAGTGATTCTCATTTTTTAGTATAGTTTAAAGCTGAACATCACTGGTGAAGTGAGACATCTCGCTGTATTATCCACATCAGTCAAGCTGTCTTGCGCAATCATAGACTCTTGTAGGTTTTTTTGGGGGGGAGGGGGGGTTTAGGATAGAGCCAGCAATCGGGGAATCGGTGACAACAGAAGTAATCTGGTTAGCGTTTTTGGCATGGCGTGAATCCATCTTTTGAGCAAGAGTGTGCTCAGAATCCACCCAAGAGGGCAATTTGGGGAAGCTGCTGCCAGGGCCAGTGTGAAGCAATCATGGGGAGAGCAGTAAATAATGGGTTGTAAATGGAAGACATTTCCTATGAAGTGTCAGTCAGGCGACTGGAGGGGAGATCCCATGTGGATGCTGCTGTGCTCTCGCTGCCTCGCTTCTCCGAGCTGATTTGTCAATATTTAGGCAGGGAGAGGCAGCATTTACATAATGCTCCATCACACTGACACACTGTTCCTTTTGATTCGAGCCTTGATTCGTGTCAGATAGTTGACTGACCCGGCGTGTGGCTCGGCACAGACTTGGATATGTATTATAGTGCGGTGACATTTGATGCTAGGAGAAATGGAGGCAACAATAAGGTAGATGTTGCTCCCAGTGACTTATTCTTCAAATTAAACAAAGCCATAAAACTATAGTATTAGCCTCTTTGTTTATTCAGAAGGGGCAAAAGAAGCATCATCAGTTAAAGGAATAGTCAGGGTTCAGTACCAATTAAGCTTAATCGAGAGTATTTGTGTTATTACTGCAAAAATCTAAGGATCGAATCGAAAATCAATAGAAGCGAATGGGCCTTTTGAAATTGTAAAATACTCCTTTTTTCAATGGTATAGCCACAAGACGTATTGATATAGATGCATATTAGGGCTGCACGATTAACAAAAATTATAATTGTCAATTATTCCCTTGAAATTGTAATTGCGATTATCACAGTTACATTAAATTATGTTCTGAATAGCTTTATACCATTGTTTGAAGCAACTGCAAGCCGTATTTTTATGTAAAATTAAAAAACATGCTGAAAACACTCTTCCTGAATTTTTTTATGGCTTTTCATTAAACCTCAAATGTCAACTATACATTGGTTTGGTTTCTTCTTTAAATAATTAAAAAAAGTAAACATGAATTAGTAATAGCGGCTTTCAGACCGTGTTCTAGGAACTAGCCACCAGGGTGGTTCCCCGAGAACTAATGTTCCACTAGGGCCAATTTCCTGGTTGCATTCGCACCGCCAGTAGGAACTCTGAAGTAACGTAAACTGCGCTTGTTGTTGTGACTTTTATTTTGACGTCTTGACACTTTTATTTTGACGGCACTGAGAACAGCTCAGCCAGAGCCTGATCCCACAGTGCTCACATTCTCCATCTTCATTAGTTTACAATCTGTTTAACAGTCTTGTCTAATACATTACTAGATAGAACTGTTATACAAAGAAGGTAGACAGTATATGAAAAAAGATTAACCCCAAACTCAAAATTACAGTTTCAGTGCTGCTTCAAAGGGCTTTAAATGATACCAGACGAGGAATAAGGGTCTCATTTAGCAAAACTATCGGCCATTTAAAAAAAAAAAAGTATATGCTTTATAAACACAAATGATCACCTCGCAAGTGCTTCCGCCAGACCGCCTTCCATATTCTTCAAAAAGTTTATGCTGTATGTCCTACACCATCCCTATTCAACTTACGGAATCAACACAGCGCCAGTTCCGTTTTTTTCCGTAAGTTGAATAGGCGATCATTTGTGTTTATAAAGCATATACAGTTTTTATATACAGTGTTTATATACAGTTTTTTTTTTTAAGAAAATGACAGATCGTTTAGCTAGATAAGACCCTTATTCCTCGTCTGGTATCGTTTAAAGTTATTTGAAGCAGTACTGAAACTGTAATTTTGACCTTCAACCGTTTGGGGCCAATTGAAGTCCACTATAAGGAGAATAATCCTGGAATGTTTTCATCAAAAACCTTAATTTCTTTTCGACTGAAGAAAGAAGGACATGGACATCTTGGATGACATGGGGGTGAGTAAATTATCAGGAAATTTTTATTTGAAAGTGAACTAATCTTTTAAGCGCGCAGAATAATGTAAGTGGATATTTTTTAATGTAATTGCATTAAAACGATTATGAAATTGTGGCATTCGTGATTGCGATTAAATTCGATCAATTGTGCAGCCCTAATGCATCTGAATGATTTTAGTGTAAATCAATCACTTTCTAATCCTTTTTTGTGTAGTTCTATCCAATTTTACAGCTTTGTTGCCATGATGATGCAACTTGTAAACTCTTTTATAAGATACTTTTATAAATGTGTAAGCTTCACATTTCTAGTTTTAAATCCTCTAAAATTTGACCCCATTCCCTTCCATTGTCTCCATTTTTTTTTTTTTTGACGAAAATGAGGGATGAGTTGAAATGCTTTCTGACCTTAACTGAACACTCCTTGATCAAAGTTAGTTTCTAGATTATCTAATCATTGGTCTAAAGAGGTGTACTCTCTGGTTAATTTACTTCCTACCTTGCTGGTCATAAATCGCACCTCTTCTTTATAGTGTGTAACTGCTGGCTGCCATCTGTATAGCCAAGTAGGTCATTCTTTCTGCTGCTGTTGTTCAACTGTAAGGTCTGCTTTGATTTGCAAAGACAGTGTGACTGCAAATCACCTTTGTTTGTTGGAAATCCATGATTCCTCCTTGAAAGATCTGATACCCTGGACAATGCTGTCATGCTTCTTCCGAAGAGCTTTTGATGGGCCATTCAAATTCTGTGTACTCATTAAATTTAACAGTCTGACAACACACACTGACAGCATGCATAACAATCCAGCTCTTTCATTCTTCTTAAAAGATGTTTTCTGGTGTGTGTGTGTGCATGTAGCACAAATGCCAAAAGCGGGTAATTGGCTGCAGCAGTGCTTTCTGCATCTGTTGTTTTAAGATATTAGGCTGACACTCAGGGCAGCCTGGCAGAAATGAGACAGGCCTCCTTTCTTCCTCTCTGACACCGAGAGGCTCTGTGTCTTGAGCAGGGCTGATTTCCTTGTTTCTTGACAGTTTTCTAGAGAGTCATGCAAATGTATTGTACATCATTTTTATTGTTGAGTCTAAGAGGATAGAAAAACAAGTAGTAAGACATGCTGTGGTTGTGCTGCAAACTGTGTAGCTGCAAATACATTTTGTAGCCTAATAATTTCTGCAAATGTAATCATTGCACAGTCAGATGTTATGTATCTTTATGTACACGGCTCTGTGGAACACTTAAGAGATCCCAGTTAAAGCCATAAAATGAAAACACGAAGATCTGCTAGGAAATGCAAAGCCAGCTGGATGAAAGACAAGTTAACAATCTAGAGGAGAACGCAACTCAAAAATAACTCAAATAAAATATTTAATTATCACACTTGTGCATTACTAGAAAAAAACAAACACGGCAGCAATATTTCTTTAATTTAATTTAATTTATAAAACAATAAATAAAAAGTGTTATTTTTTATATATGAATTAATATTAAGTAGAATTATGGTTAAAATAATAATAATGATAATAATAAATGTGATATTGCAGTGTTTGCTTTGTTTTGTGGTTTTAGGGCTGTTTTAATATACAAGCGGGATTATTAAAAGATACATATTTGATATATTTAATTGTATTATATACACACATTTATTAGTAGCCATGTAATAATTGGGATAATGTAAAGTCGGCTGGTCATTATCGCAAAATAAACCCCTTCAGGGTGAAACAAGATCCCTCTGCCTCATATTGGGGTCCTGATAACCCCACCAGGGTTTACTTTGTGATAACGACCAGCTGTCTGTTTGCTATCCATTAAATGTATTGATGGATAACAGGTCAGTTCCTTTTAGTATTCACACAGTTATGAAAAGCTTATAGTCAGCGGTTTATAATGGCATAAAAAAGGTCAAGAGTCAAAAGCAGTCAAGCTTTGACATTTGCCTTTGTAATGCAGAGTGTGTTGCTTTATTTCGCCATGTAACTGTGACCAGACACCATCAGGGCTGCTGATGGAACTTCCTGTCAGTGAACAGCTTAACGTAACATGCTGAAGAATTATGGGACCCTTTGCCAGATTGCTCCAAGATGTCCTCCCAGATCAGACAGAACTGTACTATGGGAGTCATTCTGTGGAATTGGGGAGGGGGGGAGAGACATTCATGATTTTAAAGCAAAGCCAAAGCAGATGTTGGGAAATGAAAGTACCAAAGGCTTACTATAGTCTTCCATGACATGTACCGAAAGCAGGAAGGGGTGTGGGGAGCTATTAACAAAATGTTTTGAGAGTGAACCACTTGGCTGCATGACTGCTGTCATGAAAATAAGATGGCATCTTGTAGGAGAACAGAGCCATATTGGTCCGTCCCTGCTGACTGAAGAGTCACACTGCTGATTAGGTAAAAGATTGGCTGCTGTAATGACGCCACATTGTGTTTGTGTGCAACGTTCACTCTGTCTCTGCATACTGCTGCTTTATTGCCTTGCTCCTGCAGCTCCCTTGAGCTGTTTATGTAGAGCCTCATGAACTATTGTACTATCATTTGATAATGCCCGTTTTTAGGGTACAGTCAAGGGAAGCTTATATACACACACCCCCACATGCACATAGACAGTCACTATTTTCCTTGATGCTCTGAGTCTGTTTCCAGTCTGGTTTGTCCATTTGTAAGTGCATTAGTGTGAGGAATGAGAGAGGCGGAGAGGAGAGGATGTATTAGCAAAGCCATACAATTTTCTCAGATGCATTAGCACGGGCCGGGGGAGGAGAGCCCAGGCTTTTGCACTGTGTTTGACATGTGCCTTTCAGTAACATCCCTTATAAACCTGCTGTTTAGCAAGACTAAAACATCTGAATCATCTTAACTCTAAAACGCCTAGTTAAATACATTGATTTTTTATAAAACTACTTGTTTTGTCAATGTAAATAGATTTTAATGATAATTTAGTTTGATTGGTTTCTGATTTCTGAAATGTGAAATTAAAAAAATATTTTATGTGAATAAAGCAAAATCAGGGTTCAACAGAAGGATTCTGTCCTGCTGGTCCATTCATTCTTTTTAAATATGATATTTTGAATGCATTTTTTTTTTATGTGAAAATAATGAAAGTAATATAGCTGTATTGTAACACTATGATGATTTTATTCATTAACTCATAAACAAAAAATTCATAAACACATTTTTGTTGGAAATTAATAAATATAGTGACTTGTTTATATTTTTCAGCCCGTTGCAATGGATGCCTCCGTTATTCTAGCAGTTTTGACAAAGCCTTGTTTGTATATATTAATAATAATAATAATAATAATAATTGTTGACACATACTGTTCAAAAGATTTGGGGTGTGTAAGAGTGATTTTTTGGAAAGAAATTAATACTTTTTATTCAGCAAGAATACATTAAGCAGCATATTAAATTTCTAAAGGATCATGTGACATGAGCCAAGTTTCCAGTTTTTGTGCTGTTTTGTTATCGACAAAGTGAATAAAGTTTGCAAAATTTGCTGTCTCCAGCCTGACTCCATTCAGTTGGCCTTTTACCAATAAAATGGTGTGCGTAATGTCATCATAAAAAAAAGAATTGTCTCATAAGTTTGGTTGTATCATTAAAAAAATCTGCCCTTGAGCCATTTCCATACATAATTTAGCATATATCGCTAATTATATTGTAAAATGTGGAGAGTATAATTTGCAAGTTTACAGCTTAACTATTTTCACAAATAATATTATTAAATTAGGAAATATTAGTAAATATCAAACACACCATTTATTTGCATTAAAGCCCTTTTTCTCGATATAGAATTTATGCGCTAAAGTTAAACTGAAAAAGATTATGATGACATTTCAGAAATGATGTCAATAAATGGCATTTCAGTGGGTAACCATTTTAAAGTACTAAACATTTTTTGCCTTAGATGGAATCCTGGCAGCTGAAGACTGGAGTAAAAATGTAAAAATATTAAAACTTATTTTAAATTATAATAATATTTCACAATATTGCTGTTTTTACTGTATTTTTGTAAAATAAATGCAGTCTTGGTGAGTATAAGATCTTTTAAAAAAAACTTCCAACCCCAAACCTTTGAATGGTACGGTCTTCAGCAGAATTTACAACCAGCTCTCACACCGACCCCAAGCTAACAGACATTATTGTTAAGCCCTGAAAATACTGTCTTGTACATTTTTTTCCCCTTGTACCTTGGGCAGCACATTACAGAGAGTTGGCATGTAATGGTAGGTTCACCTTTTGTTTATATTTCCACCCAGACACCTCAAGGTAAAGATAATCAATATTCATCAGTTATGCTTGTGGCTGACCTCCTTACACTATTGAGTCAGGCTGTATACACAATCGACTGGTCCCATAGGCAGTAATGGATGAAAACGATATATGTGCAGCTGCATGTCCAGGTCATATCAGTCCGGTGAAGATCATCATTGTAACATTATAGGCCAGAATCCTTCTTTCTTTCTGTTAATGCTTGTCACAGTCTTGCTGGTCTTCCGTTAATCTTCAAATCAGGAGAGAGGCCACCATCAGATGCTGACATAAAAGCCTGGCATTGGTCATGACTCGGTCATAAAGCAGGTTGTATAGTCATTTATATTTGCTGGGTTTTTACTGCAACACCCGCACGATGCAGAATTCCGCTTGATGTTTTAATGGGAAATATGTGAGGTTCTGAAGGTGTGAATTATGTGCTTGAAAAGGGAGGGGGTGTTCTGCTGTCTTTGTGCGCTCTAATCAGTCCTGACTCATCAGAGAGCGGTGCTAAGACTCTCCTCCTCTGCCCTTCATTTGCCCTTGCACCACGACCACTTCCTCTTCACGGCACGACCGCTTGGAGCATATTGGTGTTGGTTAGACAGCGCCTCTTTTTTTTTTTTTTCTCTTCTCTCAGATACTCTTCTTCACTCTGGTTTGCTGTAAAGTGGTGCATGACGATGAGTTCGCACCTGTAGTTTTCCTACTTATTACATGCTGCTATTGTGGCGAAGACAAGCAGGAGAGAGAGGAACGGCATAAACAATAAACCACAGCAGCGCTATCTAATGGATCAATTTGTAATAAATCTGTTGCCTCGAGCTGTTGCGAGATTCAGCCCTTGCAAAGGTGACTGCATTTCTCCATCCTGAGCACGGCAGCTTGGATGAGGTTGACAGAAATATCAATGCATTTAATGAACCCACTGGTTCAGGAATGCAGGAAAATGTAGTGAAGGCCAGTAATTCACTTATCAAAACAAGATTTTCTCTCTTTTATCATTGAAGTGTTACCCTGGAGCGCCCGCGCTCTTGTTCTGTGCCAGCCCGTATGTTCTTTTCTTTTCTCTTTGCATCATTTGCATTGTGGGGCTTTGATTGGACTGGGCAGATGAGGCTCTCTTGAACTGGCAAATAAATACACGTTGCAGATGGATTGATTTTTAAAATCATCCGCCGCTTTGAGCGCCTGTAATGATTTCAGTCGTTTTCAGTGTTTTCAGAGTGAGCTAGCAGTTCTATCTGTTTTTATTATACTGAAAAGCCATAAAATTGATGGTGTCTACTCAAAATTTAGTGCTTGAGATAGCCCTAATATTTCTTGATATAATGGAAGAGTGTAAGTGGCGACAGTGGTTGTTTTGAGAGTGGTGACGTGCTGATTCGACACCCACCATTTTATTGGATACTCCGGGGATTTCACGCAGCACAAACGTGTCAAGGGGCGCTGCCTCATGAAAAAAACATTAACGGGAGAAATTAGACGAGAAATGCCTTAAAGTCTAAGTCAACAGAAATGGAAGTATTAGCCTCAGTAATAAGTGGAAACGAGTAAGGGGGGTTAATTCAGCCAGCACCCATAAATCTTTAGTGTGTGCAGGAGCTTGCAGTGACATTTTTGCTATTGATGGCTAATTTTTTTTTTCAGTTTTTATTTTTTTTTATTGTTTAGAAACACAAATTCTGCTTTGCCATTACAGGAATAAATAACATTTAAAAAAATATTAAAACAGAAATTCAATTATATATATATATATATAATTGAATTTCTGTTTTAATATTTTTTTAAATGTTATTTATTCCTGTAATGGCAAAGCAGAATTTTCATCATCATTACTGCAGTCTTCAGTGTCACATGATTCTTCAGAAATCATGCTAATATGCTGATTTGCTGCTCAAGAAATATTTCTTATTATTATCAATGTTGAAAACAGTTACGCTGCTTAATATTTTATGGAAACCGTGGTACTTTTTTTTTGGTTTACTTTCTGAATAGACGGTTAATTTTTTTACTTTAAATAGATTTTTTTATCTTTACTGTCACTTTTGATCAATTTCATGTGTCCTTGCTGAATAGAAATATTAATTTCATTCAAAAAATCTTACTGACCTTAATGTAATATTATCCCTGATCTTTATTTATTTAAGTTTTAAGTAGTGTTTTTTTTTTTTTTTTTTTCATTTATTTGTATATATTGGCATATTATGGAACTGTAGCTTTGTCTGTGGATCATGATAGGGAATTGGTGTTGGATTGTTCTGTAGGAAAAGATCTGGAATTAATTTTCTGTATATCAGTGACCATTTGGGACCTGGAATGTAAAATATCTGTGTGGATCGACAGGCAGACACATTCTTCATATCAGTTTTCCTTCTGTTAAGCTGTGGATTATTATTGCATGAACACCTTGATTGGTTTATGATTTCATCATTGTATTTTTCTGCATTTTTGTTTTTTACACGAATGTTTCTTTTCCTTGCAAACGCGTCAAGGTGAAGCAAAGCTATTAAACCAAGTATTTTGTCTGCTTTGATTTCTAGGGCGTGTAATTTGAGCTTCTGCCAAATTGAACTGTTAAGCGAGTAATTCTCTGTTCAGACAGATGCACACTTTGCTCAGAGGTGTTACGTTCACACATTACGCTGACAGTGTGCATTTTTAGCTTTATTTTTCACAACAAACTCTTAAGGGCCCTCTTATCATGTTTACACACCCCCCTTTTGCTTATTGCAGTTATTACAGTATTCCTCTTTACTTGGAGAGCAGCTCTCCTCCTCCATTCATCCTCCAATTTGAAGAACGACGTGCGTGTTCCCATGCGCTTTTTAAACAGTCCTGTCACATGTTGTCATCAAGGGGAACATCACTGTACAAACGGCTGCGGGTGAGCGCAGATGAGCGATGGCTCGTGCTCTCACTTGCACTTTCTTGTAATTATTGGAATTGATGTTTTTGCCGAGACGCTCCACATCTGTACGATCTGCAATAAAGAAGGAGGGAGCGCTGAAGCTGCTAGACTGATAATAAAAGGCAATCAACCTCCACTTCCCGCCTTTCTCACGCAAAACGAAGCAGCAAAAATCCTAATTAACCGATCGGCCAAAAACACCCGGCGTGTTTTCAGCTACAGCTTCTTGTTCTCTAATGAAGACACCTAAGCACGGACTGCTACTGCAACTTCTCTATCATCGACCTTCTAATTGTTTCCCATATCTGATTACCACTGTGTTTATGCATATTTAAATAATCGATCCCTCAATGCTGATTGGTCAGTCAGTACAGCTTTCCATCTATGCGTGATATTGTACCCCTACGAAGCTAAATACTTTTTTCACCTAGCTACTCTGTAAATAACTGCACAGCACAGCACCATAGGATAATGTTCTGTTGTTGTTTTCAGTGTCAGGAACCGTATATTCTAGTGTAAATGTCTTCAACTTTTTCTTTGATAGAGAGACTGAACATGTTACATATTGTATAAAACTGAGGGTTGCACTTTAAGGTTTTTACATACTTTGATTTATATTTCAAAACCATTCAAGTAATCATTTATATGTAGTAGCTTAGGATAATGTGAACTTAATATTATATTTCATTTGAACACATTTTTATTTTCATAATTTCCTTGTTAAAAACCCGTTCTAGCACTCTGTTCACACTGCAGCTGAATGTGGCATGAATCAGCTTTTAATCACGCAATTCTTGCATGTGCTACATTGAAAACACTGTCACCTAGCATAAGTAAATGGAGGGAGTCGTTGCAACCCTGATGAAGTGTGAAATTACTGGGTAGAAATGAAAAATGCAATGTAATATATGATGTAATAACCACATGATTTCCACATTGTAAAAAATCTGATATATATACAATTTATGTCCAAATAATAGGGCTGTCACTAACGATTATTCTGATAATCAGTCCAGTGTTTCCCACAGAATTTTGTCAGACTGTGGTGGGTGGACATCAGTCCCTCTATCAGCCCCCCCGGAGGAAAATTTTGTATATTTTAAATTTAAATGCATAAATCTGGTGCATTCTGAGAGCAAAATTTAAGTGACTAGATCAATGAAGAAATGTGTTCTTTTGTAAACAATTTTGTGCTCTAATAGTAATTTATTTATTGGTGATGGTAGAGCACATTAGTCACATACACAACTTATAGTAGGCTAAATGATAGTTCATAAGTGGTCAAACATGTAGAGTATACATTTAAACCATTAAAAATATGCAAAAGAGGTTACCTTTGTTGAATTAATTTATTTCTAGAATAATTAGTCTAGAATGCACTAAACACACTTCATTATAGAGAAAAATAACAAATGAATAAAAATCATCATCATAAGCTGACCAAAAAAATAAATAAATAAAAACTAGGTGGCTGTATAATTCAGCAGCAAAAAGTATGCTAGCCTAATTCTTAAAAAAAAAAACTTTGCACAGTAATTTTATAAAATCTAAATGTAAATACGTTTAAAATGACTATTTGTATTCTTATGAAATGAAAAAAACTATTAGATTTATATTTATATATGAATGTAAAGAATCATATGTATTTATAATAATCTAAGATTAAAAGATATTTATTTTAAATGTATTCTGCAGCTTTTTAATGAGGCAACAAGATATGATCGATACGACAGAACAAAATAGGCTATTAATAATCTTTCAGTGTGCAAAACCATGATAATTTGAAACGCTTCAAAACAGCAGCACAAACCGCTTATGCGCATCCCGGGTGCAGAATGATGTACTTAAAGTAATATGGAGTCACAAGTTCATGGCACAATAAAAAACCCTTGTGTATATCTGCATCTAACTGTTTATTGATCATATGTTTCTTCTCACTTTTAAATTCCAGTTATTGTGCGTGTGATGTCAATTCATAGTCCTTGTGTTGTGCGATCTAACAGACACCCTGTAGCCAGTATGATATCGTTCAGAAACAGCAATAAACTCCAGCTAAAGATAAAGTCATTTTATGCACATCCACAGCCCTTTATCTACATATCAAGTATTATAATGTGAATATATCATGTTGGAGAGTTTTACCGTGCTGACTGTCGTTCCCGAACGCGCTGTTTGAGTGCTGAACAGAGAATGATTGACAGCTGCAGAGGAGGGAAGATGAGTTTCCTTGAACTTAAATTTAACGATGTACATATTCTTCTTTCCCTTCTGAATATTCCCTTTGAATATAGTACACGAAAACTTAATCGGTGCTAATCTATTTCTTTCTCTATGACTTCCATTTTTTGCCGTATAAAAGAGGGATATTTAAATAATCTGTTATTTAAATATTGCTACAGGTCTAATTTTCGTTTAATTTTGAGACTGTGGCGGGCAGTCAAATATTTTGGCGATTAATCGAGGAATCAGATTTTTTTGTGGTAATAAAAATAGACACAAGCAAACAATAGCCTTTAAATTACTTAAAATACATATAAAATAACAATGAGGCAATAATATTTGGTTCAAATAAAGTATCAAAAGCAAGTAATCATATGGTTTTATAGAACAACACTGTTAAAATACATAATATATAATTTACATATATATAATGTATATGTAATATATAATTGCCATTAGAGGTGTAACAGTTCTCTGTAAAAAATCTAACCGTACCGTTCTCCACCCACAGTTCGGCATTCACTCAAAGTGCTGCGTAACCAATGAGGTTCATTCTCATGTGTTATGCAGCACGTTTGAGCTTCTGGAAAAGGTTTGTTCTCGTGCGTCATCCAAGTTTGGTTGAGCTTCTGCACTCAAAAAAATGAATTGTTGGATTTACTTAAAAAAGAAGTGTCAATGGTTGCACGCAACTATATTGAGTAATTTGTCCAAATAACAATTTAGTTATATGAACAAAAGAAATTCAAGTAAAGCTGACACAATTTCTTTGAGTAAATACAAATCATTTAAATGTCACGGTTACATAATATTTATATATGCAGTTTACTTAATAATGTTATGTTTATTACGTAGGGTGAACACATTTATTGACTTAATTTACCTTATTAAATGAACTATTTTCTCTACAAAAATGCACTCAAAAAATAACTAATTGAACAAACTCAATTGAACTGAGAGCAGGAATTTCATCCTATAAACATGCGTATGAGGCTCACAGCCTAAACCACAAAATTCAAAAACATTACAGAAACTACTTTAAATGTCCAACATAACTGAACATTAAACACTAACACAAACTAATGCAGTGCCTTGCAAAGCATGCTGGGAACTACGGATCCACTGCCCAGTTAGTTATGTCAACATTAATTTGTGCATTTTACTCAGCAATGTTAAGTTGACTGAACAAACACTTACTAAGTAAAGCTGACAGTACTCATTTTTAGTAGAAACAACTCAGTTAAATTAGGTTCTCGTAGTTACATGCGTTTTTTTTAAGTAATGTGAACAAGGGTGGTTTGCGTGAAACTAACAACAGTGAAAGTTCATTTTTTTTTGAGTGTGTGTATGTTTGCTGTTCAATGTTTATATGCGAGTAAAAGCCTAAATTAAACATGTTCATCATAAAAAGCGATCAACTCTGATCTCTTCAGAAAATTTGGACTAAACCGCTCGATTCATATGGATTCATTTCCTGATTTCTTTATTAACTTTTTGAAGCATCAAATATCAAGTTGCAAAGGCAGTCTATGGAGGGACAGACATCGCTCAGATTTTTTTCAAAAAGATCTTAATTTGTGTTCCAAAACAAAAAGTCTTACAGGTTTGGAACGAAATGAGGGTAAGTAATTAATGACAGAATTTTCATTTTGGGTGAACTACCCCTTTAAGCAAATTTATTTGTTGTTTTTTGCTCTATAATATAAAACTGGCTTTAAACAAAAATATCTATAGCCATTTGAAATTAGAGGCAGCCACTGCATTTAATTTAACTGCACTGCATTTCAAACAAAGATGCCCCACACATGTAGCATGAGCAGTTGTTTTTGATTTTGAATTGTATAATTTCAAGATTTAAAGCAAAAAGTGTGTGGTCTGACTAAAAACATGCTGAAAAAACACACCGCCACAAAACAAAAACAGCAGACGGACTGAATGAAAGTGCAAATTCACTCTCTGACAGTAGGTGGCGTGTATAGAACAGCAGCATTTTTTTTTTTTTTTTTTGGTTACCGAGGTAAGAGAAAAAGATATATGAAAAAAGTCATAGCAAAATAAAACACATCTTCAAAGATACACAGTCAGGGGGAGAAAGCATCATATATACTCCATTTAAGCAGTAAGGTTCAGTTAGGTGTGATGAACAAAGTCAACAAATGTTTTGTTAGGTACAATGTGCACTACACTACAACCTGCCATTAATCGGAACCAGGTGGTTTTTGATCAAACAACAGGCCGTTTCCGTTTTATGGCCGGTCAACCGGTGCATCTCTGGTGTACAAACTGAGTAAACTCTGTACATTGAGCATAACAGGACATTTGTTGACTTTATTCATCACATAGCACAACCTCCTTACTGCTTAAATGGAGTGTATATGATGCTTTCTCCCTCTGACTGTGTGTCTTTGAAGATGTGTTTGAGAAGGTTACAGTGATTGCGAAAGAGAGCCGCTCTGCCTCCTGAAGGTGTCTCGGGGGTCCGTCGCAGTAAATCAGCGAGCTGAAGCCGGCCTCCCTGATGGTTATCAGTGCTTATGTAAAGTGCTCTGTTCCCCCGCTGTTCTAGAGAGGGAGGCAGGCGCGATTGATCTTGCCATTGATTTCCCACATCGCTGCCTATTTCTGATGACACTGGAATTGTCTCTCCTTTTTGTCATCGCAAGTGTTCTTTGAATCCAACCTTGTCTGTTAGTGAAGGCGGAATCGTCTCGTAATTGAAGCGGCTTCGTAACCTTTTTTTTCCCCTCTCAGTGGCGAGATTAATTATTGTCTAGTCACGGGCAATCATTTCTCACTTCTAAAGCAAATTACATAGGGGTCGTACGTTTGCGCTTCGCCACTGAGTGGCATTTATTTCTGAGGGGCTGTTGTTCCTGGGTTTTGGAGTAGGGCTTTAGACCGTGTGTTTCCAGGCTGCCTCTTCTCTTGGTATTTACCTGTAATCCTGTTTTTATCTGCCTGTGGAGGAGGAGATGAGCCCAGCACCTCCCCACTACCAGCATTGCTCTTTGTTTTGTGAAAGACTCCAGTAGCTCTAGGGGACAGACTGGAGAGCAGAAGAGGGGCTCTGCCACTTACTTTCCCCTGAGAACGTTCGCTACTGCCAACTCGGTGACTGCTGCCGAGTCGCCCACTGTCACCTGACCTGGGTGTAACCCACAGAGAGACCACATGCTCCTCTGAGCAGAATGCTAATTAGCGGGGAATTAAATTTCTCTCAGTCTCATTCATCTACACTGAGCAGCAGGAGGCCTGTGTATTCTCCAGCATAATCAGTTTATTGCTTAAAAAAAAAAAAAGGAAAAGAAATCCCCCGGTAATGCTTTATAGTACTGCTAATCTGCTGTTGAGCTTTATGCCTGTTTTGGTTTGACAAATATATTGGCAAAATCTTTATATGTATATGTGTGTGTAGTTATTTTATTTAGGGATGCACGATATATCGGCCACCATATCGGTATCGGCCGTTATATGTTCATTTTTAATTTTATTGTTATCAGCCCGATAAGAAAATTTGGCCGATATATTAAAGCATACTGTATATATAACGGATTATTTCATGAGACACTTCAGATGCGCACTGTCCGTAGGTTGTCCGCTTATGTTTTGAATTGCTTAAAATATGATTGGAATCACTTCAAAAAGGAAAATACAGTGCAAGTCTGTCATATAGGCTACATAATATTATAATAAGAACATTATAATTGTGTGCTTGGGACATAGCTTTTATATCGGTTATCGGCTTTCAAATGTAAAGAATTATCGGTATCGGTATCAGCCAAAGTTTTCATATCGGTGCATCCCTAATTTTATTCATTCTTTTTTAATATGACTGTTTGTGTGTGTGTGTGTGTCTGTGTATAAATCCTCGCCCTCCAATATAAATATAAACCCTAAACTTTTGAATGGTAGTGTATCATAGTATCCGTGAAAATATTAAGCAGCAAACCTTGTTTTTGATGATAAATGTTTCTTGAGGTGCAAATCACAATGATTTCTGAAAGATCATGTGACACTGAAGACTGGAGTAAATTAGCTGCTGAAAATATAAATAACTGTTTTCTATTTTAATATATTTTAAATGTAACCTTAAATTGTAATAATATTTCGCAATATTACTGTTTTACTGTTTTGTTTGTTTGTTTATTGACCTTGACACACTGTAAATAATGCATTTTTCCTTTTTATTATGATTTTAGGATAGTTTGTAATTGTATGAATTGCATTTTTAAACCAATTGATACAAAATATAGCATTATTTATTTATTTTTTTCATATCTTCACCACCCAGCTTAGAACCAACATGTGATATTATTAGATGACCATCCGTTGTGTTTGTCCATGGTCTCATCTCTCACCTCTGTGTCAACTATCAGTACACAAAGCGGCTTTCTGTCAGCAATTATCATGTACGAGCTCATTGCAAACATGAATTAATAAAAGGGAGGTGAGGCGCCGTTGCCTCGTTTGCCTCACGTAGAGACAGGCTTGTCTCAGGCAACCGGAGCAGCACGTCGTAATAAAAGCCAAATAATGCTCCTGACAGCAGCAGTTTAAATTTCACTCCTCACCCAGGCAGCTTTTTTTCACATTGCAGCCATCAGTCACTCCACAGTGTGCCCTAGAGTAAAAGAGAAAGAGAGAAAGAGAGAGAGAGAGAGAGAGCGAGAGATAGTTGTGGAACAGCATTATTCCTTCAGTGCCTCACCAAGGCTCAGTGTCGCAGTCTGCTCTGCTAATCAACGCCATGCGCTGTGAATTACAGAGTAAACAATACACAATGCTTCCCTCTCACTTGTGCATACAGTCTCTCTCTTTCTCTCTTCCTCCTCCCAAGAGCATTTTGTCTTGCCTCTGCAGCCGTGGAAACAACAACAAAAAAACGGCAAAATAAATGGCAGATTTCTTTCATTGTCCCTTCTAACCTACCTTCTTGAGCTTGTGCCAGAAGAGAGCTTGTCTGCCTTGTAAATGGCAGCATGGTGATAAGAATGATGAAAGGGGGCAGTGAGTGTGACCTTTCCTCTGATAGAAAGATGGTCAGAAGTGGGAAATAGAGAGCAGGAGAGAGGGAAAGAATATGGATATGTTTGAGAAAACATACTGCCATACTCCTCTTACTATAGAATGTGGAATATAATACATATATTGTGCAGAGCATGCAAATTTCCTCTGTGCATAGTGTGTGTATATATGTATTTGCTGAGAAAAGCACCCAAATAAAGATAATTCAGAGATTTTAACTTATATTATGAGAGAAGATCAAATAATTTTGTAATAGATATTACAAAAGTGGTTTTAGTGATTTATATAATTTTTATTTTTTGACTATTTCATCAAACAGCATGTGGTAGATTTAGGGGCCGTTTACAGTTAATCACACTAAATCACTCTGCTTAATTGCCAACCCTAAAAATAGCCATTTTTATTTCCGATATGAGGAACGCCACTTGATAAATTAAACACGCAGAGTGATAAAGTCAAGTGACAACAATGTATCTGCTGTTTGACATGCTTATCATAAAACAAGGACGGACTACAGTTTTACTTACCATCTTTAAAGGGTTAGTTCACCCAAAAATTTAAATTCTGTCATTAATTTCTCACTCTCATGTTGTTCTACACCCATAAGACCTTCGTTCATCTTCGGAACACAAATTAAGATATTTTTGATGAAATTCGAGAGGTTTCTGATCCTCCATAGAAAGCAATGTCATAAACAATTTCAAGGCATTGTCAAAATAGTTCATGTGACTACAGTGGTTCAAGCTTAATGTTACGAAGTGACGAGAATATTTTTTGTGCGAAAAACAAAACAAAAATAACTACTTTATTCAACAAATTCTTCTCTTCCTTGTCAGTCTTCTACGCTGTTTACTTTGTAGACAGTGCAGTGCTTCCAGGTTCTATGTCAGAATGCCGTGTGATGCTGATGCAGGAGCTGGCCAATAATGAGCCAGAGTTTTGACGTAGAACCTGGAACCTTGTTTGTTTTTGGAGCACAAAAAGTATTCTCCTTCATAACATTTAGGTTGAACCACTGTAGTCACATGGACTATTTTAATAATGTTTTTACTACCTTTCTGGACCTTGAATGTGGTAATTATGCTGCTTTCTATAGAGGATCAGAAACCAAAAATTCATCAAAAATATCTTATTTTTGTGTTAATTAATTGTTGTCTTAATTTAAGGTCTTACGGGTTTGGAACGACATGAGGGTTTCAGAAATTTCATTTTTGGGTGAACTAGTATCTAGTATTTTGTATATAGCTAGTATTTATTAAGTAAGTGAGAATCTAGTGTTCGATTCCAAACATTGTGTCACTGAAAAGTGAAAAAATGTTGTGTTTGGAAACGGTGAGCGTCCCTTTTAATTTTATCTGACTCTTGAAATGAGAAACAATAACAGGGTAACAGTTGGCCTGTGAGATTATAATCTCAGACTGCAGAGAAATGAGAGCGGCGGAGGGGGCGAGCCATGAGAGCAGAGTGTTTTATATTCTCTCCCAGGCTGTGATGGTGATGCTTTCAGTGCTGGCTGTTTTGTGTTGGTGTGAGGCGAGTTCTGCAGCACCACCTGATTTGACTTGGTAATGCGGCATTGATGAGTCTGGGGGGAAATCGGCCGGAGGAGCACAAATGCGCTGCAAAACTGCAATGTTAAATATGCTGTCAGTTCTCTCTCAGCTGCTGATAAAAAGAGAGAATGAAGTGAGAGGAGAAAGAGGAGAGGGCAAGGAGAGCGATATAGCTGTCAAGTGCACATGCCCGTCGCCGCC
Source organism: Elopichthys bambusa (assembly GCA_037101425.1). Lineage (NCBI taxonomy): Eukaryota > Metazoa > Chordata > Actinopteri > Cypriniformes > Xenocyprididae > Elopichthys > Elopichthys bambusa. The sequence goes on from CM074451.1 coordinate 11,833,315, forward strand.
CGCCTCTCCTGACGGACGTGAATACGCCGGCTAAAAGGTGTTGATTGGCACCGATGTCAATGCTAAACTCGTAATGTGTTTCTGCAATGCTTGATCTCTCCTTGAGAAATGATTAGGCCACATCAGAGAAAGGAAACACTTTCATTGTTTAAAACATCGTGGTGAGAGAATATTGAATATGTTCTGGAGGGATGAAAGCTGAGAGTGGAAATAAGGCCAAGCTATTAATTCCTCTGATGTTTTTTAAGAGCACAGTTTTATTGGTGCTGTGGCCTTTCTTTGCACTCAATCTCACAAGCACAGTAGTTTCCTGAGGACGCTGGACAGTGAGGGTATTGGCCTTGACTAAAGGTAATTAACTTAAAGATTAGGTATAGTCAATTCACAACACTTAGTTTATGGGTCAATGACAAATAAGTGTGTCCACGATAAAAAAGGAAAATCTTTTAAAAATCTAGTTTAAAACATGTGTCAAGGTTTGGAAAGGTACTCTTTGGATTTATGTTGGTTTCATATAGTTTTGAAAAACATTTATACTATTTAATCACTATGTTTACACACTATTTTTCAAAAGTTTGGGGTCAGTAAGGTTTTTGTTAATGTTTTTGAAAGAAGCCTCTTATGCTCACCAATGCTGCATTTAATACAGTAAAAACATTAATATGATAATTTCATTACAATTTAAAATAACTATTTTGTATTTCAATATATTTTAAAATGTAATTTATTCCTGTGATGGCTAACACAGTGTCCTAACCAGATGCGACGCAACACACGATAAAATGTATGTTTTTCATGTATTATAAGATTTTTTCCAGTCACTTTAAATAATGTTTAAATTGTGTAATATTTATGAATTTGATTGTGCCGTGCGCTTCCCAAGAAAGCCCGCCCTCAGGCTCTTCTGATTGGCTGTGGTTTTTGATCAATTTTGTCGCGTCTCATAGTTGCTACGTGTCTGGTGTGGACAGACACACTGCATGTCGCTAGAATCTTCTCATCACATCGCATTTGGTTAGAACCATAAGCCGTTTCTCAATATGTGTTCTTGTCTGTACTTGTGTTCTTGTGGACTTGTGAAACGTCCTCAATCGCTGCCCAAGTACTGTTCCAATTCAAAGTTCACATCTAGCCAAGTACAATTCAAATCCCCGGATGTGTTCTTGATCCGCCCCTTTTATTGAGGATGCATCGAGAGGTGACTTAAAAAGTATGGAAGTCTGAAAGGCCATTCATTATTGTTTTATTTTTTTCTTAGCTCATGATCACAACTACTTTTTTTGTTAATGTTTAGATCACGAGAAACAGATAATGATAAAAGATAAAACAGATAAGACAAAGATAATGATAAATAAATAAATAAAATAATACTGCATGCTTGCCTTCCGTAACAGGGAAACCTGCGAAGATATATGGAAATATTTTACTATAATATATATTCACATATTTTGAAGAGTATCAACTATTATACAAGACCTGTAGCTTATAGCTCAAGAAGGCTATTTTTTTATATTAAAGATTACTCCTTTTTTTTGTTTGCTTAATTTTTTTTTTTTTTTAAATTATCATTATTATTTTGCATAAACTACGAGTTATAATGACACGGGATGCAATTTTGTCACAATATGGTTACTGTAGTCTATATTTTAACTTAGGCTACACATTTTATTCGTCATTTGTCTTAATTTATCCAATCGGCGTCATTTGAGGTTGGACATGGCCCAGGTGAAAAAATACTATAGATACTATAGTGTTTTTGAACCATACTATAGTAAATTGTAGTATACTGTATATATTATAGTATTTACAACACTTTGTTAATGAATGCTACAGCATACTGCAATATTAATTATAATGAACTGATCAACTGTAATAAATACTGTAGTATACTTTAGTTTTTACTACAGTAAACTGTAGTGTATTGTAGTATAATATACCCTATAGATTAAAGAAAACTTAGTACAGTATTGGGTAACGTAATTTGTTTATATTACTATAGTTGTTATATTACCACATCAACTATAGAATAACCACAACAAATTAATTCAAGTACTTGAATTATTAAATTACTATAGTATATTTTCACCTGGGGGGCTACAAGAATTATCATTAGTCAAATAGTTTCTTAAGGCTAGATATTTCGCCTTCTTGTGCTACAAGTCTTGTATAATAATTGATGCTCTTCGATATGAATAATGCAGAAAAACACAACCAATGGCACGCGATCAACAGCCTATTTTATTTAAATCTCTCGCATGCCAAATTTCGCGTGCATAGTGTAAACCTTTGTCAAAGGTTTAAAAGCTATTAAAGTGACATAACTACTGCACTATAGTCAACAGACGGGCAGAGAGAGACGAATACATAGGCTAGACAGTGATTTACATTTGGTGATTTATAATTAACTTTAATTGTAAGTGTAATTGTTTTTTATAGGCTATCAACCACACATAAACACATGACTGCCTCAGCGTATATTGTATAAGTCTGAGCTTTATATGCATTAATGAGACTCTTTACTGACCTCATACAAGCATTAAAATAAAGAAAATGTGTTAACCTGAAATGATGACTCTGAAGACTTTAAACTTTATAATCATTTTATTGACCACAGACACTGTAGCCACAACCTGATGGCAAAACTAAAACAAATCAAGTGACCAACAGATTAATCAAACAGAATAGCGAATGTTAGCTAATAATAGTTATCGCTAGAAGTGAGTGGAAGTAGATTGCTTGGAGCTTTTTACAACAGGCTAGCAAGCATATTCACGCAAAAGAAACGTTAAACAACTGCTAGTTTACAACAATACACTTACATTCATATACAAGACATATCTCTCATTGTTTTTCCGAAAATCTCCCACTCTATTTGAGCAAATAAGCCCGTATTCTCTTACTAGTAACCATAACGACAGTGACCAACGTAATATTAAAGATGGCGACGTCCATAAAACTAAAAATTCTCATCACTTTTGACATGACGAGACCAATTGAACCGCGAGTGTATCCATTCAAACTTCATCAACCAACAGCAGCATGTAAACATGCGAGTGTTTAACCGGTGCATTTGCGTGCCACATCCTTTGCGACGTCTCGCGCCTGACACGGCATTTAAATTTGAAAAGAAACACAAAACTGATGGGAGCTGCTCCGGTGGAAAACAGTGATTGGATCTAATACCTTAAGTTGACGCACAGCTCATATCTCTGTCGCTGTAAGTTACAGAAAGCGAAACCACACACAAAACATCGGCTCTCTTGCACTGTATGACGTGACAAACAACTAGTTGTCCAGTGCGGTTCCGTTCACACAGCGCAAAAATTCAGAGAATGCGGTTGTGAGTCCTGAACATGTACGGGTGTAAGTTCGGTTATAGAATGCGGTTGTCACACCCGTAAATAACCGTATTGTGTGTGAACGTAACCATATTAAGGACTCAAATACAGGACTGACAACCATATTCTGCTGCTGTGTGAGCGTGGCCTATCTCTTACAACTGGAGAAACCGTAAAGGCTAACTTAATCACGTGCGGCTCCTCTCAGCCTATCGTGTAATGTCAGTGACATCAGACGCAACGTTCCCTAGTCTGCCTTCTCTTAAAAAAATACATTTTTATCAAGCTAAAATCTACATATATATATACGAAAGTATTGTTTAGTGTAAAACTTGCTGAAGATTAGCAAACAGGCTGTCAATTAATTAAATGATTAAACCGCTTTTGTGGGGAAATAGCTAATCAGCATAGTGAAGCCTCATATCCATTGACATCCATTCAAAAAACAGCCTTTGGTCTCTTGAGTACCGACAGGGGCAGGGCGTTAGCATTAGCCATTACGCTTTTTCATACTACTGTTGTCATGATATGTAGTTTTAGAGTTTTTAAGGCGAGAATGTACTGGTTTAAAGCTCAAATTTGTGGTCTATTGATAAAGATAGCAACTCTCTGAAAATTTGATCTGACGTTGTCGGAGTTGTGAGATCCAGGCGGTCACCGTGTGCTCAGCGCTCGTGTAACTTATCCCGCTGAGAACAGCCTTACCTCGGCTAGTGCTTCTGACGTTTGCCGCTGGCTCTGATGTCTCTGTAGTGGTTAAACATGACATAATTAGTCTTTTGTATATCTAACGGGCGATCTTTGGTTTCATGAATCTATATATATTTTTTTCCCGTGGCAAATCGTTTTGGCTGGGGACTAAGTGACGTTTCATAACTTTACCGTTGTAGCCTACTAAAGCGCTAATTTTGTACGTTTGACTGAATTGTTTGCTTTATTTCTTATTGTATATTCTTATACCTTTTTATAATGGCTGTTACTGCTAATTAAAACTGACATTTAACAAAAAGACAGGGTTGTGTTTTATGTTATATTTCATTTTATTACAGTGAAGATCAGAGAATGCACATATATTAGTTTAATATCGTTTTGTTATAAATACTGTATGCAGACATTGAAGATAATCAATGAACGCGTTTCCTGAACCACATTTGTGAGGCTATATATGTTTTTTTTTTTTTTTTTTTTTAAATAAAACGAAAAGAGGCAGAGTGGTGTTTTATAACACATTAACACGTTTTATTGTTGCCTAAAATATACATACAGAGATAACCAGATTAGCCACAGCGAGCTGAGTGACGTTATCAAGTACGCTGCTGTGCCATTTGAAGAATCACCGGGCTTGCGTCCTCCAGTCCACCGGAGTCTGTTCTCCTGAATCGAACTACCAAGGACGTAAGTCCGAACTTTGCGAACTTGGTATTGAGAAACGCCTATAGACTGTTAAAAAAGAAAAGAAAAGATGGACAACGCACTGTCACTCTCTTCCGTTTTAGTAAGTGAAGCCGCCAGTGTCCCAATATGGCGCCGACATTTTAAATCTCGAGAAAAAAAAAAGTCTGTTGGCGCCTCAGTGACTACTTTACTGAGAGAAGCTGTCAACCTCAGCTGTCAATCATGACGCCACACCCACATTTATATACCATCAAATAACGAATTAAAACCAAACTTTTTAAAAAAAAATGAACACTTGATAAAAAAGTGTCTAAAATGACATTTTATATATATATATATATATATATATATATATATATATTTATTTGAAGTGTAATTTGATTGTTTAGTTTGTCTCATGTCCCATTACATTTCATGGAGAGGGCGGGGTTTATTACCAATACTGCTTCCAGCCACCTGGGGGCGATCGAGGCGCTTTGGCTTCACTTTTCAGAACTCGTGTGGCAGGCTTGGTTAGGACCATTTTTTTTTTTTTTTTTAACATGTATTTTTATTTATTTATTTATTTGTTATTTATAAATTTATTTATTATTTATTTTTACATTTACATTTATTTAGTTATTTTTTACAGTCTATGATTAGGACAAACTGAAAGCTGAATTTTTTAGTCTTCAGTATCACATGATCCTTCAGAAATCATTCTAATAATGTTATTTGGTGCTCAAAAACATTATTGTTATCAATGTTGAAAACAGCTGTGCTGCTTAATATGATGAATGGAAAGCAAAAGAACAACATTTATTTTAAATAGAAATCTTATAAATTGTAAATGTCTTTACTGTCACTTTTTAAAATTGTATTAATCTTTGCTGAATAATAGTTATATTAATTTTATATATATATATATATATATATACAAATAATGATATTTGAAGTATTTTAAGAGACTAATTGATAGTGATGGGTTCATATCATTTCCTGTTTTGTTTTTTTTCCTTCATATTTCTGCATCTTGGCTTCATTATCATCATGTTATTGACCCTTATAACGGATGTACAACACAACCTCCCTCTTGGTGCTGCCTAAGTTAATTCCAGATTCTGTACCATTGCAGTGGACGTGAACACGGTTAATATTAATGCACTCTTAACCAAAGAATGCTGGCATAGCTTTATCCCAGTGACTAGGTAGAAGAGGAGCAATAAAGCCTTGTCTGTGTAAGGATCAATACAGGATATGACAGTCCTAATGTGATTTCTGAGCCGGAGAAAAGGATAAAGATAGAGGATTTAGGTGGACGCAAACACAGTAGCAGCAGCACCATGCTGTTACCACCCAACAGCTGCAGTGCTGTTTATTTAGTTGTTTGATAATGATGCTTGACCTTTCCATTCAAGTCTGCCTCCGAGCATTCACACACCCCTCTGCAGCGAATCTGTATTCGTGCCTGTGGTTTGAGGCCAAAAAAAGCAGTTTGTTTGTGTGTATGTGTGTCCTCAACGTTCCTAGCTGTTAGTGTTGATGAGTGCCTCCCTTCTCTCAGGCCGGTCCCTTCATGCTTTTCCAGTCCCAGGAGTGGATTGTTTCAAATTAGTATGCATTAGGTGGTTAGTGCGGAGCGTTTCATTATGCAAGATTGCACTAAACTGTCTATGTTATGATTAGCCAGTTTCCCCTAAATCAAAGTCAGGCACATGCTACTGCCTTAATCTCTTCATTTTCTCACAGGGAGCTGGCGCTGCGGAGAGAATGAACGTGCAAGGGAGGGAGGGGCTGAACGAGAGGATGGAGGAAATCAGGGGAAAAAATGGTGTCTGAAGGAGAGATAGTAAATCATCTGGCATTAGATGAGCTTGGGTAGTCTGTGCGGTTAGTGTTTCACACTGAGAGATCTGGGGTGTCCTGGTGTTTAATAAAAAAAATGGGAAGGGGAAGAAATATGTGATGTTTTGTTCCATTAAGTGAGGCAAATGTTACACCTGTGTGTCCCTGCGTTTGCACCAAACCGCTTTCATCCGTAAGACGGTTTTTTTTTTATCTCGTTGGCCGGTGCTGCAGTGCAGCCTCACCTAGAGCAGCGTATTATATCAAACCATGAATCATTTACGCCACACGTGCTGTCTGCATTTTTAATGAGAGATTATTGCATTTCATAAACAGAGCTTTAAAAAATTCAAATCGTATTGATCCGCACTGAGAAGCACCAAGCTCAATTGTATCTTAGCCATTTCGCCCTTCCCACTCCCCGCTGTTTCTTTCCGAGGTTGATTGACACTCCATTTTTTTTCTCTCTCTCTAGCTTCTTCTCATTTAATCAATTAATTCGGTCTATCACGGCTTCATTTTGTGTTCGGTAGCTGTGTTGGCAGGCTCCATCATCAGCCACCCACGTGTAATGAGAGGACATTTTAACAATTAGCGCAGGTGAGAGACAGGGCTCTGTTTAAAATGGTGGCGGCAGCAGCGACGTGCCTCTTGTGCGGAGGTGTTGTGTTTCTGCGAGGTGTTTGGACAGGCACCGGGGTTAATGTGCTGGAAAAGAGTGATTTAGGTCAATGGTGGTGTCTACATCTGTCACTGAGAGAGAGAATGAGGAGGGAGGAAGGGGAAAAGAAAAGCTAGTGTGAAAGAATATGATAAGCTGATGCTCATGGCAAGCTGCAACAGTAACAAATAAGCAGTTTCACCTCTTTATAAGGGAGCAGACTGTTAAAACCTGAGCAAATACAGAATGTACATCTCTCTCCTGTCTCGTCTCAAGAGTACGTTCCAGTTTCTGTGTAAATATCACACTCGCTGATGAGGAAAAAGTACTTGGCTCTGCACAAGGGGATTAGAGCAGCTATTTTATCATTTATTAATGCATGTCTGTGTCTGCCACTGACTCGTGCTGTTTAACTTTCAAATAGCATCTCGCTGATTCAGGAACCGTGGTATGATTTGATGTTATTGTGAGTAATTGGTCTACATGTAAAGTAGACATGCATTCTGTGTCAAATACATTTTTTTGTGCCAATTTGTGTGCACTAACACCATTAATCGTATTTAAAGGGATAGACCACCCTCATTTTGTCCAAACCTGTAGGATTCTCTTTCTTCTGTGGAACACAAAAGAAGATATTTTGAAGAATGTTGGTAACCAAAACCTTTACCATTTTTTTTTTTTCATTTATTTTTTTATTATTGTATGGACAAAAAAAACAAAAACAAAACATTTCTCAAAAATATCTTAAGAATATTCAATACAAGTTAGGCTCAACTGACAGCATTTATGACATAATGTTAATTAAAAATTGACTATCCTTTTCTTTAAAAGGAGCAAAAATCTGTTACACTGAAGCACTTAAAGTGGAAGTGAATGGGGTCTATAAGGGATTATACATATTTAAGTACTGTTTCAATAGTATAGCCACAGTATATAAACAATATGTATAAAAAAATTGCTTTACAACATTTTCGGTGTAGTTATATCTAGTTTTACTTTGTTGCCATGACAACCTAACACATAAACCCCTAAAATGACTAAAATTATGAAAACAACTAAACAGAAGAATTAGTGCCTTTGCAAAATTATAAACTTTATGCTTTTAAAGGGTTAGTTCACCAAAAAATTCAAATTCTGTCATTAATTACTCACCCTCATGTCATTCCACACCTGTAAGACCTTCTTTCATCTTCAGAACACAAATTAGGATATTTTTGATGAAATCCGATGGCTCAGTGAGGCCTCCATTGACGGCAAGATACACGCTCCGAACCACTGATTTGAAACAAAAGATTTGTAAAGCTTCGAAGCTTCACGATGCAGTGTTTTGAAATCGCTAGATATTGTTGAGTAAAGTCATTATTTTGTTTTTTTTGGCACACAAAAAGTATTCTCGTCGCTTCATAACATCAAGGATGAACCACTGTAGTCACATGAACTGTTTTAAATATGTCTTTAGTACCTTTCTGGGCATTTTAAAAAATATAAATTAACTTTCTGTCAATGCAGGCCTCACTGAGCCATCGGATTTTATAAAAAATATCTTAATTTGTGATCTGAAGATGAAAGAAGGTCTTACGGGTGTGGAACGATATGAGGGTGAGTAATTAATGACAGGATTTTCATTTTTGGGTGAACTAACCATTTAAGTCCTCTAAAAATTGGCCCCATTCACTTCCATTGTAAGTGCCTCACTGTAAACTTTTTTTTTTTTGTAAAGAAAAACATAAATTGAAACCAGAATAAGTTTTTGGGTTGTAAATGAAGGAGAATGCATGAAATCTCTCTCTCTCTCTCTCTCTCTCTCTCTCTCTCTTTCTTTTTTAATGAATAGCGTTAGGCCAGTCATTTAACATGACCCCTCATTTGAAACAATTTTCAGTAGCTTGGCATTTAAACATTTACTGGGAAGTATAATAGATGCATTTTGGCTTGATTTGCATGGAAAAAATGAAGCATGCAACAAACACGCTTCCCACTCAACCAAATTATTGTGTATAATAATTATCCTGTGTGATCTCGAGTTCATAAGCTGTTGTTGCAATGCTAATAGAAGGCTTTTTGCAGTTTGCTTTTGTTTTGGTTTTTTTTCCACAATAGTGTCAGCAGCCTTAACGGTGACCTCTTCCACTCTGGTATTTCGCAGGCTGTCCCTTCAGAGCGGCCCGTTTCTGACCGTGCCAGCAGTGATTAATGGGGGCACGGGCTACGCAGTATAAAACTGGATTTACATGGAAGCTTATGGCACACAAGTGGATTAGCTGGCTTTAGAGGTGAACGGACGTAATTGATTCTGATGTGTTTTTTTTTTTTTTGCCAAACAGCAGTGGAAAAAACCAGTTTGACCAGGTGCAGTGACCCCTTCCTCCTTTTTTCACTGTGGCTGCCCACGTCATGTGGTCATGAATGCAGCACAGCCCTGAGGGGCAGTGGTCATCCTGTATAACCTCTGCGTTTGAATTACATTTGTGTGTGTGTGTGTTTGTTCAGGGTGGGTGGTGAGATGGTTGCATACACGATTATGACTGAACCGGACTCTGCTAGTGACAGCTGTGTGGGCTCCGAACAAATAGCTGCCTTCTTTTCTGAGCATGAGCCCTGCCCCCTTCCTTTACAGACAGTGTCACATCTGTAGCACTGGGGGGTGGCAGGGCCTTTCAGCTGTCACGATGCCGTTCAGCCGAGGATCCTCTTGGGGCTCGGAGATTGATACATTTATATATCTCTTTATCTTAATCAGTGATATTAAGAGGGGAAGGTAATTAATTGGCTCTGACTCTATTGGACAGGAGTCGTGGTGAGGTGTCTGCAGGCGGCCCGGTGACAAGGCGTTCTGGGCGGGGCAAACCACAGTATCCATGTAAGTAATAGGCTCCCATGTCTTCTAGTAGGTGCAGTGATTTCCTGTAGGGATGGGAATTGTGTGGAATATAGTGATTCTGGTTCTGATTCCATTAATGATTTTAGTGTTTTTGAAGAAGATTTTTACAGATAAAGCAAATCAGAAGAATATTTACTATAATTCCTGCAGCATATAGGCACCTTAAATTCAATAATAATAATAATTGAATTAAATAAAATAATTTGTCCTAATTAAATAAAACATTATGCGTATTCTATGTCTATGCCTAAACATAACCCTTACAGAAAACATGCATTTTTACATTTTACACAAGTGTGTAGATTTTCTTTTTTTTCTTCTTTTTTTTTAAAACAACCATGTAGAAAGAGACATCATATTCCAGGATGACAATGTCAAGATCATCAGGCTCAAATTTTGAAAGAATGTTTAGGAGGGAGCAAGAAGAATCATTTTAATGCATGACTTGGCACCTCAGAGTCCAGACCTTAAATTCACTGAAAGTCTTTGGGATGTGCTGGAGTAGACTTTACAGAGTGCTCACCTCTTGCTAACAATACAAAATCCTGATAAAAAATTGATGCTTCTCTTCATGGAAATAAATGTTGTGATGTTATTTCCATCAAGAGGTGCATCAATTGTAACTGAAAGCAGTGTATTTCATTTATATAGATTTAAATTGGTGACGTTTTATTCATTCTTGTCAACCATTCAGTAACTACACGGTCTCATGACTCTTAAAGACATGAAACATAGTAACAATTCTCTAAATGGACGACTTGCGATTCAGTAAGTGATTCAGATTAATTCTGTAACCATTCAGTTAGTGTTTTTGATTAACTAAGAAAGAACTTGACTCGAGTCATTTGTTCAGAAATCAGACTATGTTTTTGTTTAGATTCAGCAACGATGCAGTTGTTGTAGATGCTGTTGGAGTATTTTAGTAATTGAAATCATTCGGTTCCTGTATTTTTTTTTATTTAACTTTGTTCCTAAACTTGCACAAGCAGCATAATATTTTAATGTCTGGAGGCATTGACTTCCTTCAATATGTCCATTCCACTGTTTCCTCTCCATTTTTCTCCCTGTCAGTTTATTACAGCCAAGTAGTTGCCTGTGCTGTTTGTTTGATTCCTACAGCAGGCAGGACTGTCAGCGCTGATGAAACGGTCTCCTCTAGTTTGCTGCTCAGCATCTGTGTTTACTCGTCTGTCATACTGTGCACTGCTAGGGAAAAGAGAGCGACAAGAGGGGGCGAGAGACAAGAGTTTGAGCAGAGGGCAGGACATCTCCATCTCTCCCGGATTCTTATCAACAGAGACGTGGATGACTCATATGAAGTGCAAGTATGTGTGTGTGATAACCCTGCCTCAGCCCAATGTAGTCAAAATTCTGAACGTGACCTGACATCAGAGTGAAGTACTCATCACACTTGGATCATGTAATTATCCTTGCCTCATCTTATGAATGTATTTATCCAGACATGTTGTGGTGTTAGCAGAAGGTAGCTGTGATGATTTCTTGCTTTTTAATGGGTGTCAATAGTTGACTAGAGTTGCGGTGAAATGAGTGAACCTGAAGCCAGCCTAATCATTAGAGATGCACGAAATATCGGGACCGTTTAAAAAAAAATTTTTTTTTCCTCGTTGCAGAATTTGGGGAAAAAATCTAATTGCGATTTTTATGATAAAAATTTATTGTGGTTTAAAATACAAGTTTGCAAGTTTTTTTTTTTTTTTGGTAGGGCTGCACAATTTAGCTTAAACTTCTGCACTGAAAAAAACAATAAGTAAAATTAACTTGCAAAAGAAAAATTTAAGTATTTGCGCACATTTTTTAATTACATTTCACATATGGAATTAAGTAAACTCTACTTAACTAAGTTAAGTAAAATTAACAAAGAAAATTTTAACTTGGCTAGTAAAGGGTTGAGTAATTTCTACTTAGTTGAAGTTCCTTTTGCAATACATTTTACTCAAACAATATAACTGAATAAAAACACGTTTTTAAAGTGTATGCTTTACTTAGAAACATCTAAGTAAATAATATAATAGATATTTTGTAGACACCATGTCTACATATTAGAAGTAACATGGCACCTGAACACACCTGAATGCTTTGTACACAATACATAATGATGGTAACATTCGATGGATCGTTTTTGAGTGTGAATGTGCTATTTTGAGTAGAAAACAAACTCCAAATGTCACAAAATGGCAAGTTACTAAACGTAACCACAAAAGCAATGATAAAACAGTGTAAATACAGCTGGAAAACAGTGAAAAATCAACCTCATTAATTATTCAAGGTCCAGTGCATGATGGGAACACCAGTATCAGAAAAGTTGTAGTTTTTTATAATGTTGATATTTACGCTTTAATTTCTACAAGCTTGAATTGAGTACTAATGTAGAATTAACTTTTTCATGTAAAAATTAAGGTTTTTTTTGTAGTATTTACTTCACCATAAAATCATTTTTATCAGTGTGTGATTATATATCAGTATAACTGTTATTATTAATTTTTACTAAATAAAAATATGAAACAAAAGAAATATTACTATTGCAATTTGTAATATTGTAATTTCACTGTAAATAAGAAATATAATATAAGAAACCTTAACACTTTAAAATTACTGATATATTACTAAAATTACTGATATTTTTACGACTGTTGCTTGTCAGACTGTATAAACATGATCCCCGCTGTAAGCCAATCTCTAGCGTTAATTCTGATCATGGCTTTTCCTTAAAAAGAAAACTGGAAAAAAAACGAAGTCTAACAATGTAGTGTTGTCACGATACTGGAATTTCTAACTTCGATACAATACCTTAAAAAGTATCGATATTAGATACCATTTTCGATACCACAGATATTTTATAGATATAGATATTTTTTTTATATTTCTTTTTTTTGTCCATCCATCCAATATTTAATCTGTACTAATAATATAGGGCTTCACAAACCATTTTGAACATCTATGACTAGTGCAAGCCAGGTTTTAAACCAAGGAAAACAACCACAGTTACGGTGAGGGAGGGGAGGAAAGGTTAAACACTTGGAGTACTTTATTTGTCCATTGAGAGAAACTAATAAGTGTTCTGAAATAGCGCCACAGATGAACCTGTAATTTCAGCGGATTGTTGGAGAATTTAGGTGATGCATTTGGCTTAGCCCTCAAGCTTAATGGAGAAAAATCATTCTCCGCCATTTTTAAGCACAGCAGTTGGTAGAAGTGTAATTTTACACCTGCAGTTTTTAAAAGGGGAGAAAAAAGTCCCTTCCATCCAATATGCGAAGGACCACTTTGCCAAAAGGGTGATGGGAGGGTGTAATGTATTCACATCTACTCCCAGAACAAGCATTATTTTACCTGGGCTTAATTGAGGGTAAACTCCCCTGACACGGGCTCTTGTGCGCTGAATCCTGTCAGAAATAAAGCACCTGATGGCCACTGAGGGGACCAGAAAGGATATTATTAAGTTGGGAGTTATACCGGCCGGCTCCTTCCTTTTCTTTTATGTTATCTTGATCATCTTTACCTGAGCCTGTCTGGAAACCCAGCCCTGGAGCTGCTCTGAAATAGATGTGCTAGTGCAGTTATCACAGAGAGAGACAGCAAACATCTGAAAAGAGAAATAGAGGGAGGCAATGGGGGAGGACAGCAGACAGAAGGTTTTGACACCCATTGTTTAGGTGGAAAGAAGGAAAACAGACCGTGTAGTCCAGGGCAGGAAGGGGCAGAGCTCTCATTGGTCCCTGAGATGTTTGTCTCCAGCTGTCTGCCTGATAACCAAAAAAACCCTCAGAAATTATTGATGTTCGGCTCTGTGCTCTTTTTGCTGTGTTCTCAATATTGATATAAATCATGTAGAATGTTAAAATATTATACCTTCTCCTTACGATAGTTACATTTGCTGTAATCAGTAGCGTTGCGGAAGCTTTATATTTAGCAGTTAAATGAGTGATTATAGGAGGTGTCGTGACAGGTGCTATATTCTTTGTCACAACCCCAACTGCTGTGTTTAATCAAGTGGGTCCTGCGGGTATCGGCCTCAGGCCTTGGCTATCCCAGCATCCCACCGGAGAGTGGCAGATTAGGTGTCAGTTGCAGGGATATCGAGGTACTGACGAAAGAGCATAGGTGTTCATGGGATTGATGTGCTCATATGGTTAACCCCCAAGGAAAGGGTAAATACACACACCATATTTTATTCGTATCGCTCCCTGTATGTGCAGACGGGGATGTTTTGGCAAACACTTTGATAAGCTGATAATTAAGCAGTGAATTATTTCTTCCTGCAATCACTGTCATTACTTCAGGGATGTTCACACAGCAAACAAAGACAAAGCGACCAGAAGCCTTTTCTTTTTAACAAATGTTGTCAGTTTAAGGCAATGTAAGAGACCGATTGTTGGCAGTGCAACCAAAGTTGAGAAGAGTTGTTTATTGATTTATGTTTTCTGATTTTGCTCTGATTCTCAAGCTTGATTTGAATCCAATTAAATAGATTCAGATTCATTTTGGGATATTTCACTTTACAATTCTGCTAGTGTTGAGAATCAGCTCAGAAGTGTAATATTTTTTTTTCAAGTATTGGACTACACTGGTTGCATTGTATGTTTTTAATCACTGAAAAGAACCGGCTGTTAGGAATATTTTTTTGTTGTTGTTGTTGGTATGAATTGATTTCAAATCAGTATTTTATCAATATGACTACATTAGTTGCGTCAAATATATTTTTGGTGCACTTAAAAGAACCGGTTGTTAAGAATCATTTGTTTCGGAAATTAGGCTAAACTATCTGGGTTTCCATCCAAACGTGAAGCAAATCTTTTTTTTTTTTTTTAAAGTTCACAAAAAACCCCAAAACAAACAAATGCGAATTTAGGTGCGTTTCCATCAAGTTGTTTGAGCGGATGACGGTGGTATTCGTAACCAAGTAAACAACAGTAAATAAATTAAGAAATTTGCAGTTTCCACTACTCGTTTCTGATGCGATACTTTAAAATTCACATAAAAACAGGGTGATGGAAACAGCTACTGGTTGCTCTGTATGTTTTTGATTCACTACAAAGAACTGGCTCAGGAAAGTAATTTGTGTGTGAATTGGACTACACTAGTCACGTTGTATGTTTGGTTTTGCATGCAGCTTTTAAAGACGACTCAATTGAAAGATGTTTATTGCCATTTTACCTTCTAATCTGGTACATTACAATATTATTAACGTGACATTTAAAAAAGACATCGACGGGTTCTATATATATATATATATATATATATATATATATATATATATATATATATATATATATATATATATACATATACTGTTACTATATATCTATATATATATATATATATATATATATATATATATATATATA
This sequence comes from Elopichthys bambusa, assembly GCA_037101425.1. NCBI lineage: Eukaryota > Metazoa > Chordata > Actinopteri > Cypriniformes > Xenocyprididae > Elopichthys > Elopichthys bambusa. The sequence continues at coordinate 11,848,780 of CM074451.1, forward strand.
TTATATGTATATGTGTGTGTTTTCTCAGCACTGAGGTTTGGATATCAGTATAATAGCTGGAGACATACAGTACAAGATGGCGTGTGTTTCAAGTGAGTAATTTATGAAGGAATGCTCTTTAGAGGAAAAAGCCAGAGGGTTGAGGTCATAGTGAGGAATTCCTCTCTGCATTTAGAGCCATTTCATTCATAATCTCTCTCTGTAGCTCTCATCCCCATGCTGGATTACACTGAATAGGCTTATGGTACACAAAGCATGTTGGAGCCTGTGTTCAGAAAGAATTCCACAGAGGTGACAGGTCCAGTGTTTTGGATATTTAATTGAAGATTCAGATTCCTTTAATTAGCCAGCTGCAGTATGTTCCCCATCTGCCACTGTGCTTTGCCCTAAGAGATGGCTGATGGGGGAGGGAGGAAGGCCACAGTTCTCATCAACTAGAGAGAATAAGAGGAGGGAGGTACAAGGGCCAAAGCTGTAAGTGAAAAGAGAGTGACAGATAGGGAGAAAGAACCGGCAGAGAAAGGGCGACTGAATGGGAGGAAGTATTTTTGGCGATGTTTTGTTAGAGCTCTTCCTGATCAGACAATCAGATTAAATCTTTGTGCCTTCATCAAGAAGATTAAGAGTGTCAGCACTGGTGCTTTATTTTATTTAATTTTAAATTTTAAAAGGAGGATGTGCATATGTACAATACATTATCATTTTATCAAAACGTAAATGTCATGCAAGTTTTTTGCTTCAATGCTGTAAAATAATAATAAAGCATACTATTCATTAACTAAAAATGATACTGAATGGCATGAATTTTACTTTACTTTGCTTTACCTCTGTCTGGGTGCATATTAGCAAACTACACTAAAATCCACATGCAAAAGTGTTTTTATTTTATTTCATTTCATTTCCCAGTTTGCTTCTGTGGTACACTTCATGTGACCTGGTATGAATTGGTAAGAAGTAGGAATGCGTGGTATATCAGTAGTAGTACCATATCGGTTATCGGTTGATATTATTTTATTTATTTATCGGTATTGTTTGATATTGGATATTTAATTATGTTCATTTACTCTATTTTTACCTTTAGATTACATTTGCCATCATCTAATGCTCACTTAAAGTTCACCTTTAAAACCCCTAATAATTTAATAACACTTTTAAATATAATCTTTAGCAAATCTCAGAATGAATTTCCATTTTTCTTACTGTACATTATAATGTTGTGATACCCAAATTCAAAATGATTGATGTCAGTTTTTAGTGTTTTATTTTTAATTTATTTAGATTTAATAGCATAGATTTTTAGTATCTTAACCATTTTCAGCTATCGGCTATAACATTTAACAAATATTTATCGGCTTATTGGTGTATATCTTGCACACTGCTTGTCTCTGAATACATTTCCTGCAAAGAGCACCTTGTATTCTTTGCATTTCGCAATTGTGAAACCAGCCTAAAATCCAGGTACTGCTCCTCATTTCCTTTTTGTCATCCTCCCATCTTTTCCTATTGCAAAAAAACAACCTGCTTTATGATTATCAGAGCTTTGCTTTATCTGGCTTTTGCTCTAATCATTTACACATTGGACCACAGAAACGCTGGCTTTGGTATGAGTAACCCAAGTTGTGTTAAGTAAGCGTTATGTAGCCTAAATGTTATTTCCCAAGGCACTTTGAGTGTTAACCTACCGTGAAGTACTGTGATGACTCCAGAGCCTTACCCACACACACTCAAACGCACACCAACTGCTCAGCCAAACAATCAGCGCGTGTACTGCTCAGCATTAATGGTGTTTGCTTGTGACATTCGAGTGGACTACGGTCCCTCATAAAGTCACTTTGGGTAAAATTCTTGTATTTTACTGCAAATTCAGATGTGCTGTGATAGTTTGGTGCTCAGATTCAGATCTACACGACTTGTAGCCTGTTTAGCTCAGTGTTCGTTTGCATGCTAACCCTATTTCCTTTTATGCAGCCGAGTCAATAGCTTGCATAAAAGAGTCTGGAGTGGTTTGCAGTCCGTACCGTCTCTGTGCGGATGATTGTGTTAGCGCGTCTCTTCCGGGCCTCGCTCTGTGATTGTGATAGAAAATAGCACGGTGAGGAAATGGAGCTGACCTTGGATCAGTCTCCTCTGTAGCCGGGGTGATGTATAGGCTCAGCACACAGGCTGGCAGTAAGTGAAAGCCATGTTTTTATTTTCCTGCAGAGGGCACCGTGTCAAGGCACATAAGCGGGTTCATTTCTTCCCCCTCCGTCTCTGCTGCCGAGGAATGTTAAATGTCAGCCATCGGGCCAGTGTGGTAGATCACTGATATTAGCCTGGATTGAATAAGCATCGGCCCGAGCGATGATTTGAATTTATTTGCAGTGCGAGGCACTGGTGTAGGAGAGGGTCAGGCTCTGTGGGCTGTGGAACTGTGTTTGAATGACTTGGAACAGTTCTTGCCTGTCTCGACTTTTGTCTGTTTATTTTTAAGGCCAATTTGTAATTGTCAAATGGAAAATTGGCCACCATCTGTCGTCGGGGTATTAAATTAAATGAACAAGACTGTACATGATAAGTGCACTCTGTTCTGCTCAGCTTCTGTAATAGAAAGAGAATGATTTGAATTTGATGACATTTGGCATAAATATTTATCATAAAGGCCTTCATCTGAGTGTCATTTAGCATAATAATAGGTCCTTTTTATTGCAGACAAAATTTGTTTTTTAGTGGTACTTGCTAAAGCATCTTGCTATTGCTCATACTTAAGGGTACGGATTTCAACAAACCCCTAACCCTGAGTATTACAATTATACTCCATCCTACACAGATTGTACCATGAAGATAAGCGATGCCTCGAATGTGATCCAGATTTTTTCTACACACTACTTGACCTTTTAAGATCACTTCTGATCATAATGCATTGTTTTTACAGTCCTTTTTTTAAAACAATCAGTAAGTGAAGAGAATAAAAAACAAAACTGTTTGCATTCACACACATTGTCCCTGTTATGGTCCAATTCAGTCTCACTTTCAGTCTCAGTCTCACAGGCAAAAACATCAGCTGCACGTTCTCGCTCTCTTCTCTCTGATGGCGAGAGAAGGTTCTTGCTCACTCATCTCATTCTCTCTGGTTTAATAGTGCTTGTATTGTGCATAATTTTATTCATTCTTGTAGGTTTCACGCTCACACCATAAGTGCGTGGACCAATGATCTATATTAGTGGAGCGCACAAGCCGCTTTCAATCTCAAACAGCTTGTGAGTCACAAATACAAAAATGAGTGGCTCACTGCGCTTAATCGGTCAAATGCATACAAAATAATGACAAAATGCCTGTCTTGGCATGTTAAATAGTCGAGAAAGCAAACTATTAAGGGGGCTTTCACACTGGGCTTGTTTGCCGCGGTCTGAGCCCAGGTACGATTGTTCCCGGTGCCCCCCACAGCGTTGGTCTGGTTTCTCACAATTAAATTAATTATATCGAACCCTGGTGCGTTTACGTTCATCTTACGCCATCACAGAAGTGCACGGCGCATGATAAAATTTTAAGTTTAAGAAGTTTACTATATGTGCGTTGCATGAAGACAGTTTTCCTCTGCTTGCAAACAGACAATTTTGAGGAGACCGCTGATTACCATTCATTTGCCACTCTGATGGCACTCGCAAAGCGCGAATACACTGCAGGCTCACTCCTGCTCGAATCCAAGGTGAATCATCAATACTATCATCTCTTACATTTGTTTTATTTCAGTAAATATATTATAATCGGCTAAAACGCATGCGCAGGTTACTTTACTTACGTGCACACCTGAGTCAGTGTTGCTTTCATATTCACGCGAACCGCAGCACAGTTTGAGTGCAACCGAACTCAGACCACCTATTTCAGGTAGTCTCGGGTTCGGTACCCCGGTGCGCACCCGGGTTCGCATGACAGCTTTCACATTAGCGATTTTTCATGCAAACTGTGCCTAGTTTCGAACTAAACTGCCAGTGTAAAAGCCCTCTAACAGTATATTGGGTCCCTGCATAAATTTTTAAAAAGTCACGGCAGTCTTAATATTCTTGCTGCTGTCTGTCATTTTAATCAAAGAGCAAAAGACATAGAAAACCACTTCTGTCATAATGATGACAGCCGTTCAGTGCTCCAGCATGGTTAGCGCTCACACTGCATGCGTACCGTGCTCGAGCCCACCTGAACCATGCTCTGGCCCACCTTTTCCAACTCCCGGGCATGGTAGGGAGTGATCACACTAGTCAAACGAGAACTGGCTTTTTACTTGTGTGGTTTTTTTTTTTAATGAAAATAAAACTTTGCATTGAGGAAAAGTAGAGAATCGGAATCAGCCTGGAAACGCCCTGGAAACCACACACACCCTAACATTATGGTGTTGAGTTTTGCACTACTGCTTTTTAATAAGTCTCTTGCCAGTTCTGAGAGAGGAGAGTGGTTGTTTCTTTGTGAGAAGCTAGCATCTGAAACCTTTTAAATACCTTTTATTATTTGCATACATTTTGTTTTTGAAGTATCATTGAGTATTGACATGCTCAGTTTCGCCTGTCATCAGTGCTTATTTGTGTTTTCGAGTGTTGGATTATCATCTCACAGCCTCGCAGCCACCAGCACTCAAAATTATGAATAATTTCCTGTCACCATCTAAGACAGAAGAACTAAGCGAACACGACACCTCTTTCTCTGAGAAAAAGAAGAGGGAGGCTGGTGGATGGTGGTGTGTCATTGTGTGCTGATGGATGTGCAAGGCTCACTGCTCAGAGCGCTTACTTAATAGGGAGCGGTAGGCTTGTCTCTCTCAGCTGGGGAAGACGAGGAGCCATGCTTGGCTAAGCACAGAACAGGCAGTCTATTTCACAAAGGTTAGAGTTGCCCCATAATACAGGCTAATCAGCAGGTAATCTCTTTTCTTTCCGTTAGATTCTCCCAGGTCAACGGTGACTGAAGCGCACGTCTTAGTGCAGAGGATTGAAAATTCTTGTTTTCTAATATAAGGTTATATGGCTGTTGTCTGGGTTACTTTTTTTTACCCTCAAGCATCGAAACGCTACATTTCTAATGGGCTGACAACCCCCCGAGATGCTCTGCAACCTGTGGGCAAACTGAGACCACTGACTGTGGTCTAAAAAAGCCGCCAGCAGCTTTTGTCCGAGAGCATTAGCATTAAATCACACTGATCTAGTTAAAGCAGGAACATTTAAACCTATAATCCCAGCCACCAGCCTGGAAAAAAGAAGCTAAGCTTTTTTTAAAGTACAATCTAGATTGCATTTTTGAATAATGTACGTTTTCTGGTGGCTGCTGGGTTGAAATAAGAGGTAGCACAGACAGTACTGCAGCACTGCTAAGTGCTTGAAAATGTCGCTAAAGCAGTGTTACGGGAATGAATGGATGGCTGATATAATGGTGTTTGACATGAGAGCCTTAGTCATGAGAGCTGTCAGTAGAGTTTGAAATCAACCAGAGAAGCAGGGGCCGCAGCAGGCGGGGAGGTGAAGAATTTCTAAAGCTGATTCTGAAGAGGAAGTGAAAGAGACAGTTTAGAGAGAAAAAGGGAGATGAGTTGCATAATGAGATTGAAGCTGATTTAAAAAAAAAAAAAAAAAGGTCAGTTGTTTTCAGCCATTTGTAGTCATTCACAGACTCTCTGCACTTAGTGAACTGAGCTGTTGAGGTTTAATTCATCAAAGTGTTTCTACTGAATATTTAATTTTGTACCCCCTTAAATGAAAATTCTGTCATAATTTTCTCACCCTTATGACGTCCCAAACATGTATATGCTTCATTCTGAACACAAATGGAAAAGGTTTATAGACTACACTTATAAAAAAACAAGAGATTGGAGCTTTAAAGCTTCAGAAGAACAATAAAAGTGCTCCATATGACTTGTACGCTACATTCCAAGTCTTTTAAAGTCATTTAGCTTTGTGTGAGAAACAGACCAGTTGTTATTCATTGAAAATATCGATGTCCATCGCAGCTCTTCTTGGCGTGTCCATGACGCACTGTCTGATTCGGAAATGAATCATTCAAGTTCACAAAACTCATCTGAATGATCATCATTCAACAGCTTTCTAGAGTGGAGGATTATCAGTAAATAATAACTTAATTTCAGTTATTTCCTCACAAAGCTATCGTATGGCATCAGACTTTGAATATAGCGTAAACGTTGTATGGACATAGGACTTATGAAACTTTAATGTTGGCTTTATGTCCTTTTTTGAAGTCTCTATTGATTGTAATTGCACTGAAGAGTGTCATACGGTTTTGAAAGGGTGAACTTTTCCTTTAATAAATCTACTTGGACCTCATGATGAAATACAATCCAGAGAATTTTGGTATAAATCAATTGTAAAACCATCTTTGGCTAAAGTGTTGCATTTAATTCATACGTCATTGTACTCAAGAATGATTTTACACTGAATATTCTGCATTCAAATACATCACATCAGAGAGGGTAAATGTGATGCGAATGAGTTGATCATTTTTTTTTTTTCTGCTCCTTCCATGAAAATCCTGTGGCTGAACAAAAACAAACCAGCTAATCAGTGATGAAATATTCATTATAAAAAGATGACCCACTCAAATCAAGGCTGAAGTGTCCTTTCTACCTCAGTCTCTCACTCTCAGTCAGGTTATTTTCCATTTTCTGTGTGCATGGCTGTGTTCGACGGCCATGTTGCTGTGGATCAATATCAAGTGATGGCTGAAGGAAGACAGAGGCTGTGTTCAGAATGGGAATACAAGCTCACTACTTAATGGATACTGCACAATATAACCTATACTGCTGTTTATTTACAAATAGTATGTTAAACAGTAGGCATTACTCCATGATTTTAGACATTAAATAGTGTAGTATGCTATGTTGTCGTCATATGACATGACTATGTTCAGTAAAAATGTCTTAACATTTGGTAATTAGTTTTGGTTCATCTATTGCTTTGAAAGTGTGATGACCCAAATTAAATCGTCAAGTCAAGAGCAGGCATTATGGGATAAAGTTGTCCACACAATATGCTTTGCTGTACACTGTTCTTTTTGGCAAAAGTAGGTCATCTGGATATTCTTTGCGTACTAAAAATGTGCATACTCTGCACATTATACATACTACATACTTCAGCTATAGTATGGTGGTGTTATGAACGTAGCCACAGTTAGTGCTTAAAAGGGGTTTGTTCATCCAAAAATTAAAATTGTTTTTTTATACACCCACATGTTATTCCAAACATTCTTTCTTCTGTGGAACACAAAAGAAGATATTTTGAAGAATTTTGGACTCTATTGATTTATTTTGTGTAGATGGAAAAAAAAAACTGTTCCACGGAAGAAAGTAAGTCAGTAATACAGGTTATTCCTGCACTGAGAGAAAAACACACACATGGACAGACATGAGCATGCAGCTGTTTATGAGGAAAAAAGCCCAATGTTTTAATACAGTGATCTAATCCTGTGAGTTAATAACCTTTATCTGTAGTAATTGCAGCCGGCTAAATGCTCTAATTCTGTGGAACAGATGTCCCAGAGGCTCAGAGACTGTTCACTAGACCAACGGCCATGTCACGGGCGTGTGTTGGGGAAACAGCGCTTTATTTATTTTTTAACTGTATTAAATCAAAGCAGACCATATGCTCGGACACACACAACAAATCTAAAGCATACGCAACCGGCAAATGTTTTTCTCCCACTTTTGGTCAAGGGCTTGCTAAATATTACCTTAGCAAAATACACACACACACACAGAGAGATAAAGGGAACACTGTCTCTCCTGTGTGAAATGTTTGGGATTAGAAGTAAGTGTGTTTCAGTCCTCATAAATCAGCCCTTCCAGCTGCTTTCTGTTTTCTCTCTGAAAGGCTTGCGAGTGCTCGGATGCTCCACCGAGCAACAATGCCGAATGTAAAATGTCAATGTTTTTGAACAGGTGCTGTGAGGCAAGGTCCTGATGTTTTTATTTCCACTGCACTGGCTGGGAGGGAGAGCTGCTTAAGGAGCAGGATGGGAGTTAAAGGCGCGTGGAGGAGGGATAGAAATCGGTGTGTGTGTGTGTGTGTGTTTTTAAGGTGGCAGAGGGGGGGAGGCAAATCGAGTCTCTAAAGGGAGTTCATGTTTGGATTCATTTCTAAAGCGCAATTCAAGTGGCTGTGAAAGCGGCCGTTGCTTAACTTGCATGCTGTTCTTTTCTTCCATTTCTTCCCCTCATTGTTTATGACAGCAGTAGACATTTTTAAATAAATCATCAGCGTTAATTCCAGGTGACGCATTAATCTTCAGTTTGTTTCCTCGTGTGCATAAAGCCCCGATGGCTGGATGCTGTTTCTTCATTTATTGCCTGTTTTTATTCACTTGCTCACTCATGCATTCATGATTTATTTCCTTCCTTTCTTTTCTTTTGTCTATTTTTTGCTTCCCCGCTTCCCCCAGAGTGTGGTACTGTGAATGCCTGTAAAGAGGGCTGCAGGTCCTTGGAGACGCAGTCGAGGTTAGTCAGCATTACAGCTGTAAATCCAGCTGTTCCTTTTCTAACATCTTCTTGTTTTCCACCTCCGATGCAAACTGCACACCTATATGATGCTTCTCAGTACTTCCCTTTGTTTGACTCAATTATCACATACGATCTGCTCATCATGCTATAAAGCAGTGTTTCCCAACCACTATTTTTCTTGAGTCCCATCAGGGCTCAAGCACCTCTCCATCAACACCAAGCCAAAAACATGCTCCTTTTAATCATATTATACTGTTTTTTTTATTTTTTTTATTTCAATCTTTTGACAATGCTAAAATGTTTATTTTAAACTTTTTCACCCTGCTTTTTAACTGCACAGTGGTTGAACAGTGTGTGTGTGTATGCGCATTTGAATCAGACATTGAGTCAAGTACTGTTTGATCGGTTAAAGCAAAATCTTCGAACCTGTGCCCATGGTGATTAGCCCTGGTTGGGAATAATTGCTTTAAACCTCATCATGCTAACAGTGACTTATGTGTGTCCTTGTAATAATGTTTGATTGACCTCACCCTGTTTAGCATGACAAACACAACCGTACCACTGCTGTCCGTTCTCAATGCCACCCACATCGCATGCCGACCCAGTATGTGTGATGCATGTGATTTGTTTTGATGTGACCCCTCCTGTTAGCTAGTTGAAAATGTGACAGGCTGCATCAGAGGATGCAAATGGTGGTAATAAATCCAGCAATGATATTAAGGCAGTGCACCTCTTAAAGCACCAGAGTGGCTTACTTAATGAGTTTGATAATTGGCTTTCTGCTGGCTATGTCGTCTTTTTTTTTTCGTTACACCTCCCTCTCTTTCTCTCTATTTCTCCTCTTTAGCTTTTACTGTCCTTCATTGTAGGAATGGGCAACTGAATGGAACAAAATGCTTCAAATACTCAGCTGAATTATGAATTAAAGTACCCTAGCTTTCAAAATGACTAAAATTCACCTCCCTTTTTAAAGGTACGCTATGTAAAAACAAATATTTTGTTAAAAAAAATGAGTCAATACATCATCAATCCTTCCTCCAAACCATGTTTTTGTCTTACTCAGGCACAATAGGCTTACCATTGTGAATCAAAGTGTTTATATTTTAGACCGAGTGGGATGGTTTTCACGGGAAATTGCGTACATGTGCTACTACCCTGTGCGTGTCTCATTATATCTGTAAATAGATAAAAGTTGCTAGGGCATAGATTAGTTGTCACACAACTTCATGAATGAACTCCGTGACATGATTCTGAAGTTTTCTCTTCACCAAATCGCTAAGCTCTGTCAGCACAACTTGCTGCGCAGTCTCTGCTCTGTATCTTCAGACGGCACAAAGAACGCAACAGCAGCGTAGGCAGGCCCGAGGCAAACCCGGCATTGTGATGTTCATCACAGTGCTAAATAATATCCAGTACGTCTATAAAAATGTATTTTGAATTTGATGTGAGTAATTAAAACAATGGCCAGTAACATGCATTCTGTATGCCTGAGTGTGGTATAACCATACTTTTTAGCAAATAATCAGAGTAATGAAAATTGCATGTAAACTGGAGTGAAGAGTTCTGCTCTTGTCATGTAAATGCCTTGCTGCGATTAAGACCTTACTTTAATTATGAGAAATAATTGCATTATTGGTGCACATGTAAACGTAGTCATTTTCAAAAGTACTGACTTTGGTACCAAGACTAATTTCAAAAATGTTACGATACCAGCATTTCCCCCTAGTATTTTGAGCGCTGTTGAGCGGATTCTTAAACACCTCTGATTGGCCGTTGTGTTCACGCACTCATCAGATATTTCTGTGATTGGCTACAATGATCAACGCTTCAAAAACATGGTGTAGATAGACATCTTTGATGCTCTTCACCGAGCACTTACACAGATACACACGGGAACATTTGAAAGCAGGCGTCTATCAGCATCTGTCCACTATGATAACACTCCCTCTTTCAAAACGGTTTCAAACACTTTCATGTGCTTTCAAACACTCCCTTGCATTGATCATTGTAGCCAATCACAATCACTTTTGAGAATGTAAACACAATGTCCAATCAGAGGTTTTGAAAAAGAAGAGCTGAAAATGCTAAGGGTATCGTCACATTTTTAACATTTCAGTACTGACTTGGTACCAAAGTCTGTACTTTTGACAACACTACATGGAACAGGCTAAATCTCAAGCCTCCACCAAACAGAGGAGTGTCTTCTGGCAAAAAAGAGAATGCGACGGAGCTCATGATAAAATGAAATTCAAGAGGGATTTGAAATGTAAAGGCGACGCGGAGATGGCGTTTTTATTTCTTAACAGGTAAGGTATTTTATTGAACAGATAAATAGCCATATGTAACTCTGAGTTAATTGTAAAGCATTATCTATTGTGAAGGGTCATTATGGGTTGTTGTAGGGTTGTGCTGGAATTTATTTTCAGGGAAGTACTGTGTCTATTAAAGTGCCGCTATTATGGATTTTTGAAAATTGCCTTTCATGTAGTGAGTAACATAGCTCTAAGTGAATGAATACATCCTGCAAAGTTTTAAATCTGAAAGTGCACCGTATATAAAGTTGTCTCTCAAAAGTAAGAGTCAACTCTGAGTCAATTAAATGAGTCGTTTGTAAAATGAATCCCAAGCCGTTTCGTTGTGAGGTCACATATTGCCCGCCCACTTATTGCACGCGCAGACGCCAGGGAAAAATCATTTTTTCAACAGTACCACAGCAGTACAATCTTTTGTTGCTTCTCAAACCTCTGCAGGATTCACAAAACGCTTGGTCTTAAAATATGGATCAATGCCCAGTTTATTTGGACCAGCTTACTCCTCTGAATCTTAACCTGTAAGTATGATTAATAATTGATGTTTATATTTTCTAGCGATCGTTCAAGATTCGTAGTTTTGTATGTTATGTTGTGTAACATACATCCTAGTATGTATGTTTCCTGCTAACCGGCTAACTCACGTTTCTGTAGTTCTGCTATTCAGATGTGTGTCCAATATTGTCTAAAAATGTGTCGATTAATGCAGCTTGTCTGTCTTATTAGAGTAATGATCAAGGATGGAGCACGACTTTTGTTTACAAAGTGTAACGCATTATCAGCTATTCATGTTTGTGCTCGGCTAACGTGGGAGTTTACAACATAACTGGGCTCGGTTCACTTACATAACTGTGAAACAAACAGTTTTTTTCCTCTGAGTTTTTATTATTACATTAGAGTGGAGCTCTATCTGTATTGTAATAGGATGTTATGATGCTAGTCTGCGCTAACTAGTTTAAGTATTCTCTCTGTAAACAGTAAACACCCATTGTATTGTCAAACAATGATATAGCCATTTTTCTTTGTTAATAGTTATGAAGAAAAAGTCTGTGTACACATCTGGCCTAAATGTTTATCTTATGTTAGAGGTTTTCAGCTTCGCTTGGCATTTTGATACAGTTCCCAGAGGTGCACCGACATAAAGTATAACAGTGAAGCTGCTATCAGGCCTTATAAATAAATAACTAAGGTGACACTTACCATAGAGCAGGGTTTCCCAAACTGGGGTTCGTGAGGGAATTGCAGGAAGTTCATAAGTTGATGACAAGCAATTAATTATAATTAAATCATTAAAAATCAAACAAATAGGCTAAATAATGTTCAACTAAAAATCTAAATAAACCTTCTAACAAAAATTAATATTTTTTCTTTAATCTGCATGTCATGTGACCATTCAGTTACAGAACTGAATGTGTCTGCTCAATTCTGCGTGGGCTGGATGAGAGTCGCAGCACAGATCAGCAGCAGATTTCACCTCACTTCGCCCATTTCGCCTCACTTTTCTGAATGACAAGATGATGGAGGAAGATTTGGTTTCAAAGCGAAATGTAAAAGTGCCCATTTAAGCGAGTTTGTCATTGTACTGTTTTGTTGTGTTTTTCGTTAAGATTAATAATGAACCCATCATTAAAATGCTTTTACGGGCGTTCATAACTGTGCGTGTCCACTGGTGCCGAGCCGTTGAATGCCCGTGCGGCCGTGAGCATTTTACTTTCACTTTTGAAATAGCGATTTGAAAGCCCCTGCTGGTGTTGACACACGTTGATTAACAGGTAGGAAAATTTCCTCACTGTCACATCCCTAGTTCAAATGTGTAATAACAGGGCTCGACAATAAGGACTGCCCGATGGCCCGAGGCCAGTGTGGACGACGCTGGGGACAGTAGATGGAACTGTCATTTGCCCGATCGGGCCAGTGCTGTAGGGTGTGCGATATCGTCTATGATATCGTAATTGTTGATTTAACGATCTGAAATTATCGAGTATGTCCCTCACTTTACAAAAACCAAACAAAACACAAATTGAGTGCACGCATGCACTACGTGACGTAGTCTAGTAGGTTAGACTAGTGCGCGTGCATATTTAGTGTACGCTTTCACTGCGTGATTTAGTCTACTGAACTGCCTTTAGAATGCACCAGAATTCAAGATGAGGGGCAAAAATGACCCTGTATATCTTTCATATTTATATAATTTAATATAGTTAACCAATATTAAACAAAGAGCGCCGTTTTTCTCAAAATATCAGCACGATTACAAATGTGATATTAATTTTATACAGCGTACAGTTTAATGAACAAGAACTTAGTATCAAGTGACTTACATTTTAGACACCAAATCGCCTGTTTTACTCTATTTCGCCTACAAAAATAGTTCCAAAGTCCACACAGAATTGTTTTGCGTCTCTGAGCAACACTTCCTGAATGAATCAGCCGTTTGAATGAATCGGTTGAATCTCAATGACTCACTCATTAACAGTGATTCGCTGCCACCTACTGACGGGTTTAATTTCATGTTTAAAGTGTCTTTTCATTTTTAAAATAATTTCAAATAACAGTATTTAGGTTTTATATTTTCAACATTTCAAAACATTATTTATGCATCTGTAACTGCTCTTGACTGATTAACTTTAATAAAGTAAATTTGTTTTATTTTGATTATTTGTTACTATTTTATTACTTACTGTTTATTTGTCTAACAATATTTAAAATTTAAGTGAGTTAATATAGTAGCTTTTGGTGTCATAACCCTATTTATTAAGGTTACATATCAAAATCAATAACTAGGCGCTTTTTCATTTTCTTTCCTTGTTGTGGGGCAAGTGAAAATTTTGGCAGGGCAAGTAAAAATTTGAACCACTGGCCCAACTGGGCCAGTAGAAAAAATCCTTAGCGTTGAGCCCTGAATAACAATAGCTGTGTAAAATGATAAAAATTTAAAAAGCATAAATAATCTGTTTTTTAAGTAAACATGCAATTGTGCCATTAAATTATTGAAATATATACTTCAAATCTCAGGGGGTACTTCAAGTAAATTATTTGGTTAAAGGGGTTCGGCTGACAAAAAAATTTTGAAAACCCCTGCCATAGAGAAACGTCGTACTCTAGTCATGATTGCAAATCAGCTTCTATCTTTTCTTTCCATACAGTGTCTTGCGAACTGATAGCTGTCATTCAGTTATGGCAATGGGCGCGCGGTGCGCGCAGTAGACCAATCAAAACAATATTAGGAACCTTAAAAAAGGCATAATAGAGGCACTGTAATGGGTGTAGCTACAGTAACCTCTTCAGCTTGTCAGCTTAAAATCCTTTCCATCTACATTGGTTATATCTCTTAAGCCTAGTATTGAATGTTTTATAAGCAGTAGGATAATCTTTCTCTTTTTTCAGATATGAGAAAGAACTATATTCATCCACACAGTCACACAGCTCTGAAGCACAACCAAAACAATGTTCTTCCACAAAATGCATGCAGTTTTGTTCATTAACCGCTAGTGGGCCAAAAGTCCCATATTGTACCTTTTAAGTGGCAGTTACATTAGCAAAATTTTGTTCAAGTTTTGTGGGCAAAAAAAATAAATCCACATGACTGACTTGAACCTGACGCAAAAATCTGTGTGGGGAAATCTTTCACTCCCACACGAAATTCACAGTTGCGTGGAATCCTATTGAAATTACTGTATTTCACCACAAAAATTTGAACAACAGTGAATTCAAAGGAAAAGTTGACCTAAAAATGAATGCTGTCATCATTCACTCACCCTCCTCTCATTGCAAACCATTGTACTTTTTTCTGTAGAACACAAAGATATCCTTTTTTTTTTTTTTTTTTTTTTTCATACAAAGAAAGTCAGTAGGCCTCAATGCTGTTTTGGACTTTATTTATATGGACAAACACAGTTGAAATGTTCTTAAAAATATTCCTTTGTGTCCACAGAAGAAAGTCATACAGGTTTGCAACAAATAAATAATGATAATTTTAATTTGAGAGTAAACTATCCCTTAAACTGTCTTATTTTGAAATTAATTTAAGACAGCTCTCCACTTCTCTGTGTCTTTTCTAACATCTGTGCTGAAGAAGGCCCCATTGCATGTAATTTCCTAACCGATAGATGCAGATATGTGAGAAATCTGTTGTGACACAAAGACAGGCTACGGAGACAACTGTCATGATGTCTTTGCTTGAGATTTTCACAATCGTTCACGAGCCCACACACACAACTGCCCTAAATGCATGCTAACTTCAGCGTTGAGAACATCGCTGGAAAGATGTCAGCATTCAGGATGATTCAGTGCCCCAGTGGAGTGACTCTGACACCGTTTCACTCAGCTAGGCTTGTGTAGCTGGTATTGTGGGGTTTGTTTTCCACCATCTGGAAGAATGTACCTGATGTAAAGGGAGAACAATGCTCCCTCTGTACTTCCTGTGAGCATTTTGGGGCACTACATCTAAGATGAACCCATTTTGTTATCATTCCTTGTCATTCTCCTGTGACGAGCGCTACGAGGGCGCATGGAGGGTGCAAACCTGACAGGGAGATCTTAGGACGGGGCGAGAGAAGTGCGAAAATCACACCTTTCCAATTGAGTATGATCTCATCTGCATTTGAATGGTTTTCCAGCTGGTAAGCACAGCCTAGGGCATGATGACTGCTGAAACAACAGTGTGAGATACTGCTGAGAGCATTTACTGTGTGACAATAGCCTTAATGCTTTGCTTTAAGCTCTTCAGCGTTAAGATGTTAATACAGTAGAGGAATATGTTAGTTTTTTTTTTTCTCCTTTTCTCTCCTTTTTTGATTTCCAAGCAAATATTTACAAACTTACAGACAGTTTACACTGCTAATTACTTTGCAATCTATTGAAAATTTCCGTCCACTGTACATTATATGGCAGCTCACAATAAGTAAGAGTTATATGTGATTTATTAGTCACCCAAACCATCTTGTTCTGTTTTGGGTATGGCTGATGGTAGCGACTTGGCTCTGGTGTCTGGAGTGAGAAGTAAACAATGAATCACCAACAGCAGTTTCAGAATTCCCCACTGCTTTAAAAGTCATCAAACTCCACACTCAAGCACTTTTTTTCTTTTTTTCCTGAGACAGGAACTGTGGTGCGATTCCTCATACTGTCCATTGGGTGGCAGAGTGAAAGACTCCAGTCGTGTAAACGTGCCTTCTCACATGGCAGACACTAGCGGCTTGAACTAATGGATCTGGACAGAGGAGCTTAAAGCAACGTCCTCCATTCACTTCCTTTTGGTTTTACCCTTTAGAGTCAGTGGCATCCTAGAAAGGGTGCCAAGTGTGAATTTGAAAGGTTTTTTTTATTTCAATATTTAAATTAATTTTTATAAATGTATTTATATTCATATAAATTAATTTATATTAAATGGATGAATTCAAAACATTTAGTAAAGTTGAGATTTTTTTTTAACCATTTTATTTATTTGTATATTTTTTTATTTTTATTTATTTATATTTAATTGGATAAACATTTTGTTTGTAATTTGATTATATTTTTTTGCCTTTTTTATTTTTGTTTAAATTTTTATTTTTATACATAATTTATATTTATTTATTTTCAAATGGATAAATCAGGACTTTTAACTTCTGGTAACATCGTGGTTTTTTTTTTTTTAAAAAAAACCTTTTTATTTAATTACGTTCAATTAAATAAAGTATTGTAACTTTTTGAATATTTATATTTGTTTATATTTTATATATTTAATTATTTATATTTAATTGGATAAAAACAAGTCTTTTACTTCTCATGCCAGCTTTTAAAAATTTTAATAAGCCTTTTTTTGTTAACTTAGACAAATACATGCCAGCTCTTGCCCTGAGACAGCCCTAGTGAGTGCTCTTTTAATATATGTACAATCAGGGGGTGAGTGAAGTAGCACCTGGGGAGACTTGTGTGTGTGTGTGTGTGTGTGTGTTTATACCTCTGTCTTGAGCAAGAGAGTTAGAGAGAGTGTTGAAGGGAGGGGTTGCTGCCCTGATGGACTATTTACCACCGGCAAACAAAGAGAAAATTCAAGGCGTCCACACGGGAGCTTCACAGCTATTTAAAAATCGGCAAACGCTCGTGCATGAATCCGGCCAAATGCTTGTTTATTTTCAGAAGTAACCACTCATTTAGATCTGAGTACGAGTTTACGCATGAAGCTGAAAACTAGTCAGCCTGTCAGGGCGGTTTGCCACTCGTCTCTCAGCGAGCTCTGCGCTGTGTAATTACGTGAGAAGAAAGACACATAGACCTCCCCTTCACATTCCCTGATCTAATTTGTTTGCCGGGTGACAGCAACACATCTGGAATTCTGGATGCTTATGTTGCTTTTTCTTAATGTGATGGTTTTTGAATTTAGCTGTCCCTTAAAAGATGGATTTTTATGAGTTTGTGTAGCTTGGCAATACGATAAATAACCTTGCCGAAGTGTCGCAGGGTTTGAGGTTTCGTGAGTCTGCCAAATATGAATGAATGGCAAAGTAAACAATATAACTATGCAGGGCTTGCCACAATGAAATTGAGCGTTTCTGCCTCACATCAAAAGACTTTTGCTTTCTTCTTGTGCTGTTTATAATGTTAAATAATGGGTTGGAAGACAGTTATCTCTTTAACTACTGTTTAAAAGCAGAGGCTTGTAATGTTTTAGTATCTTGTAAAGCACAGATTACTCTGGAATCCCTTGATGAGATGATATAAGAAAATGTTTATGTGGCGTACTTTAAACTGATCCAAACCTCAATCCAACGATCCAACCCATTACATTTCCTTTTGAGTCATTGTTCAATAGGATGAAGCAGTACATAATGTAAAATGCATTTAAATTCAGCTTTTTTTTTTTTTTTTTTTTTTTTTACAGTCAAAAAGAGTTTGGTTACATTCATTGTATGATTTCTGTTTGTTTTCACACCACAAGTCCATCCCTTAAGTCTCAAAACTTGTAAAATAGTCTCATCCTGAAAGTGGCAGAATGCTAAAATGGCAGCCGGCAAATTGAAGTCAAGGTATTTTTGTCTGCTAGTAGAGAGAGGCTGTCAGCTGATGGAGTGTGTGTGTGTCTGAAGGAAAAGTAAATGGGGGTGGAAGTGGCTGGTGTCTGTTGAAGGGAAGCACGAGTGTTTGTTCCCGATGGCAGGCATCAGAGTGTGAATATGACCTCTGGTGGAAAAAAGTGGGCGAGAAAAAGAAAAGGCAACGGCTGCTGAGATCAACCTCTACTTTCAGGCACTCTGGACTACTGTTATTTTGTATCACTTTGAAATGAGCTGTTTCAGGTGGCATCGTTTCCTCAAAGACACAGGGAAGAACGTGTTTTTTATAAGTAGTGGAATAAATCCTGTCTATCTCTGAAATGGTGTGAAAGATTATGTTTAATTTCTTCATGCTGTTTTTACTGCTCGATAACTTGCCGAACCTTATACCAGGGAACGTTTGCTTTGAATGTTTTTCTTTTTTCTGTCTCCCTTCCGCTTGTCTGCTGATCCCTGGTGAATGCATTAAATGAAGTTACTAGATATGAGTGCTTAAGGGGCCAGGGCCTCCCAGGCTTGCCAAGGCGCTCAGAAGCTTGGCTCACTCAACCATGTCATCTTTTCTTTCTCGTCTGGTTTTTTTTTTTTTTCAGCTACTGGCTGACTTATTAGTATGGCAGGGCATTTTAAGTCTTCAAATACCTTCATTGAAAGACAATCAGGCAAGAGAAAGCATAATAAATCATTCATGTACGTCTAATTCTTTTGTTCAAATTCATCAAATCAGTAAGGAGGAATCTTTATTGCTTACAATAAAGCTCTTTTATATCTTTCCCTCCTTTTAATCGTCATATATGACATGTTTAGCATATTATCAAGCTACCCATTCCTAAAGGAATATTCCAGGTTCAATACAAGTTAAGCTCAATTGACAGCATTCTGTGAAAAATTTTATTTTCTGAGCTTTAAAGGGTTAGTTCACCCAAAAATGAAATTTGTCATTAATTACTCATCCTCATGTCGTTCCAAACCCGTAAGACCTTCATTCATCTTCAGAACACAAACTAAGATATTTTTGATGAAATCCAAGAGTTTTTTTCTTTAATCTCCCGTAGAAAGCAACAAAATTACCACATTCAAGATCCAGAAAGGTAGTAAAGACATCATTAAAATAGTCAACGTGACTACAGTGGTTCAACCTTAATGTTATGAAGCAACAAGAATACTTTTTGTGCACAAAAATAACAATTCCCTGTCATTCTCCTACGCAGTTTATGTTGACACATTGCAGAGCTACAAGAGCCAGGTTTTACGTCGGAACAGCGAGTCATTATTGGCCAGCTCCTGCGTCAGCATCACACGCATGTGTCATGGTGCTCACATGAACCGCGTCGGCCAATATTGAGCCGGCATTCAGACGCAAACACGGAAGCGATGCACTGCATCAACTGCGTAGGAGTGTAGAGAAGAAATTATTGAATAAAGTTATTTTTGTTTTGTTTTTTGCGCATAAAAAGTATTCTCGTCGCTTCATAACATTAAAAAGTTGAACCACTGTAGTCACGTTGACTATTTTAACAATGTCTTTACTATCTCTCTGGACCTTGAATATGGTAATTTCGTTGCTTTCTATGGGAGATTAAAAAAAACTCACGGATTTCATCAAAAATATCTTAATCTGTGTTCCGAAGATGAATGAAGGTCTTGCGGGTTTGGAATGACATTAAAGTCAAAAATTAATTTTTGTGGTTATCAGCATCACACCAAAAGTGTTGTAGATTGAGCTTAAGACCTGTAATATTCCTTTAATTCTTGTCATTTCAAGCTAAAACCTTCAATAATACAGTGGTGTGAAGGGGTCAGGGTACAGTAGCTGAGGCATTGTGATGGGTATTGAATGCAGAGAAGAACTGAATAGACATAGTCAGCTTCCCAGATACATGCTTAGGCCTGTAGAATGCAGAATGCTTTGCTTGTAACTGCACTGGTTGTCTCCTTTCATTATCGGTTAATGGTGCCCAACTTGACAGGGCCATGTGATAAACAGAGGAGCTGTGAAATCCTGGAGGTGGAGTTCTCGTCTGCCTGATAATGGGATCTCATCTGCTGTTGCGAATGCCTGTGGAACAGCCATCTGAGTGCATGAAATGCAAAGCATTCACAATTTTGGTTCCCTTTTCAGTCTCGGAACGACTTACATTCCTTCCGAACGCCCGGCTTGTTTTTTCGCGCTGCTCGATAAATCTGTCAGAATGCTCAGCAGTTTACTGCATGCATTAGTTGAAAATTTATTAGAGCCATCAGGGTGGATTTGATTGTTACCGAGTGCATTTTGTGAAATAGTCAAATGCGTATACATATTTGCTTTACCATGCCAATCTTGAACGTCAGTCACCCAGATGAAATGTTTGTTTGCACATAATATAACGATGATTTAATATTCCTCAAATGAACAAGATCTATACATTGTTCAGGCATTCCCCACACGGCTCGCGAACACACACCTTCCATCGTGATTCATTTCTGAGCACTAATTAACTGTGAGCCACCATGTCAAATGCATTGTTGTGTATTTTTCTCATGAGCCAGTAGCTAATCTCCCATTGGCTGATAGCAATGATTGGTATCTCTTTGAAAACTGCATTCTCTAAATATCTTTCCTGTGCACAGCGAGGATCTCGCATAAGCAAGTGACTCAGGTTTCCTGTTGGGCACATTGTAAGTGCTATCAGGGCGGCTCGGGGAGATAAATATGGATGCACTTGAGTAAATGTAATAAATACGCCTGAATGTGAAGCTCAAACGCTTTCCAAGAGGGGAGGAGGTAGCCTGCTGGGGTGTGAGTGTGTGTGTGTGTGTGTGTGTGTGTGTGTGTACGTGCAAGTGTGGGTGCATGGCAGAGCTAAGGATTGTCAGGAGAAACAGAAGTCACACTGTCTCTGGCTCCCCTGGAGCCGGAAAGCGTTTGCCAGCACTGGGATCACTAGGGACACCTCCTCCTTTTGAAAACCTGACAGGCTACATGGTTTGCAGCACAATAAAGGGCCCGCAGTACACCAAACTCACTTCCTATTGATCTTAGCTGCCTCCGCAAATATAATGTTGGTGAAGAGAAAATTATTCTTATTGTTTCTGTTTTTTAGATTTTGACTGTGATATAAACTATTCCAATCTGTTTTTTAGATTTTGAGATATTCTACAACCTAAATGAGGTCAATGATGTGACGCTCATTTATTTAGCCTACTGAGTTTAAATATACATAAACATTGTGATTCATACAAAGAAATACTGTTATTATGAACATGTTTTCAATTTCTGAAATACAAGTCATTTTATTCACTTGTTTTTTGGAGGCCTAAAGTCAAACATGTCTTGTTGGTGTAACTGTTTAGATTTGAGAGAGCGAGAGAGAGAGAGAAAGAGAGAAAAGTAGGTTAAGTGGGTGAAAAAATATGCAGGAAGTTATTTTTCTGTCATGTGACAAGAAAACAGTGGACAGCTTTAGACCCTCTTTACTGTAAGGTCAATGTGTCATGTGTATATATTATATTATACATTTATTTATAATTTTTTTTTTACAAGGTTACTAATTTTTAATATCACATTGACATTTTTAATAAAAAGCTGCATTTTGTTAAAAAAAAACTTGTATTCATGACTTAAATGGTTTTCACAAATGTTTGAAACCAACAAGAATACAAAGATTAACATCCTTTTTTTTTTTTTTTCAATAAAAATAAATAAAATCTCTGGAACCCTTATAACAATTCTGCTACAACAAATATTAAATTATCAAATTATTTGGATTCTGCATGGAAACAAAATCAGCAACAAAGAATGCACGTTTCTTTTTAAATGCACAATTGTGAAAACATGCTGTTTTCTACGTTGGGGGGGGGGGGGGGGGGGGGAGAGTGTAATTAATTCATTATGTGAATATGCAAATGAGAATGAGAGCACCAACGCACAATGTATGTGTAATTTTCACTGGTTGTTTTGTTCTCAGTCCCAATCATTTGGCAGCGAAGCACGGCAATAAAAACTAGGCGTTCATTATTGGACACTGAAAATCAATAGCCGGAATCTGTGGCTTATTTGAACGGTAGGACTGGCTTGTGTTTTCTATGATTATCTATTTGTTATTATCAGTGCTCCAGGAGGTGGAGTCGTCAGCATGGACATTAATATTCCTTACAGCAGATGTATGATTCTGGATTCAACGTCTTGCTTACCGATGCAGTTTCTTTACCGACCATATCCCCACGGTTTACGATCAATCACGACTCCCGTCCGATCATTTGTTGCCGCTAATCATTAGAATCCAGTCCGTGTTTTTGTTTTTGCTCGCTTTTTAGAAGTGGTGTGTGTATGTGTGTGTGTGTGTGTGTGTGTGTGTGTGTGTATGTGTGTGGTGGAGGGGAGGGGGGTAATTCTCCTTCACTAGTGTCTGGATAAAGAAAGACTAGGTCAGCCATGTGGATGCGTCTGTTGAACAGCTGAAGAGGAGGAGGAGGGGGTTCTACAGAAAGAGAGTGAGATAGAAAGAGCGAACGTGCTGTGTGTGCATATGAAAGAAAGCGCGAGGAGAGAGCGAGGGAGCGCGTGAGTGTGAGCGCGCGCGTGTGTGAAAAAGGAAGCGGAGTCTGTAAACGCCGAACTCACTGATTTCCTACCCTCCACAAACTCAAGCTTTTGGAGTTATTACACAGCGAAGAGGAGAAGGGGGAACCGCATACGTTCAGAAAACGAGTCCCCGGGCGGTCCGAATGTGAATAAATTAGTAAAGCGAGGTCGTCTTTTGTTGAGGCATTTGCCCCTTTTCTCCTCTGTATGGACAGCGGCTCTCTCAGGATAAAGTGTCTGCGTGATAGTGCTCAGCCCTCGGCTTCTTGGATTTTGGCCCAGGCCGAGAAGTTCGGCAGGGTCATTTTCAACGAACAGACGTGGAATTGTGTTTGAAGTTGTTTGCAGCAGCCCGATAGGAACTTAGATCATCATACTGGCGGGTGAGTAATGCCTTGGCGACATTGGCTGTGTACAAAAAGAAAGAAGACAGAGGGAGTTTAGAGGTCTTGAGTGGGTGGGAAGGTAAATGGGGGGATAGAGATGGAATGTTGGCAATTGCTACAGGCTCAGAAGTTGAAAGCAGCAGCCTGTTTTTTTTTTTATTGCATGTTTCACTTTTGCTCTCGCTGTTGAAAGAGACAAGCAGTGTGTAATCTTTTTATGATGTTTTATGACTTTCTACTAAGTAGTCTATCAAGTTTCAGCCTTCTAAGTTGCCTCTTCTGTGTAGTACTTCTGTTTGTTTCCATTTTATTAAGTGAGGAGCTCAAGCATTAAGTGAATTATTAATGCTCTGGTAGCAGCATAAATGGTGCATTTAGAGTTGGAGAGGTGCTGAGGATCTTCAATACATTAAGCATGCTGTTTATCTCAGTGTTTAGTATTATCAAACAGCATCACAACAGTGGATTTTCTATGACCCCAACCCTGTGCTTTCCTTCACATGTTGGAAGGGACCTTTTGTTTACTGAAAACCCTGGGAGCAGGGGAGGAGAGCTTTTGGTAGACCTGCCTGACCAGTTGGAGTCTGTTATGGGACAGCCAAGTCTGCCTAACTTCCCTTTGTTAAATTGAAACTCATGAACCGTGGCCCGTCATGGGAACAAATATGGCCGGTTATGGTCCTCCCAAGCTTGTAGTAATGTGTTGGTGGTAAAGAGGGGGTGCACTTTTTAAAAAAAGTTTCAAAAGGATGGTTTCACAGCGATGCCATAGAAAAAACATTTTGTGTTCTCCAAAGAACCTTTCAATGATCAGTTCTTTTAAAAGAACAGTTTTTTTTCTTGTTCTGTGATAAACATTTTAATAATCTAAAAACCTTTTCCCACTATGAAGAATGTTTTGAACAATGGAAATGTTCTGTGTAATGTTGGATAACCATAGATGCCAAGGATCTTTATTTTTAAGAGTGTGGGTTGAAAAGTCTTGTTTCACAAAAGACTTTCTTTCACAGCTTGCCTTATCTGATCTTGTTCTCCATGCTGTGCATGTAGCGGAAGCATCTTGTATATCCTCTTTGGAGTATTGGTTGTACTTGAATTTCATGTGACTATGTTCAGTTCCTAGTGTTAGCGTTAAAAGCCATGCCACGTTTTTCCTCACTTTGCATATGTAAGAGATGTAGCTATTTGTGCTGAGAAGGGCCTGCTCTTTTGTGGCCAAAAGTGATCATCCCCCCCCCCCCCCCCCCCCCACACTGGGATGTTTTTTCTCCCCAGTTGGGCAACAACACTGTAAATGGTGTATCTAAAGCTTAAAGGTGGTCAATCACACTGTACTAGTTGTTTTGTAGGTTACCCAAAATTAGAAACCCAACATCAGAGACTCGTGGTCACACCGAAAACACAACGATTAGGATTAAACGTTGCTAAAAGATTGAACCGACCAGTCTGGAGACATATAGACATCAGTAATCTGTAATCATAACAACTATGTACAGAGTATCTGTCCTAATCCTTTGGTTCATAGAAAATGGAGAGCGAGAGAGAGAAGAAAAGCTTTTATAAACTCCCGTTACACATGCCATGGCTTTGAGGGTAGCCTGAGGTGAAAGAAATCAAACATTTAGTGAAGCGTCTCCTGCAGAGGAACTAAAGACTACATCAAGGAACAGAATGTTTTCATTGTCTTTTGTTACACTCAGGGAAACCTGTTTGAGCTAGATTACTTTAAAATATACGGATGGCAAGTTTAATATTTGAAAGCAGCCTGTGTATGTATTTGTAGCACTCATACAGCCTTTTTAAAAAAAAAAAAAAAAGTAATGGTTTAGTTTCAAATACTGCTAATTGGGTAGCATTGTGTTTCTTTGTCATCTCTAGTAAATGAGTGTGTTTACACACAGGCTCTCTTTCAAATTTAATGGTATCTATTTATTATAAGTAACTATTTACAATATAAACTTCAAGCCAAGTTGGGGGGTGTCAGTTGTCGGTTAGGGAAAAATATGATCCTTAATTCTTAACCCAGTTATGCTTTATAAGATGACAATGCATGTGGTCATGTAAACGTGTTAACCTGTTTTCCTTTATCAGAGTTTGGTCACAAATGGCATAAATCGATTGACATCGCTAGAATTAACCAGAAATCGCGCTTAAACTGCTTGGCTTAGTGCGAATGTGAAATTGCAGAGGCTGCGATTTTATTTATTTTAATTTTTTATGTGTAGCTTGTCCGTGAAGCACAGATCTGTGATTAGTAGTAAATGCTGTTCCATCTGAAAGCACTGTGAGTTTGAGTTTCTTATATTGTGCATTTGAAAAAGCAACACATGTCAAACATTTCCAAAAGTGAGAAGCATTTATGAACCTCTTGTCCAACAAAAGACAATGTTTAATAGCATGTTTTTACTCCAGACTCACTTCATAATGTCAGTCGAGGGTTTGAAATAACATCCTTCTGTGAGATGTGGTTTCCTACACAGAGTAAGACACACAACAAATTATTTCATAGTATTCTACACAGTGATAAAGGATATGTCGATTAGCATCGCATTATAAATATACTTTAATATCATGAAAATACCCGAGAAGGCTTGAAGAACAAGCGTTTCAATCTTCTGTTTATTTAGCTACAGCGATAGCATGATGCCCATAGGAATTTCCTGGAATTACGCAAGTTATCTTTCTTCTGTGGGGCATATTTGGAATTTCTTCACGAGAGTGCCCTCTGGCTTTCAGATGGAGCAGCATTTAGCCATGCTTCACTGACAAGATGCGCATAAAAAAAAAAAAAAAAAAAAAATTGCAGCCAATTGTCAAATCGCATGCGGTTTTAATTTCTATTAACCGTGCAGCCCTAATTTTTGCCCCTTACATAGATTTCACCCAGCTTTACACAATACACATTATTGAAGTGAGAAAGACAAAGAGTGTGATGTAACAAAGCGTTCTTACTGAGGATGTAAGCGCATCCAGACAGCGAGTGTTTCGCTGTAGGAGAGGAAGAAATATCGCAAACTGAATCTTTCTACTGAATCTGAATCTTTCTACTTGTACTGCTTATTTATTTAACATCACATCTCACGTAACAAATGGAATACTTGGGAGTCTGTTACACAAATGATTAGTTTTTGATGTCACTACTGGAGAATAACCTGCTTTTGGCATTGCTGGGTTATTGGTTTGCATGTAAGCTGGGAAAACATGTTAATTCAGCTAATTAATTAAGCTGATTTTTTTTTTTTTTTTTTTTTTTTTTTTTTTTTGGGAGCTATAAGCATATCGGTGTGTATGTAAATGTGCTCAGTGACTGAGCTCTCTTGCTCTTTTTAAATGACTGGTGAATGTTGTATGTTTTCATGTCCGTTATTATACATCTTAGAGCCGGTCCTTCATTTGCAGTGTGTGGGTGTATGATTAACTGTGTCATCCTTCTCCCTTAACAACTGCTTGCCTCTTTGCTTGAGCAGCCGAGAATGGCTACTAAATGTTTAATGCCTAAGCGCACAATGACATTTAGCCTGTGTGTTTTCCCTGCAAAAAAAGATAGTGTTCGTCCTTATGTGTTTAATTTAATTACTCACATCGCAGAGATGAGTTCTGTGTTATCCTCCACCTTAAAAGCATCAAACGGGCGATACTCGGATCAAAGGCTGTGTGGCAGGGCTGACGGAGGGGTTTCTTCATAGAGTGTGTTGTAGTGGATCAGTTGGCGTGCGGTGGCTGCTGAATGTTTGACGGGGCTTTGGTAGGCATGTTATTTAATCTGCTCGCATGATGGAATTGGCTGGTGTTACGTCGCACATTTCTCCTCTGTCTGCCGAGAGAGGCCTCAACGGTGCCGCATCCGTAACGCAGGCCAGTCTATGCAGTGTTATGCTTAATGAATTGGAGAAAGGGCAGGGGTAATTAACGTCATGTTTTGCATTGTCGCGGGAAAACTTTTAGCAAAATGCGTGATTGACTGAAAGCTTATTCATCTAAATTTGTTTCTGAGAACAGCTCAGATTGTTTGGAATGGTTGCCTCGAGCATTTTCAGGTTGGGCTTTGTCTATGAGAACTTGTAGGTAGACTCTCCTTTGTTTACAAGAATGTGTTGGCACTTTCCCCCTTGATAATAGATACAGTAACCACAGGCGCCTGCTCATAGCCCTAGTGACAAAGAGACCTGACACTGTCAAACTATAAACAGCCCAAGCAGCTGAGTCGTCTGAATGCTTCTGCAGCAGCAAGTACTAAGAGCAGATTGATATCTGTCTGGTAATAGGCTCTTCTTTGTTTGACTTCGTGGGTACTCGGTATGGTGTTTCAGCGACACACTCTGTCTTATTTGTTGTTCATTCCTCCGTTTATTCGACCCATGCCAGAAGGTGGTTGATGAATTTAACCTGATAAACTTGGATTGGTCGATTTATGCGTTAAGCGTACATTTTGGGTGAGAATCAGCCTTGTTGATGTCAAATAAATGTAAACCTGAGGAGCGCGAGAAGTTAATGGGTATAATTGAAATTGATATTTTTTTAATAAGCCCTAAAGCAGCTGAGCCCTTTGCTCGAGATGTCTCGCACATGTTAAGTGAGAGGGGACATCTGGACCTGTTAATTCAGCACATGGTCATAAAGTGAGGTTGGGGGTCCCATAGGCCCCACTGTTTTCCTGCTCTGTTAGGGATGTCAGATGGAGTCTTTTATGCTTTTTACGCCCGCACACCCTTACTAGTATTCACTCTGTCCTTGTCCTTGTAGAGAAACACTCTGTGGTGATAAACATATTATAAAAATGCAGTCCTCACTCAAGTGCTTTCATCTTGAAAAGTATGTGTGGAGTTGAAGCATTTCTCACTTAGAAAGGATATACATTTCTTAGACTGCTGGAATGGAGCACATTCTGTGACTGTCCTGCAACGATTCATAAATATCCTCATTTTTTGCTATATGAATTTATTATTTTACTCATCTTCATGGCATGCTATTCCTACTTAGTATTGTTATCTTTCTTACATGAAACACAATAGGAAGCAGAATGACCTTAGGCAGTTTGTCCATACAATGAAAAATCCCAAGCTCAAAAATACAAAATTATCATAGAATTTAATTTCTGACTTTTTAAACTGTCACAACACTGTGATTTAATTGTGGTTGGTGGACAAGCACTTAAGATCTACATTATAGTCACACTGCACTTGTTAGTAAGGACCAGTTGAACCAAATCTACATTCTAAAAAAAGCTGGGTTAAAAATGGACAAACCCAGCGTTTTGGGTTAAACCAGCAGGTTGGTCAAAGAAGTTTTAACTCAATCTATTGTTTAAAAATACTATATGGCTGGCTTAAAATGAATCCAAAAAATTAAATCCAAGAAATTAAAAATCAGACACAATTAGTAGAGGCAACAAAAATAATGGAAAGGTGAACGTTTATTAATAAGCAATTTAATAAATGTTTATTTAATCATTATTTATTAAACATATTAATGAATGTTAATTTCCAACCTATTTTGGGTTTATATTCAATATACACTCTAAAAAATGCTGGGTTAAAAACAATTGAAGTTGGGTTGAAAATGGCCAAACCCAGTTTTATTTAACCAAACTATTGTTTAACAATTACTGTATTGCTTGCTTAAAATGAACCCAAAGTATGTTGGAGATGAACATTTATTAACGTTTAATAAATAATAATTAAACAATAAACATTTATTAGATTGCTTATTAATAAATGTTCACCTTTTCATTATTGTTGCCTCTAGTAACTGTCTGAATTTTAATTTCCATACTGTTGTTTTTTAGCCAGCCATATAGTAATTTTGAAACAATAGTTGGGTTAAATAAAACTGCTCAGCACGTTGGGCAAATATTTAACCCAACTGCTGGGTTTGTCCATTTTCAACCCAACTTGGGTTGTTTTTAACCCAGCATTTTTTTTTTTTTCTTTTAAGAGTAGTAATTTTTAAACAATAGTTGAGTTAAATAAAACCTACCCAGCAGGTTGGGTCAAACATTTAACCCAACTGCTAAGTTTGCATTTTTAGTGCATCTTAAAAAACTATAGGCAAAGTAAGGCACTATTGTTAACTGAAGATATACACAGGATAACTGGAGTCCTAATGAGCTAAGAAAAGTAATCTGTATTCAGAAGTCAGGCATGTTGATTTCTTTAGAAGAATTGTTAATTTAAAAGCATTTCATTTAATAATGGACTAATCAGCAATTTTGAGGCAGATTGCTGATAAATTTTTAGCTACATCGGCTGTTCCCGAACAGGGGATTTGTTTTAGTTTTGTTTTTTTTTCTCCAGGTGATGAGTTGTCTTTGTGTGGCACAATATGCATATTGTTCTGTATAAGCCAGGCCTGCTGTAGTTGAATAATGATAGCTTTGATGGATCAAGCTATATCTTTGTGAGATCAAATAAACCTTTAGTGCTATCTTACTGCTGGCAGAAGAAAACAGCTCCCTAGACTTTCACTCCTTGACTCATCCCGTTAGTGTATAAATAGTTTCATTATCAAGTAGTTGAATGCTGCCTATGTGTCCAGAATCGTTTGCGGCTGCGAAAATAATTACCTCATCTAGAGAAATATGAGTGCATGAGGGAAAAGGTTAAGAATGAAGTTTTATGCCTGTAATGAAAGACCATATGATGACAATCATGTGGTCTTATTTCATTGACCACATATAGAAAAAAACATGGTATTTCAGTGTTATGGACTGGTTTTGTTGGACAGTGTTTGTCTTAACATTTCAAAACCTTTTGGAATGTTCCACTGCTAAAACATTGTGTTGAACATTGCTAACAGGATGGCAGAGGTGTTTTGTGTGTGTTTTAAGAAATTAAAACTTAAGCAAGGACACATTCAATTGTGAAAAGTGACCATGAAGACAATTATAATGTTACAAAATATTACTATTTCAAATAAATGTTGTTCTTTTGAATTTTCTATTTATCAAGGAATCCTGAAAAAAAAGTATCATGGTTTCCACTAAAATATTAAACAGCACAACTGTTTTTAATAATAAGAAATGTTACGTGAGCACCAAAATGGCATATTAGAATGATTGCTGAAGGATCATGTGACCCTGAAGACTGGAGTAATGATGCTAAAAATTCAGCTTTGACATCACAGGAATAAATTACATTTTAAAATATATCCAAGTAGAAAAGTTATTTTCAATTGTAATATTTCACAATATTACTGTTTACTGTATTTAATCAAATAAATGCAGACTTGGTGAGCATAAAAGACATCTTTTATAACCGTTAATAAATCTTACCGACCCCAAACATTTGAATGATATAGTGTAATATAATTTATGATTGTGAAATAATAGTATGAATAACCAGTGTATTTCGGGTATATTTGCTTGCATATACTCCAATAAAATGCACACAGGGCAAAATAGGAAATATATTTAAAATGGATATCATAGTGATCATGTTGGACTTGTTTTTGATTTGATTAATCCACAAGGTGTTTTAGATGCTGTTGGAATATTGTCTGTCTTTATCACTGTCTTTTAAGTAGGCCAGCCTCAGCACAGGGGTCAATAGCATGTGGCCTGTAGGGAATCGTGACTGACTTGTTTGACGTCAAAAGATCGGTTCCCTGAAGCAGTCTAATTAACCTTTTTACAAGAAATTCTTGTGCTTGTTTTCTATTTATAATGTATTGTTTGCTAACCTTTCCTCTGAAATCTGCAATGATTCATTACATTTTGAAAACAGCTGCTAAAGGAGCAATAAACAAATTGAATTATTTTCAAAATAGCCTCTATTTTCTGCCACAATATTATCATATGAAAGAATCATCAATGGAAATGAGTAACTTGAACATGGACGCCCTTCACTTCTCATTACAGTATTTGCGTTTGCTGAAAGACAAACACGCTAGCTCATGCCTGCAGACCTGTGTTTTAAATTAAGTAATTGAGATCTTGTGCTTAGACATCTGAGTGTCTCGTTTTGATCTCCGTTTATGTTTCTAGGAGGTGAACAAAGCGGGTCGTGGGTCTCGCCACCTGCAAACCATTTTCACTTTTAGTCACCCAACATTAAAAAAAAAAGTGACACGTTTGAAACTTTCAAAGGCACCGCGTGACGTGCTTGTACTTTCAGATCTTATTTTGGTGAGTAAACACTTAAAGCAGGTGTATCACAGCTTTATTTATGCATTAAATCTGCTGTTGGCTCTGAATTATACATTAGCCAGTAAATAATGCATCAGCCTCCATTCCTCAATGATTACTGGCCAAGATACAAATGGCGAGTTTGCTGATGATATCCTCGTTGATCATTTTAGCTAGTTTAGTATAGGCTCCTGAGGATATTTTCTGCCGCTATTGTGATTGGATGCAATTTGAGTAATGGACACGTCACTGGGAGTTTTTTTCTTTTTCTTTTTTTTCTTTTTTCTTTTTGTTTTGTTTATTCATCTCCTGCACCATCAATAGTTACAGGTTTTCTACACATTTATCCTAGTGAGAGATTATGAAGTTTGTCATTTTAAAAGGCTTCACACATAATTATTGCAGGGCGGCATTAACTAGTTTTTCCTTTTAGCTTGACCTCCGTTTTTAACCTGTGCGACTGGGCTGGTGTCATAAGAGCTACTGACACCTTTGATTTGATCCACTTCATTTGTCATCTCTTGCTCAGGAATAATTACAGCAGTGGCAGGCTGCGCCCTGGGGAGCGCTCAAGCTTATGACCTTTTTGTTCCCTTAAACATGAGCCAGAGACAAAGGCACAGAAGAGCGGGAGTTGTGATTAGGAAAATAATGGCTCTGACAAGTTAGAGATTAAATTGTAAACAGGCCGCAAGACATATCAATACTTGCTGAGGTAATTGATTTTGCTACCGCGGTTTCACTGGCCGTAACCGGCTGTTAACGCCGCATTAATGAACGGGGGATTTCAGATCGAGGTTAAAACCTCGCCGTACGCCGAGACCTTTGCTGTTTGTTTACCCTTGTCCGAGCAAGCCGCGTATTTGTTGTAGCCTTTCACGTCATTGATTACAATAAATCGATGAGACCTGAATGGTAACGTTTGGAAAATGACAAGCTTGTTGGGCTGTGTCATTGGGAGGACAAAAAGGAGTGCAGGGGGGTGGAAACACAAACTGTGGTCATAGAATCAGCTCATTGCTCCTGTTCTTCATCAGAGTGAAGTGGCTCCATCAGAGCGGGAGGGAAATTACACTCTATTGTGGCAATACACCACAATCCCACTCCATTCGCCATTAAGCAGAGCTATTGAATATTTGCATTCCCACTTGATAGGGCTACTTTCTATCAGGGATAGGACGGTGATTGCATCCATTTAGAGACATTTGAAACTGTCTTTTCCTTATCAGATCTCGATTGGTTGTATTTGTGTGAATCATTAAGATAGTGTATTCATTCGCCATTAGATTCTATTGTATTTACTGTTACGGAAGAAGTGTGTATGTGTCTGCGTGTCGGAGCCCACAGGGTCATGTAGAATCATGGCTGCCACAGGGTCGCGGTGAGGTTCACCGTCGGGCAAGTGTTAGTCATCTGTGTGACACATCAGTTAAATACACTGATCTCTCCATTCATTTTAAAACTAGATTACACGGGTCGGGCTGCTCTACAGTAAACTGCAGCTGTTGTTTTGTATTAACACAGACAATATGAAAGTAATGCAGTGTTTACCTAGTAGTAGTTTTCGAACACAATGCACTAAGTGCAGTAACTGTTAATCATACAAAGAGATGATGTGCTGAGGAATAGGGTGGAGTTGTGAATGATTCATGTAAAGTTTTAGAAATCGTATATGTGTGTTTAAGTGTGTGTGTGTGCGCGCATGTGTATGTAAAAAGAGAGAAATGAATACTTTAATTCATCAAGGATCCATTAAATTGATCACAAGTGACAGTGACGACATGTAGGTTACAAGAGCTTTCTATTTAAATGCTTTAATAAATGTAATGAATGCATTTAATAAATGCTGTTTATTTCTGTTCTTTCTTTATATTTATCAAAGAATCCTGAAAAAAGTTATCACCATTTCCACAAATATGTTAAGAAGTTTACAACATTAATAATAAGTAACGTTTCCTCAGCACCAAATCAGCATATTAGAATGATTTCTGAAGGATCATGTGACACTGGAGGAATGATGCTGAAAATTCAGCTTTGTCATCACAGGTATAAATTACATTTTTAAATATATTCAAATAGAAAAGTTCTTTTAATTTGTAATTTTTCGCAATATTGTACGTACTTTATTTTTGATCAAATAAATGCCTTGGTTAGCATAAGAGACTTCTTTTAAAAAAACATGAAGAAATTGTAATGTTTCCAAACTTTTTACAGGTACTGTGTATATTTTATTATATAGATGGGTAGATGCATAGATGCATAGGGTGAGAGAGAGAGCACTTTTGTTTTGCTTTATGTATTTGCAAAACAAATTGGTTACTTTATTTTACAGTACGTGTACTTACAGTGTACCTACTCGTAATATAAGGTAACTACATGGCTTAAGGTTAGGTTTAGTACATAGTTTATAATAAGTACATAGTATGTACATGCGGAATCGGACTGTAAATAAAGTGCTACCAAATTTTTTTTGTTTTATATATTTGAAAATGTATTTTTCTGTCCTCTGTGTGGATTGAAGTGCAGTTGGCTCTGTACGAACTTGGGTATTCACTAAACGTTTATTAGATCTCTGTTCTTGTCTTGTGGAGAGCTCCCAGCCCATATGTAGAGATTGCGTTTGGAATTTAGCCTGTCCGATTTGAACTGCCATTCCTCTGGCAGGCCATTCCCTATTGAGCCTTAAAAAAAAAAGATGTTTTTGTTGTCCGTCCAAGAATACCTGTGAAGTACCGTAGGTCGGCCCAAGAAGCTTTTGAAGCATGCAGGGTCCACTAGAGATGCATTCACACCCAACAGCAACCACCCACAAAGCTGAGGCATGAAATCTTTTCATCATTATATGCTGTAAGATGCCAAATTCAACCCGAGCCAAACACTCACATAAGCAGCAGCAACAAGCAGAGGTGCTGCTTAAATTTATGTTTGATTTGCTTTAACCACTGATTCCATATTTGGCAAAGCTAAGTCTCTTATTTTTGCTTTAGCTTGGGTGTTAATTTGCTGTGTCAGGAATACAAAGAGCTATGAAATACTGAAATTCCCCTGGCCCAGCCCCTTTAACTTTCTCTACAAAGGAAGGGATCTTCCTCAAATCAAGTTATTTTATCCCTTTGGTATTTAAAAAAGAGATTTCTCTCCTGATAAAACCAGCGAGCGCCTTTCCTTTGGGTATGTGGGCACCGTTTCAGTCCTGTCCTGTGCCGATTAAAGGAGCACTTGTAGATAATCTGTTTGAATAAAAGTCTCTGTTGCATGTAGGGGGAAAATAAAGGGTTACAGACATGGGAAATGGGTGGGGGGTTGAAAAATTTGGATTCCTAAGTGCTTATCACCTCTGTACAATCCGCCACTCCGCAATGATAAATATTTAATGACAGGGAAGCTGAAATAGAGCCCTAACAGACTGGGTAGAAATGGATCTGCTATTTATACGTTATACAGTTCCATAAAGCAACGGAATGGTTAGATAGCCCAAGGTTATTAGTGTACGTGCTGTTGATTCATTCACGTGTTTGTCTTTCTAAGAATCGCCTTGTATATTCAAAGAGAAGTTGGCACTGGCTTGTAAAATGGCTGTGGAGAGTCTTGCGGCTCGAAGGGAAGTGTTGTAAGATTATCCTAATATTTGTCTGATTCCTTTAACAATTTATCAATTGACAAAGCTCACAGTCTTGAGTGTTTCACAGTAGTGAATATATAATCTTTTGCTTTTCACACTCCCAGTGGCTAGAATAGTTAATGATTATAGTTGTTGGCATCTGCTTTTACTGAGCGTAGTTTTTTGTTTTGCAACCGAAGCACAGGCCACTAGGGATCTACTAAAGTAACTCTGGATACCATTAAATATTCACTTGTATGAAATAAAACTAGTTATTGCCTGAGTCATGGAATTGTACGGAGACTTTGCGGAATGTTCTGGAGAGCAGCAATGTTTTGACAGTTGTGCGTCACTATTTCTATGGGTCAGTCAAATGTCATTGGAACTGGAGTGGCGCAGCCGTTGCCAAGTTGAAAAACGATCCTCCCCACGTTGTTTATACTTGCGATGATTTGGGCCGTTTTAGTGTAATCGAACAGGTTCCAAAACGCTCACCGAATGAACACAATGGATTACATTGTGGACAGAATGTTTCCATTGTAGAGATGCAACTCTCTCAGGCACTTCCGAACGGCTGGATTGGATTACCGGCCCCTTTTCATGGTCGGTTTAGATGACTGCTGATCAATGGGGCTCTTAGCTTCAAATCTAATTTGTTTTTGGGCTCACTTGGTAATGCTGATCACAGATTATTCCTATATAAAATGAATCAGGTTACTGATGGTTTTTTTTTTTTTTTTTTTTTTTTCAGTCTGCTTGGATTCTCATAGACATTAATTGCAGCAATTCCACATTCATTATTGAATTTTTGATCTGCTGTTGCTGCAGAGGGTTAGGGATGTACAGCATGCGATGGCTCCACGGAGCGATGTGTTATCTTTGCTGAACAGCTCATTAAGATGTTCCTCTTGGTAACAAAGAGTAAATCTTCATCAAATTGTTTTTTTTTTTTTTTTTTTTTTTTTTCAGAAGATAACCTGACAAAATGCAAACAAAAATGGCTGTCAGGCTTTACTAATAATTAACTGAGGAAAAAGTCCTTTTGAATGGGATTACCTAGTTTTTCACTTGATATTGAAAGAGATCTCTTTAATTTAGAGCGTGCATGTGTTGTTGTCGCAGTGTTCTCCATCATACGGGGGCAAAGTAGAAGGGAGCCTATTTAACAGCTTGATACATGAGGGGAACTGGACATCTGCGTAAAGGAGCGGCTGAAAGAAAGATCGGAAAAGGTCAGGCCACATTTCATTTCAGCCGAGCTTTTTATTAGCTCTGCCCAGTATGCAGTTTAGAGGAAAATACAGTTACTCAGCAGTCAATGGACTACTCATTTAGATTGACACATGTGTATACACTTGGATGAATGTGGCTCTGTGCTGAACATGCTTGCTCTGTTTATGAGCTTACTCGTGCATTTGCAAGCTATTTTAACTTGGACCCGCACAAACCTTCCCCCTGAGGTTCATTCCTTGCCATGCTGTGGAAGGAATTGTAATGCTCGCTAAAGAGCGCAAAGCCTGTGAATGTGTTGCCGAATAATACTGTGATCATTGCACACTGTTAAAACCTGTAAAATGCACTATTTCCAGTGCCTTTATACTGTCTGATTCAGCTCTCTTGGGAATTGGAGGCTCTGTGTAAAGAAGTGGCAGGAATTCCTGTTCTCTAATTTGGAAAATTGTAACATTGTTTTTTACTTCCAGCTCTAATAAAGGCAATTTTGGGCTTTTATTTTTTTCTCAGGCTAGTTAAAGGAATAGTTCACACAAAAACCTGTGACTGACTTTTTCTTGGAACCTGGAAGAAGATACCCTGAAATGTTTGTGTTGTTGTTTTTTGTCTAAACAATGGAAGTAATTTTGTTTTGTGGGGGGTGTAAATATTTTAGGTCAAAGTGGTTCATCTTACGAAAAAATCCCTGCACTGTAAAAAGGAATTGTTGGTTTCACTTAGTTACCTTGTTGCCTTAATTTTGAGTTCATTGAAATGAAAAATTTGAGTTAATACAATGAAGGCGATTGATTTAATCAAAAGAAACTCAAAATATGATGTTATCTGAACCACAACAATTATCTAAGTTAATTTGACAAAAGTAAAAATGTTGTGATAAATCATGTAAATAATTTTTTACAGTGTGCTTTAAGCTATCCATCAGCTTTTACAATAAACACACTATAACCTGGTGCCTCTGTGAAATGGTTTGACTTCAAATGTGCTTGCTTGACTAGAAAAGCCACGTTGCATGAACGGCAGACCCCCGCTCTCCTCGCCCGCCTCCCACCGTGCTTTGTTGTAAAACACCGGGGTGTTTTAAGAGTCTGCATTGTGCGAACGCACCAAAAGGCTGCGAGCGGTAATCTAATATATTACGGCTGTTTTTCCAAAATGATGAAAAATCATCAGGCTTGTGTTTTCTGGAAGCCTCGCAACACTATCAGTTAGGGATAAAGTCTCCATTTCACACATGAATGCGTTACGAGTTAATCTCCCGCCTGCCACTGTACACTGCTTTAAACACAACCCTGAACCCAGAGAGCAGCGGCAGCCTATTGTTTAGGTGCCTCCCTCTGGTAAACACATTTTTTCTAAACAGCTGCTCTTTTACGTCACTATATGTTTAAAATAAAAAGCAGCAGGTCTGGTGTGTATGTAGGTTGATAAGTGTGTTCTCTTTTTGGGAGCTGTGCGCCGCACTAAAACGGCAGAATGGTAATAGTTCTAGTCAATGCATGTTTTATGAGCTGTCCAGAGAGGAGAGGGAAGCTCTGATCCTGCTTGTTTCAGCAGCGTTTTCATTACCCTCCAGTCACTTCCCCTCCTGCCTGCTGCTCCAAGGCAAGGAAACAATCTCAAATCATTTTTACAGTGCTGCACATTTGGACTATACACTGCATCAGTAGTATAGAGAGCTGTGATTTAATATTCCTCCAAACATTTGAGCATCCTGTCTTCTCAAAGATGTCAAGGATGACAAAGATTTGACACCGTAGGAGCTCTCAGGCAGACTTTTTTTCATCCACTTTAAACAACAGTGTTTTGTGTGGCTTGCAATGGAAATAGGACTGGAGAATTTATATTTATATTTGAGCCGAGTTGCCTTAAATGGAGAGGTGGAGTAACAAAGAGGGTGTTATTCAGACTAGAGCCTCTTAAAGACTGTCAGGCTGTGGGTTTGGAGAGGTGGCTCATCCAGAAACAAAAGCCGCTCCTAATTAGTGGTAATACCGTCCTGTGGTATCTGGGGTGGAGGTGCTTTTGGCAGAGCCGTTACGCGTGTTTTTGAATGCCCGGCTTGTTCGAGAGACCATCTGCTGCTGGTTGCCAGTGTTCGAAAAAAAAAAAGCCACCACCAGATAACTAAATAATTTAGTCTGAAAATGGTCTGATGCATTGACCTAATGGCATTGCCGCTGCGGCCTCATCATCTTTAACCTTATGTTCTGGAAGATGAGTTTGGAATAACGTTGCAGCGAGAATAAATGAGGTCCTGAACAATAAGCCTGAGCTGAGGTCTCTCCTCTAGGCCCTGTGTTTCATGTGATGATTAGTGGGGGGTGGGGGCGGGGGATTGTGACGCAGAGCTGGGCCCCCCTCTCTGTGGGTGTCTGTCAGGACCAGTGCTTCCCTGAGACCTCCCTGCTTTCACTGTGAATGAGGCTCAGGCTGAGCTGCCATGAGGCTTTTGATCAACTGACTACTTTTAGAGGTCTTCTTTTAGCTACAAATTTAATATATATATATATATATATATATACGTGTATATGTATGTATCTGTGTATATGTATAATATATATATATATATATATATATATATATATATATATATATATATATATATATATAT
This sequence comes from Elopichthys bambusa, assembly GCA_037101425.1. Taxonomy (NCBI): domain Eukaryota; kingdom Metazoa; phylum Chordata; class Actinopteri; order Cypriniformes; family Xenocyprididae; genus Elopichthys; species Elopichthys bambusa. Next base: position 11,887,116 of record CM074451.1, read on the forward strand.
ATATATATATATGTGTATATGTATGTATCTGTGTATATGTATAATATATATATATATATATATATATATATATATATATATAATGTGTGTGTAATATACTTTTTGTGTGTATATATATATATATATATATATATATATATATATATATATATATATATATATAGTGTATGTATATATATATATATATATATATATATATATATATATATATATATATGTATGTGTATATGTATGTGTATATGTATGTATATATGTGTATATGTATGTATATATGTGTATATATGTGTATGTATGTATATGTATGTATGTATGTATGTATATGTGTGTGTGTACAGTACAGGCGTTGTTGCTACACAATCTGAATCTATTGAAACATTGAATGGGATTTTGTAAACTGCTGCATTCGCATTTGATTCCTTGTATTGTGAATCAAAGCAGATCAGGCAAGGTTGGGAAGTGTAATGTTAATATCTTCTGTATCTAGGATAGATTTAGAAAGTGACGTATGTGTTTATCTGCCATTGATTGAGTATTGATCGCATATGCTTGGGTAAGGCCAAGCCAAGAGCGTGTCTGCTGCACAACGCCGGATCAGCGGTTAATACTGTTTACTTACCTTAAATACTACATCCTCCGAATATGTATTGATCGTTTCATATGCATAACCTCATTCCCTTTTTATTGAATGTGAATGAATGTGAAAATTAATAATGACCATATAGTTTAGCCACTGGTAGGAAAATTTAAATGATAGTTCATGAAAAGAAATGATTTATTCTCACTTATGATGTTCCAAACCTTTGTGACTTTTCTTCTGTGGAACACAAAATATATTTAGAATTTTGAGTGTGAATAAGTGGTGACATGATTCTTTTTTTTCTTTCTGTGAACTATCCCTTGTCTTGTTCATGTGTTCGCACTTGTCCAGTGTTGATGCTCCCTTTAGAAATGCTCGTTGGCTATACGACCAGGCTAAAAGCACAGTGATGGACTTGTCCAGACATTCCCCCCCACCCTCTCTGCCACACGGACAAACTCGTCTGAGAGCCCTCAGTGTGGTTTGCACTGTGTTTGTGGCTTACAGTGTAAAATGAAGTTACTCTCAGGCACGATGCTGATAATAGACATGAGTGCTGATGGGGAGCCGGCCCCTTCGGGAATTGTGCAGAGGGAATACACACTCGTACACAACCACTTACTCACATACTTGGATTGCTTGGAGCCTAGCCTTCAGCCTCAGGTTTACTGACTCCTCAGGGCTCAGATTAGCCCCTTGATTTCTGTATATAAATCATCAACATTTGTGTAGTTACACGCTACAGAGATGCACCAAATTAATTTACAGCCAGTGTTTGCCTAGGATGCCCTCATGAGATCTTAATCAGAGTACATTAAAGAAGAGTGGTAGACGTTGAGTATATAACATAAACAATCAAAGAGGATATTTTTTTTCTGAAATGTTCATATTTGAAAGTATTATTGCTATCATATTTAATCAGCTCTCTGGGCTTTTTTAAGCCTTATTTTATAAAGATATTTATTATTTAGCCTTATATGCATTAAGGTACACATTCACTATTAACAAGGAATTTTCCCTCATACTCCTAATAAATGCTTTATAAGTACTAATAAATTGCCAGTTTGCTAGTAATATGCATGTTAAGCAACAAGTTAATAGTGAATGTGTACCTAATCTAAAGTGTTGCCATATATGGGATGTGCACAACTAATTTCAACCTATTATAAGATTTTCTTCAATAAAAGTCCACAAGTCAGCATGTTAAGATGCTGTTGTTCATTGCCGCGGCAAAATCGCAAAAAAAAGCGTAACGTGTACTGACAACGATACATTAAGCGTATTCTCTTTGTTAGGATGTTGATATAGCAACTGTTGAATTAAAGTTTTATTCATAATGTTTCTCCTTTTAATCTGATTTAAAAAAAAAAAAAAAAAAAGGTTTATACTGTATTGTCCCTCATAACCGGTAGTATAACAAGTCTATAAGTAAGCTTAATTGTTACATCTGCCTACTAGTTTGACATGACATAAAAGAAAATGGAAAAGTTTTGTGTAGGCTTTCAAAATACTACCTCACTTTGCTCATCTTCCGAGTGAACGTTTCTCTGAACCTGCCGCGAGTGACTGAGAAAACATATGAATGCAAAAACTAACGTAAAGTAAAATTGTTTTCTGCTCCAGGTAAACACTTTTCAAAATAATATATTATTTTTAAAATGGTAATTTAAGTGTAGCCTTTGTAAAAATATGAAGCAAAACATTAAATGTGCAAAAAAAGTAAACCAGTATTACCAAGTAGACTGGCAGCAGTAGTATCGTTTAGGCCTAATCGACTAGCCAGAATTAATCTTTGTACCGCCAAAGATTTGCTTGATCATTTAATGTGATACAGAGATGCCAGGCATTCTGCAGTAACGGTATCCACTGATAGTTGGCTGCTTTAAAACGCTCCTGCGAGCGTTTGTGTAAGCGCTCTGTGAAAAGCATCAAAGGTTTCTATTTACGTGTTTTTGCAGCATTGAGCTTTGTAGCCAATCACAGACATCTGTTGAGCGTGTGAACGCAATGGCCAATCAGATGTGTTTTAGTCAGAATTTGTTCAACACCGTTAAGCATAGACAACTTCATGATTATAACGGGAGTTTTCGCAAGAGTGCAGCTTTGTGTATGCTGTATTGTAATTGACAGCTTCAATAATTATAATGGCAGCGATCTTTGCTCGCTTTATGTATATGCTACATATTTTTCATGCTGCTAACTACACATTACAAAGTTTTTGGATTGACAACTGTATTTAAATGCACAACTGACAGTGATAACCATAGCAATGAACGGAACAAAGCAATCTGATACTGTATGTCAAATGATCTGTGCAGTAAGTCTTGGACTGTAATTGCAAAATAATAGACCTGCCCCTTTTTCTATGTAATGTTAATTTGTTGTTTATTTTATTACTAACTTTTCAAATTTACAATAACTAATATATATATATATATATATATATATATATATATAAAAAACCTACATATAAAATAGTTCTAAGCACTTTGTTTTATGATCGGTCCTGACAGTATTTTTTATTTATTTCATGAATAAATAGGATAAGTTAAAATGCAAAGAAACCATTTGTAATATTTTTTATTTTTATTTTTTGGATGTACTGGGCTCACAGTTTACATGGGTAGGGTACTTTGTACTGTGTTCGTCTACCACCACCAAAGACCATTTTTGACCCAGGAAAAACCCTGTATATGTGTATATATATGTGTGTGCTTTTGTGTCTAGTGTTTTTGATGCTGTCACGTGGCAAATTATTTTTTCTTTTTTTAGGTCGAATAAAATCTCAGGTTTTAAAAGCAGTTTTTATCTTGACCATGACCATCTGTAACTCAATTTTGGTTAAGATCTCAGAAGTCACAAAAGTCTGTTTGTTGGTGAAGGCTACATTAAAGGAACAGAATGCATAGGTGTTAGGCTGTGTGTAATGTGAGTCTTTATAGAGAGATGCTTTTGAAGGAAGGCCTTTTCTCGCATTTTTTCACTTAATGGAACAGGCTGTGCTAATGCTCAAAAATCCATCAGCCTGTCTACACAATTTAAAAGTCAGTAAAAACAGATCCCTTGTGGAGAGGGTCCTCTATCATACTACACATCCATATCAATAAGTAGCCATTTATCGAGGAGCACTGAAATAGTCAGTAGTGGCCATTAAGATTTAGAGTATGCAGGTTTTTAGTCAGTACAATCTTTTCCAGCAGGAACGGTTTCAGAATAAATGTGTGCCATCAGATAAAAATGCCTGTTATTAGCTGACCGATGGTGTGAATCAGGATTTTCAGTACGGATTATACATGCTAGTTCTGTGTGATCATGTGAAACTATTAGAATTGAACTGCTGCAAGTCATAATTTCACACAATAACAAGTCAATGTGATGCTTTCATCAACAATAACTAAAATCTGGTGGAGAGTTATCAAAGAGGTTTCTCTGATTTTTTTTTTTTTTGTTGTTGTTGGAGTTCTGCTTCAGATGTCTGTCTGTTTGTTTGTTTATTTATTTATTTATTTTTTTTTTTTTCATTTATCGAGCTTTTCGCTTTGGCACTCTGGCAAAATAGATTGATTTCAACAAAGCTGTTTTCAGAGTAGCTCTCTTGGATGAGCTTTGAATGAGCATTTGTCTGATAAATCTCAGTTACTCGTATTGCAGATAATGTTTTGTTTGATATGTTCCAAGGCTAATCTCGCTCGCCGAAAACAATCACATCAAACGTGTATTTCACAGCTTCCTTCTGGAAAGCTTTCGGTAATCCTCTCCAGTCAAATGTGTGCATTTTGTAATATACCATTTGAAAACCGTGATCAGGGAGCACCAAAAAATGTCACTTGCTCTCACTGCTGTCTGCTCATTGACTTTATGTATCAGTCTTCGACTATATTTGCAAATGAAGTAGGACTGGAATGACACATCAATTTGTATGCCGATTTGTGTGGAATGTGTCGAAGCATAACCCCATTTACGTTCATCTCTAATCCCCTGTTAAGTTTCACACAAAACAAAACTCTAGAGCAGATGCTAATGGCTAGTATGTCAGTGCCTCTTAATACGGTTGCATTCATACAGCATTTTATTTTTTTACAAGCGTGACAACTGCATTCTGGAACCGAACTGACATTTTCAGGACTCACAACCACGTTCTCGACAAGCCCGCGCTGAATGAACAGAACCGCACTTGACAACTAGTTGTTGCCACGTCATATAATGTGATCATGATGGGTTTAGTTTAGATTCCTTGTTGGTTGTTTAAAATAACCGATGGATAAAGTCACACCTCGATTGAACTAAATACTTTATTTAATAACATGCTGTCATTTGTGATAAAATTTCCCAGTGTTATGGACATCGCCATTTTTGGTACTGTCGCTGAATGTGCAGCTGTTCCTTCATACAGATATGTATTCAAGCAGATGCTTTAATCTGCTGAATGAACTAAACATTTCAAGACTCGCATCATGGACATTTGTGTTACTGATAGATACCTTTTTCTCTGCACTTTGTTTTCATTTGTATTTATTAGTAGATGAACTAAAGGATTAATCGACTGATCAGAAAATAATCAATAGATTAATCGATTATCTAAATAATCGTTAGTTACATCCCTAAAATGAAGCACCTGGCAGTTTGGGTGTCTTGGGGAAATAGCATTTGTGTTGCCTGACCCTTTATTGGCTTTTGCCTCAAATCACAGAGATGAATGCGTTGGCCTATTGGCGTAATAGGAGAGTGATTTAGGATGAATAAAACATGCAGCATGAAAGAGTAATGTTGAAAAAGGAGTGTGTTTTGTAATAGAGCCCTGCTGCGTGCCCATTGTGAGGTGATGTGTTAATAGTGGCAGAGCAACTGTGTGGTTGGAGGGGTGAGAAGGTCTAATTTATCCGCTGCTCTGAAGGAGAAATGTATTTTTATTTAAAACCTCCTGGCTCACACCCCTTGACTTCATTGCAGTAATGGAAATGGTAAAATAGGTGCTGTTGGCTGAGACCCCTGAAGCTTTCTCTTTTTTTCTACCGGCTTTCACAAATGGCTGATTTTTCTCCCTCCCTGCCTCTCTCCCTCCCTTTTCCATTAAGACAGCTGGTATCTTTCAAAAGGTCCTGCTCTGGTGATTGATGTGTAATGGCTTCAAGCCTCACCTGCCCCACAGCGCGTTATTCATCTGTGGGTACTGTTCAGGGGAGTACTCACCATTGCTTAATTGGTCCTGGTCACCATTCAGACGCCACATGAACTGATGCATTGTTGCTGGTCGGTGCTGTGAACCTCACTGCAGCCGCTGCTTATCACTGGTTGCTTATGCTCCGGTTGGTATAAATAAGACACTCTTTCCATGTGAGAAGGTGTGGATCACTGACCTTTCTGCAGTTGTAAGTTATTCATCACATGACGCAAGGCTGTACAACGCTTGTCTCGTGGAGTTGAGATGCAGGAAGGGTTGTCATGACACATTAATTGTCTTACAGTACTGTTCCAGAAAAAATTAGCAATAACAAAATAGTATTATAAGGTGCTGCTACCAAATAAAGGCTTATCCACTGGACTTCAAACTTGCTTGTTCAAAGATTTGGCAAACCACACACTTTTACAATGTAGTGCTTGTGATTTTTATTTTATTTAATTATTTTATGTAATATTTTATTTTTATTAGATTACATATTTTATTATTGTTTACTTTTGTTTACATTTTTAATCATTTACAGTTCTACTTGTATGTACTGCTATCTATAACTTTTGAAAGCTAGTATACATTATATTTTCTCATCCAGCAATTTAAAATTTGTCTAGTGTTTTTTTTTTTTTTTTTTTTTTTTTTTTTTTTTTAGCATTGATGCTTACATCTTATTTTAGCTGTTTACATGGTAAACCTTCCTGGAATTTCATTCCATGTTTTTTGCTGTTATGTCGTATTTAAGTGCCCAAACTGCAGTCGTTGCATTTTTAAGAGAAAAATTGTGGTGTTTTGATTATCTTGCTCTCTGGCTAGCTGTATTTGAACACCAGAATGTGTCCTATTTAAACATGACTGATCAGTGTCTGATGAACTCAAAACTGGTCTAATTATGCAGAACTTCTTTCCTGATCAATTAGTCGACATGACTTTAGCAACCCACCGACTAGTTGATTTTGAAAATATTTAGTTTTCTTTAATTCAAACCGACTTGAGGAAAAACACATGCAAAATGAAGGAAAAAAACCCCTAAATGTATATGGAAACATTTATGGTTTGTGTGTTTTTGTGTGTTCAGGCTAGCGGTCAGCATGGTAACTCATCATAAGGTGATTAATTGGGCCGTGACGTGGTGTAATCAGTCTGTAGTGTTTGAGGTTGTTGAGGAGAGCAGCTGCCCTGTCAGTTACCGTCTACTCAAGATGACAGGCTGCCATTGACAGGGCTGCTTGTCAACTGCACCAGTGTGCCTGTCATAAGCCGTTTCTCTTCATTTTTGTACCTGCTCTATAAACACACCTCTCACACTGACAAACAGCCCAATTCTGTCCTGCTGCTGTCCTCCCGCAGGCTTCTCACATTTCCAAATTCACTTGCTGTAGCTTTTTTCAGCACTTGTCAGGTTTAGCTGCACCAGAGGCTGTAATCTTTACTTTCCCGTTTAACTGAAGAGGGGGGAGCGGCGTGGACCCTTTCAAGTGCACTTCATTGTTACGCAGCCATTTCATGCTCTCGTATTAGAGGTCTCGTTTTGTTTTTTCGCTTCACACTTTTCGGCCAACGGGAGATTGATCTTTATTTTCATGAATGTTGACTTAAAAGAGGCAAGTAGCAGCGAGCGTTGTAAAAACAGGATTTGATCCAAAGCTGTTTTCTGTCTGAGTCTCTTGCCAGGTTTTCTTCTCCATGCCTGTCTGTTCTGATTTCCACGGGTGATCGCTGTGCTAGCTGAGGTAGGGCCGCCTCTGGCCAAGCTGTAGTTAGCCTGACCAGCATGCACAACCAACAAACACTGTGGCCTGGAGGGAGCACCGCATCTTATTCCAGTCTAATGTATTACTTGTAAGAAATTCTCGATAGCCTGAACTGGCTAGTTGTGCAAAGGTCTATATAAGCCTAATACCCTGTAAAACGTGCAGCTGAGCCTATTTGATAATGCAGTGGGGAATCCTGTTCAGGTCACTGTGCAGGGAAACATAGTGGTGCTTTTAATCGCCAGGCAGAAATGAGCTGGGGAATAGAGCAGGCAGCTTGAAGTTTGTGCTTTTTTGATATAGCTTTGCTCAGAGCTCTCCTGAGGACGTGCGCTGCTGCTGTGGAAGAGACCGCCGATTGATGTTCCTTTTGGTGTGCGACGTCACAGCGCTGCTCGCCGGCTGTGATTGATTAAACCGATTGCATGAGTATCAACAGGCCCTTGGTTTAACAAATATCTCACTGTGTGTTTGGGAACATGAAAGCACATTTAGAGCACATCTTTGTTAATGTTGTAGCTATCAAGTAAAAAGTAATATATAATCGTAGATTGAGCAAGATGCACCAAATGACATTTTACATCTTGCCTTGCCATAAAAAGGTCAAATTATCTGATATTTTAGGAGACTTATTGACCATGGCCGAGTCATGAGATTCTGCATGGGTCTTATCTATGATGTAATTTCTGTTATTAGTGAAGTAAAAACAAGAATAGTTTTATCAATGTGACTTTGAAATTATTATTATTATTTTTTTTTTGCCCCTTCAAAAAATATTAAAATGAATTTTAATTCCGAAATTTATTACAAAGAGGTTAGGGGTGTGACGAGACGGTTAGCTCACGAGATGAGACGAGATATTTACACAGTATTTTTAAGAAATCCTCAGTGATGAAATGCATGACTAGAAAATTAGTCTGCAGGTGGATTTGAAATGTTTTAAATAATCATCTTATGAATGTCATTTTAGTTCTACATTCTCAGTATGAATTATATGCACTAAAAGACAACAATACTCAAGCACTGTAAAAGTTTTTGCCACAAGCTCAACTTGACTGGCTTGACAGTCTCTTCAGACCTTAGATCTGTACATGATTTATGAGCTTCTACAACTTTTGACCTCCTAACTAAAACTCCTTTCCACAAATTGATCATAGAAATAAAAACAGTATAAATAAAAATGAATAACACTGTTGCCCTGTGTATCATCACCTTTAGTCTTAAGTGCAAACAATAAGTGCAACCATAACCAAAGTACTCTTTCAGTATTCAAAGAGACCAAATTTTTCTTCAAGCATGATAAAGAGCCTAAGATAGCTTTCATATTGGGAGATATTTACATGCATCAGGGAAATCGCGTTTTCATCAAATTGAAATCGCGTTTGAATCATTCTACAAGATGAGACATTTGTCTTTAGGCTCTGTTGTGCAACGAATGCTCCGCCATGGTCTTGTCAGTCATCTCATCGCTTACTTTTGTTACGCGATCAGTGAACTCTGATTCCTGCTGCACTACTTATGACTCTGCAGCTCGTGTTGGTTGAGCTGGATGGAATTGAAGCGAATTAAATTAAATGTTTTTTTTTATTTCTATAAAAAAGCAAAAGCACAGTGGAGGCATAATGTAAATGTAGCGGTGGCATATTCTACCCTGATTTCACCCTCACACAGCTTTTCAGTTTGACGAGTAATCTTGTCACATTTTAAGTCAAAAAGTGTCACGTCATTAACTCCTCTAACAATGTCATTTTTGTTTTCTCCCTTCAGCTCTTCTGAAACACTGGGGTTGTTGGTGTGGCCAAATTTTCCCTGGATTTGATTGGTAAATTCAGAAGACTGAAGCCCAGGCTCACAGTCTACCTTTCACGGAGGCCCAGCCGTGAGAGGACAGAAGAAGGCACGTGGCGAATCATGACTGCCGACAAAGAGAAGGACAAGGAGAGGGAGCGCGACCGGGACCGGGACAGAGACCGCGAGAAGCGGGACAAAACACGAGAGAGCGAGAGCTCACGGCCCCGGCGCAGTTGCACGCTGGAGGGTGGTGCTAAGAACTATGCAGAGAGCGAACACAGTGAGGACGACGACAACGAGACGCCTGGGGCCGGCACCGCAGAGGAGGCCACCAAGAAAAGCAAGAAGAAGCTGCCCAAGAAGAAATCGCGATATGAGCGAACGGAGAACGGCGAGATCACTTCCTTTATTACGGAGGACGACATTGTTTACAGACCTGGCGGTGAGTTCCAGTTGTACTTTAGTTAAAGTTGGGTTTGTCATCAGATAACCATGCTGTTTGGACAACAAATGTATTTGGCAATATTTTGTTAGCGTTGCTGAAAATGGTGCTTCAGCTTAGCATAAACATGTCACATCATCCACTACTTGGATGAGAAGAAATGCATTTTCAATGGCTACTGTGCTTGACCAAATAACTTCACTGCTTCTTGATGGAAATGCAGAAGAAATCACTGTGATGATATTTGAAACGGTTATATTTTTCACACTTAGCCTTTTTAAAGCACAATCAAGATTCTTGTTTTTATTTTTCAGTGAGTGGCAGAGAAAGCGAAACGGTCCACATTAGGTCTTTATTAGGTGCTGAGATTGAGCCTAGACCAGAGCAATAACCTTTTCCTGCGCTGTAAACATGGCCTCTCTTTCACCTGCTGTTTAGAAATTGGTTGTACATGAGACTGGGGGGAAATGTCAACACTCAGGCGGAGGGCAAAAGCACGGCTGTGTAGCGCAGCTGCCGTAGTCTTAAATCATCCTCGCCGTGTCTTTCATTTATTTAGCAGCAACAGAAAGGTCAAGCAGTATGCTTAGTTATTTAATGCGAAGACGTCAAATTATAGCCATTTGCGTAATTTCCAATCTCATGTCTCCACTCCATCACTTCTGCTTAGTGGAGATGTGTTTGCTTGGAGGGGGAAGGTGGGGAATGGTGTTGATGGTTGCCCCCCTCCTCCTCCTCTTCCTCCCACCGTTGCCCCAGTGGAATCGGGTTGGAGGCATTATCTGCCGAAGGTCCTTGAAAACACAGTTGCTGTAGCTCTCTTTCGGTAATAACCCAGCAGACCCCTTCCCTGCTCTGTTTTGGAGAGTACCGCTGCTCTGCTTTAGATAAGATTGAATTGAATCACACTCGTCTGAGGCATGTTGGTTGATTTTTGTCAGTGCTGCAGTAGAAAATAGAAAGGGATGTCACCATGTTTTTAAAGATGGCTGCGCCTTAGTTATTTAAAAAGGGGCAGGAATGGATTTTAATTGCACCGCCGTAGATCTTGTTTGTTGTTTTAGGGATCCAAGGGTACAGTGAACCTTTCATTTGACTTTCAGTGTTCTGTACATCATATAGCTGATCTGTTAATGCTTTAGAGACATTATTGTGTTTTGTATCACTGCATGGTTTTTTTTTTTTTCTTCCTGTTTTTGTTTGTAGGGCTGTTTATTGATATTTACAACTTTATTATTATTAAATAAAAATATAAAAAATAGTGATATTTCGCTGTAAAATAAAAATAAATCTTTGAACCGTGCTGCTCTGAAACACTGAAAACATCAGATCATGAGCTGCTTGCATGTAAAAGGCTCACTTCATTTGCCTTACACAGCGCATATATGTTTAATTCGCAGCCTTTGTGATTACATAACTGCACTAAGCCATAACACGATTTCTGTTTTATTTCGATTAATCGTGCAGGCCTTGCCGTATGTGCATGAATTCGGTTTGCGGTCAGTTGCTGCAGCCTTATTGCAATCAGATTTGATTTGGGCGGCTTAAGTAGACACAAAGCCTGTGCTGGATTAAACTCTGCTAAATGTTAAATCCTTTTATATTTGTCTAGTGACACACAATATGTAAAACCGGCCACCCTTGGAGTGGGTATTAAAAACTGCGAGAAACCAACGGAAAAAGAGAGAGTGTAATCAAGAGAGAGAACTGAAACAAGACAATAATTGCTTTTGTGGCTCGAGAGAGTTGCCGCGTGCACGTATGACACTAGATAAGGGGAAGTAATATTGAAAGCCAACACTGAGATCTCCCTCATATATTTTGTCCGCTAACATTTTTATAGCAAGCTTAGTGTGCGTTTATTAGGATGTCTACAAAAAAGCAAAAAAGGCATGCAGTCTCGTCATTGGAGAGATGGAGTGTGCTTAAGTGAGGAAGGAAGGAGAAGAGGAGTGAGTGTGGAGTGTGATACGGATGGGGAGAGCGAGATGGAGAGGCATTTGTATTGCAGACAGGGCCACTCGGATGGAAGGAAGAGTAAAGCATCTGAATCGATCAGGCCTTTGAGTGGCGTTCTCGTGTCCATGCTCCCTGTAGCTTTGCGGATATTTGCTACACAGAGGCAGCTTATGGATCCAGCAGGGAGATTATACACACATGAGATCAATACTCAGGCCTCTGCGAGCTGGCCGTGGCTGTCTGCAGTCCGTCTTTACAACCTGGAATCGCACCAATGTCCTTGTACTGTGACGGCAATTTGTCTCCCTGGCTGCCATTTGGCTTTTAAAATGGAGAGCTCATCAAGCAGGATTGGCTGGATGAGTACCACTCCCACCCGTGTGATGAGAATGCTGACAATAAAGAGAGGTGAATGTCCACAGTGGGCTCGGATGAGGGTTGGGGTGGGCTTTATGGTGCTCATTATAACTCTCATCCAAAACCTAGTGAGCTGCCTACCTAGAGAGCGTTTTGAGGCGGCATAGGTGTGCTCTTGATGAAAACACTGTTTAGAAAGGTTAGCAGCATGATTATTTTCCCCCAATTAGAACCCTATATTATCAGCTGAGAGTTGTACTATTAATAAGTAATTAAACAAGTTACATTTATTTGAACTTTTTCAGTACATTTATTTATTTCTAGTTTTATTTGAATAATGTTTATCATTAACAGTAATAATAATGACAGACATCAATAACATTCTATTAAATTTTCAGTAAAATACAATGAAGTATGATATTGGTGCTTCCCTACCCAATGTCTAAGGCAGTATTGCTTGTATCCTTCTCAGTGTAGGCAGTCCCAGGATGCCAAGAATGCATTGTGACAAGGTCAGAGAGAAAAAAAAAAATGAAAAAAAAAAAAATTACCCAATATTTGCACATGCTATTTTTTTAAAAAAATATCATGTGGTTAGCTTGGCAACATGCTAACATTAAACATGAGGTGCATCTCAATTTGTGCGTCTCAAATGTCTATGACTAAGTATAAATAGTGCAGCTAGTGTGTTCACACTTTCCAAAAAGAAAAAGTACACTTTAAATACTCAGATGATGCACAAAATCAACAGAAAAAATGAAGTGTGGAATGTTGGACACTTCATGCACTCAACTGCATTAATTGCATAGCGGAAGGGGAGGGGCTACCAGATTCAGATGTTAAATGACAAAATAACCTTATAAAATTCACACACTTATGAGCAGTGTTGGGTAAGTTACTTCAAAAAAAGTAATTGATTACTAATTACGTCGATGTTGTATTTAAAATACTTTTCTAATTACTCTGTCTGAAAAGTAATTTAATTACTCAATAAGTAACTTACTAATTACTTCTTAAAATCCCTATAAACCTTGACTGGATAGACAATAGAAAGGAAACTCTTAATAATTTAGTCAAATATGGAATAGTTTAGCCTTTTATAGCTTTTTAAAACATTTTAACTTTATTAAAACATACTATAATACTTTTATTTACTTTATAATACTTAAATGTTTTTAGTAACAAGTAGGGATGTCACTATACCAAAAATCTATTAGTTGGTACCAATACCACCAAAAGTGCACAATACTCGATACCACGGTAAAAATATATAAAAATGCAAATAAAACAATGCTATTTATTTTTTTCCAGGTAGGTCTAATAGTAGTAAATAAAAATACCACAAATGTAATAATCAAATATAAAATAACTCTGCATAGTCATAACTGTATAAATTAAATATAGATTAATCCTTATTAAAGCTTTTTTGTTGTTTATCATTTATAATACAGACAGCCAATAGTAGACAGTAGCATGTTTTAAAGGCAATATGCTGTTACACATGCTGTTCACATTCACATAACCAACGTGAATATATGCCAAGATGGGCATTTTGACATAACTGTGTTTATTTGAACGCTTATGTGTAATAAACCGCAAAAATTTTGACACTCGAGAGGCAGCTATGTGTGCGCTTTGGTTGAGAGCGCACTGACTGAAGGCCGTCTCTCAGAGCGCGTGCAGTTTTTTTCTCTCTAGGACATAGCTTACATTTTACTGTAATGTTCTTGCCTACCTGTGTCGCTTCTGCTGACATCTTCAGACAGCGACTACGCAGCCAGCTGTTGCGAACTCATGAGCAACTGCACTACAGCTAACGGTTTTCACTTACTTAGTATCGCGTTACACCCAACACTGCTTATGAGTGTATATAGTGCATAAGTGTATAGTGCGTCATTTGGGACGCAACTATGAAAGTAAGAGTCGTGTAAACTTGTAAGCATCACATTAGGAGTTCTATTTTTGTGAAGTTCCAGTTCAGTCACTTGTGAGGTTTCTTTAGGCAGGTGATTATGTAGATGGTAGACGGCAAGACAGCTCACTAGGTTTTCGAACAGAGCTTATTGTTGAGGTTATGATTGAGGTGGAGGTCTATATGTTGAATTTGTGAAAGGCTGAGTAGGGATGAGTACGTCGCTGAAGATGGCCTCTCTTTCTCTCTCCTGGCTGCCTGTTGGTGTCTGGACAGCTGTCACCTAATTACGGAGCCACCCAAAGACTGCAGTCTTTTCCGTATGGCTGAGATCTCCACCAGGAGCTTGTACACATCGTCCTCACCTCCACACAGAACTGAGTGGTTCCTCGTCAGCACGCTAATGTCATTTCAAAACGGTTTCTTTGTCTGCTCACAATTTTGCCTGATTAGCAGCTCTGTGTACGTTTTATGTTTGTTAGTGGATACAGTAGAGAGAGGTTATAGAAACACAAGCGAACAAAGCTTCAGATCTTTCCCTAGAACACAGACAAGAATGAACACACAATAAACTTGGTGGGGTGAAAATGGACATGCACCACCTTTGCAAAGAGCATTCGGGCCATTGCTGAAATAAACTTCTCCGTTTGTTGTCAGGGGAAAAAACCAGGCTCTCTCTTGGCTTAGAGTCATGTATTATTCAGCGAGGTGAGACTAACAGCATTTGACCACCTGAGTGAGTCATCAAGCAGCAGTCTTCATCTCCCTGTTGCTCTTCTGAGGAGACAGCAGCAGTATCACCCCATGTAGAGAGACAACTTTTCCATGCATGTCTTCCACTCTGCTTCCAGCTGTCTCAAGATTTAGACAGACAGAAAGAGAGATGGGGGATGAAAAGCAGGCGAAGGCAGAGCAGGTGACAAGGAGACCCTTATATCCTTGTCTTGAAGGGGAGAACAGAAGCTTTGCTGTTTAAATCAAATCATCAAATGGGTTTAATTAAAAAGGCTACATTTTAAACTTGTATAACATTTATTTTTCCCCTGAGGGTCACTCGTTTTAAGGATTTTTCTGCCAGAAAGGTCATAATTTAGTTTGTGACCCTCAATCTGAGGATACATCTAAGGATACATCTGTACCACATTGTTTATCTTATTGATTTCTTTCTTTTATTTTTTTATATTGAACATTTTTAAATACTTAATTCTACACCCACATTTCTTCTATTTTTACATTTTAGATTGTTTGCCATCATCTAACGCTCACTTAAAGTTAATCTTTAAAAACATTAATGGGTTAGTTCACCCAAAAATGAGAATTGTCATTAATTACTCACCCTCATGTCATTCCAAACCTGTAAGACCTTCGTTCATCTTCAGAACACAAATTAAGATATTTTTGATGAAATCCGTGAGCTTTCTGGCCTCCGATAGACTGCAATGTTATTACCACTTTCAAGGCCCAGAAAGGTAGTAAAGACATTGTTAAAATAGTCCATGTGACTACAGTGGTTCACTTAATACTTTTTGTGCACAAAAAACAAATAAAAACCGGCGTACTGACATAGAACCCATAAGCACTGCACTGTTTACTACGTAACCAGCGTATGAGACTGACATGGAAGGGAAGAAATTAGTAGTTATTTTTTTTGTTTTTTTGCACGCAAAAAGTATTCCCGTTGCTTCATAACATTAAGGTTAAACCACTGTAGTCACTATTTTAAGGATGTACTATTTTAATGTCTTTACTACCTTTCTGGGCCTTGAAAGTGATAATTACGTTGCAGTCTATCGGAGGTTAGAAAGCTCACGGATTTCATCAAAAATATCTTATTTTTTGTTCCGAAGATGAACAAGTTTTTTTTTATGGGTTTGGAACGACATGAGGGTGAGTAATTAATGACAATTCTAAATTTTGGGTGAACTAACCCTTTAACAGTTAACTGTAATCTTTAGCAGGTCTCAAATTATCCATTTTTCATACTAAATTCACTTGTTGCTATTAAATTGATATTAGTTTTTCATTTTAAACACAATAGTATACATAAATATTTAATATTTATATATAAAAATTATATGTTCTAATATTTAAAATTAATATTGACTATTTCTTGCTTATCAGCCCTAACATGAAAATTAATGGCTTATCGTATCAACAGGAAATTAAATATTGGTGCATCCCTATATCTGACACTTAGAACAAGTTTAGTTTTTGTGTCTTTTAATATTTCTAGAGGTAAATGAACTGTTATGATTGGCTCACTTTGCATAATAGCACAGTGTTGAACACAATGCATTTACGTTAAGATGTACAAACAGTCATATATTGTTAGGTGCTTTTGTTTTTCTTCGTTTTAAACCCCCATATGTCAAGTATTATTCTTTCCAAAATAAAAGGCTTGAGTGTCACCGAAATTCTTCCTTTACAACATTTCAAACAGTGTGCAGAGAAATCCTACCAAGCCGATAGCTGGAAATAAAAGAGCCAGATCTATTCTGAAATTTCCCTCCGTGTAGCATTGTATGACAGGGAGACTGTAGAGGCTTTTGTGAAATTGAACCACCTGCCAATTACAAATTAGAAAGCTGCTTCAGACTAAGTGTACCACACTCGTCAAACGGCTTCTGTTCCCGGCCCAGAGGGAGACAGTTTTTTTCCTGCCTGCTACTCTGAGGGCAAAGCTGCATAAGGTTTGATAATTCGGGCCAAAGGTATTTATCTCTTGCTATGAGATGGGGCAAAAATTGCAAACTTGACAGAGTGGATATGGAGAAAGAGCAGAATAAGTTTGTGGGTGTATGTTTGAAGCTGCAGGTCTCAAGGCGAAGGAAATGAGTAGCAGTGTAAATTGGATGAGCAGGGTTAAGACCTGTTCCTCCTGACACGGGGCATTGGTGCCAGCAGAAGCACCTGCACTGAAGTACTTCCCAGTATGATGTGACACGAGTGGCACAGGTCGATGCTTCGCCCCTTGTCGGTCATGTAGGAAGAGGAGTGTGAATGCGACACGTGGAGTGTGAAGTCAGCACCTGGTCCAAACCCCCTACCATTTCATTATTGCATTCCTCCGGCTACTTTAATTTCAAGATGAGCATGACCACAGCGGATGTCTGCATTTAACAATGAGCCAAAACGTCACCTAGAAGAAGGTATTATCAACAGTAACAACAGTAACTCTTCTGAATGAAACAGCTGAGTGCTTATGAAATATTAATATTTTGCTTTAGCCTTTTTGTGTCTCAGTCTTCCTCCGTGGAGTGGATTAAAACAGCAACTGGATTGACACTGAAAGCAGGGCAGGTCTCTTTCATCAGTAAAGGTGTGTTTTATATTAGCTACGCTTTACTGGTTTAGAAGAATGGCTGAGTGAACAATAAGCCTCGGCGGAAAAGGAGGAGGATTGGATGAGCGCTACCCCTCTTCCCTTTCTGCATGAATATTCATGTTGCTAAGTGACGGGTGACAATACATTAAGAAATAATAGCTGCAAACAGATCAACTTCTGTCTTCCGCTAGGGCATTTTGTCAGTTTCTTTAAGCACGGGTACGCGTGCATGTGAACGCGTCTCGGCGTGTGATGGACTATTTCTTCAGCTCAATAAATCTCAATCTAAGGATGAGGCCAGGCTGCTCCAGTGGAGTGGTCGATAATGGATCTGTGCTGTTTGCAAAGCCCCCACCCTTCTGTTCTCCTCAGGCCACTAAAAGAGAGAGTGAGAGAGTCAGGTAAAGAGACTGAGAGAAAGAGAGAGAGAGCTGGGACCTGTGGCCTGTGGGAGGCATTTGGGAGTCCACAAAGCCCCTAGAACAGCACACATCCCCTCAAATCCTATACACCCCTCCCCCAGACACTCCTCTCTCTCTCTTTTTCTTTCGGTCTCTTTCCCTTTTTTCTCTGCCTGCTCACTCTCTGATGGAGAGGGGCTTCTCTAAAAGCACAAAATGGCTGGAACGTAGCTGAACAGATTGGAGTCTTAAAGGTCCACTCTCAAAGAACAGCGCAAATTACAGCCTCGCAACTCTCCACAGCCAGTGAGGACCGTCATTATTGTAAAATATTAAACACAATTTATTTCCCAAGGACCTTTTGTTTGGAAACGAGTTTCACAGATGGGTGGGAAAAGTACCTTTTGGGTTGTTTAAAAACACATTTTCTTGGCTGTTTTTTGCAGACTTGAGAAATTATTTTTCTGTCTGTTTTAAAATATTGACACATCACAATTGCTTTATTTGGCAAAATTTATCACAGTATGAGACTGCAAACGGTGGCATTAATAACATCTTTGATTTAAACTTAAGTTGCAATGTTAATGTACATCCACATTAGCTACATTTTGAGGGCACAAAAGGTCCATTATCTAATGTCAGTGGTGTAGAGATGTATGGAGCACAGCTCAGACAAAAGTCACTTTCAAACCAAGCAGCTTTCTATTGGCCAGAGCAGTGAATCTGTGTGACCAAGTTGAACCCGATGCAAAATCTGCACTGGGAAATCTTTTGCTCTCACGTGAAATTCCCAATCATGTGGATTCCTATTAAAATGGCTGGATTTTGCCTGTGAAAATAAGCTAAACAATGATAAATGTGACCATGTTGTTTTTGTTATAATTCATTTTAATTTTGTTTAAGATTGTAGAAATTAAATGAAAATGATTAAATATCATTCTTAAAGGGATAGTTGACCCAAAAATGAAAATTCTGTCATTTACTCACCCTCAAGTTGTTCCAAACCTGAATGAAATTCTTTCTTCTGCTGAATACAAAAGAAAATATGTTGGTAACCAAACAGTTGATGGACCCCATTGACTTCCATAGTATTTTTGGGGGGGCCCATCAACTGTTTGATTACCCATATTCTTCAAAATATATTCTTTTGTGTTCACCAGAAGAAAGAAATTCATACAGGGTTGGAACAACTTGATGGTGAGTAAATGATGACGACATTTAAATTTTTGGGTCAACTATCCCTTTAATTATTTTGAAAAATACATAAATGGTAAAAAATATAGATTTTTCCTTTGCTTTAT
Organism: Elopichthys bambusa; assembly: GCA_037101425.1. Classification (NCBI taxonomy): domain Eukaryota; kingdom Metazoa; phylum Chordata; class Actinopteri; order Cypriniformes; family Xenocyprididae; genus Elopichthys; species Elopichthys bambusa. The sequence continues at coordinate 11,906,105 of CM074451.1, forward strand.
TGCCTAGAAATAGGCTAAAGTCACATTTGCAGCTTAATTTACCCTAGGAAGCATTTTAAACCAGACCTTTATACCTCAGTATTTTCCTTACTGCTCTCGGCACAGATATCTATTGCCTTGTCAGTATGTTGGGAATCCATTTCCTCTAAATGAATCTACCAGCCGGGTTAAGAGACTATAAGCCGCAATTCTCAAAGGTAAATCCCTCTCAACACCGCCTGGGATGTTCTGAAACATGTCATCTCATTTCATTGAGATTTGTCTCTTTTGTTCTTCAGCTTCCCCTCCCCCTTCGTGGAAGGCTGTCAGTCACTGCACTGATGGATATATTCACGTTATCTGGTAAATGAGAGGATGAGCACAGGTAGAAACAGACGGGCAGAGCTCAGCCCACCCCACTAACACACTATAAAGCCTTAGAATACTCTGTGCGGACCGGCTCTGATAACAAGCCTTTCCTGTCACACATGCAACCCACTCAAAATGGCCCCCTTGCATTCTTAACACCCCCCCCCCCCCCCCCCCCCCCCTTCCCCCATCGAATGGTTTACAATGTGCTCAGCCTATTAAATATCTTTATTCCGCCTGCTGCATTGAACAGATAAACGCAACAAGATCAATAACGGCACCAGGCAAAACAAATAAATAAAAGATGATGTGCACTAAGAAGGCTGGAACGGAATCGCTCTCCTTTTGTTAGTAGTAGCTTTTAGCCTCCTCAGCCCACGCTACGTGAATTCATCCCTGGAATACTGAAGCGTTCAGATAAACATTTATCTCCATGCAGTTTTAGCACTACAGAGACACAAAGACTTCTAGCATCTCCAGATCTGCGCTTAGAGCGATGACACACACACACAGGCTGCTATCCTCGCCATGGTGTGAGAGTGTGTTTGTGCCACGCTCCAGAAGCTGTGTGTTCAGATATGGCTGCCGGGTAACTGCGAGGCTCAACCCCATCATCAACACACACGAGTGTTGCTTACGAATTTAGCGAACTGGAGACAAGATGGTGGAGTTGCCCTTGCTTGTTAATGCACGACTTGTGTTTTTAACACACGGCATGGCCTTTGTTTATGAGCCTGGAAGTGTGAATGAATCATGGGTTCAGGAATCTGTTATGACTTTTGAATCCAGCTTTCTGATAAGCCTTTTTTTTTTTTTTTTTTTTTATAAACATCCTATTTGCTAACTCCTTATTGAGTTTAGCTGTAAAATAAATTGTTTATTTGTATTTTAGCATTATATAAATAACATATGATTTATGAACTGAGAGCTGTTTTCTGCTTTTAAAATTGTCCTAAAATTTCAAATTGCTTTTAAGTCAACCATTTTACAGTTTTAAACTGCTCTTAAAAGTCAACATAAAATAGAATTTGCGACCAGTTGATTGGATTATGAAAAGTGGGCGGTCCTTAACTGAATTTAGCCAGACTTGAATGTGAAATAGCTACTTGGATATTGGTTATCTAATAGATATTATCTTATGGCCTTGGTGATGTCATCAGAAATAAAATGTAATAAATTGCACCGCCTCTGATGACATCCCCTAGGTCATTAGGCCTTAATTATTTGTAGGTTAAAGTCAACATGAAATGGCATTCGTGAGCTGTTTTAGTTTTTACAGTGACTTTTTTTTGACTGAAACGGTACATTCAGTGAGAAGAAAAATAAATAGTGAGACCTGGAAGTTGATTGGATTGTGAAAAGTGGCATGTCCCAACAAAAATTTAGCCAGACTTGAATGCAAAATTGCTTGTCGGCTGTTTGTTAACATTATCTAATACAGTTTTGATTTCATGTTGACTTGTAAAACCACAGCAACCCCATCACATAATCTCAAGTTGAACAGTGCAGGTCTAGGTAGCACAAAAACCGGCTTGGGTGCCAGTGTAAAATGGATTTGTAGTGTGAAATAGCAATGTAATGTAATGAGTGTTTTGAATGGAGCGGTGGCTGGCACCTCAGAGTCTGACAGAGGGTGATCCAAGCAGCCGAGCACAGCCCTCTTTGTGTTCTCAACACATTTGAACTATCAAAGAATGCTTGTCTTCAAACTGGAGGCTCATTCTTCTGTGTAAATAAGATTCTTATCTAGCAAACAGCTCGAACACTCCCTTTCTTTTAAACAGACATCAGGTTCCCCCCCCCAAATAACTCAGTAATTTTGATGTCGGTACAGCACGGCACTGAAGTATTTTCCATTTCAAGAGCGCCTCAGATTGTCTCTCTGCGGAGAAGCGGGTGGAACAAGAGGGTGATCTTTTCATCCCCCGCACTCTACAAATGTTTGGCAGATTGACCGCAGAGGAAGGAAGTATGTGTGCGTGTATGTGCGTCTCCTTAGCTAAAGCTGCTTTCTCTTGTTGGGGCTGTGCAGTGTGAATGTTTTTGTTAAAGAGACGAAGGTTCATGACCTGGCCATACCACCAGTCACATTTAATTTAAACACAGAGGCCCTCTGCTCAGCTTCAGTTTAGAGGAGGAAAAGTTACATAGTTTTTGTGTAATTTAGGATACCTTTTGCATCGTATCAGCTTCACATTGTCTCTTGTGTTTGGTTATTGTTTTCTTCTCTACAAAAAACCCCTGCCATCACATAATTGTTAGAACAATACTGACCTTCTTTCTCAGACTCCCCTTGATGTTTATTCTGGAAAGGGCGGACTGTCCTGCATTCAAAAGCCCTTTAATCCTATTACTTGCATTCCAGTTGTGTTTCACAAAGGGAAACAGATTTTTTGAGAAATTAAGATAATTGAGATCATATCTGACAGTCTAGATGATGTTGGTAACACTCTTGTTTGTTATTCTCACAGATTGTGTGTACATAGAGAGCCGACGGCCGAACACGCCCTACTTCATCTGTAGCATTCAGGACTTCAAGCTGGTGAGTTGACTCGGCTTTTCCTTCCCCTCATCTGTCCAGATCAAGGCTCCCTCTCCGCCAGCCCTTATGTAACAGTTTTGCCATTGTGTTTCATTTGTTATCTTTTTCTATATGTCAGATCAAACAAGGGGTTTGATGTGGGTAATTGATTTGATTAATTTCAGTATAATTTTGCAATGAAGATGGCCAGTTGCTGTCCAGGAGCAATTCTGCTACATTGTTGAAAATGTTCATACCTTCAGATTTTCCTGTACACTTGGTTAACCAGACTTTTGAGTGTTTTTTTTTTGGAAATGAATTGTGCTGACAGTTGGCTTTTTTCTACTTTTTTAATGCCTGTGTTTTTTACTCTATAGGAAAATCAGCCTGCAACACTGAAATTTACAAGTTTAATTAGCTTGTGTGAAGCAGAGCACCAGATATTCTCTACAAAGCCTCGTCTAGCTCACACATGTTTACGTTGTAGAGCCAGCTTGGTTTTACATGCCGTTAATTGATCCATTTAAAAAAGCAAGAGAAAGGGAAAGGAAAAACTCCTTTTGCAGATCGTAGTTCTCGCCACTTGATCTGCTCTTTACTGACGCTTTTTATATAGATTATTAATCTGCTACCTAAAAAGCTTGAATCTTCAAAGGACACATTGATCAGAGAGCAAAATCACCTTAGATTCAATCTGCTTTATTAGGCCAATATATTTCCATGATTTATTTCCGCCAGCAAACCGCAGACAGCTGCATTTTTTTTTTTTTTTTTTTTTTTTTTTTTCTTCCATGGGTGCCACATTTGATGGTCACTATGTTGAGATAATGTTATGTCACAAGTAAATAAGCACATTATGGCTTTCTGATGGCTATTTCCCCACAGCAGGACACAATTAGCCAAGAGGTCCTTTGGCTTGCCCGCCACCCCCCATTGTAGAGTGTGTAGAGGAAGACCCATGAGGCTTTGTTAATGGTACTGAACTGCTAAGGTGCTGATGGGAGGGGGTGGACACAGGGCAGGCTGGCTTATGACAGCCGCAGGAGCTAAAGTGGGGGGTTCAGAGCTGGCTGGATGAGCGAGGAGGAAGGGAGGGTAGGTAGGGGAGAGCGTGCCAGAGCCCGGGCATCCAAGCAGCCTGTAATCGGATTGCTTGGAAGAGTGCTGAGGGCAGCAGAATCTTGCTCTTGCCAAGAATAACATATAGTATGTTTTGTCATTATCTTCACCTTGATTAAGTGCAAGATATAGGGGTCTTTGTCTGATGGCTGTAAATGTCACGAGACTTTACTGGCCCTCCTTTCTAATGTTTACTGCCTTAATCCATCTAATTACTGCCTTAATCCATGTTGTTTCCTATGAAGTTGATTGGATACTGGTTTGTCTTGTACATTATGGACTAGTTGTCCATTGGATGGGTCACGATGGACAACTAGTCAGTTTTTGGGTAGTTGAGTGTCATATTGTTGAGTAGCCAATTAGTGAGGTCAACTAGGAGTCTTATTAATATATCTCTCTCTCTCTCTCTCTCTCTCTCTCTCTCTCTCTCTCTCTCTCTCTCTCTCTCTCTCTCTCTCTCTCTCTCTCTCTCTCTCTCTCTCTCTCTCTCTCTCTCTCTCTCTCTCTCTCTCTCTCTCTCTCTCTCTCTCTCTCTCTCTCTCTCTCTCTCTCTCTCTCTCTCTCTCTCTCTCTCTCTCTCTTTCTCTCTTATCAAAGTTGTCCTAAAACCTTCTGCTTAGGACAACTTAGAACTTTTTTGATCCACTTCAAATGATGACTACTGTATATCTGAAAACTTGTAATTACTAGGGATGTGAGACTAGTCCACTAGTCATTTAAACGATAGTGCTGCTGTTAGTCAATTTTAAAAATACTAGTTTACAATTTTCATTTTTGCACATTTAATTTAATTTTTGCTTTATATTTTTACAAAGGCTACGTTTAAATTAGCATCATGTTAGTGTTACATCTTGAAATTAATATATTATTGAGTGTATATCTGCAGCAAAATAATTTAGTTTTACCTCAGGTTTTGCCTGCGTTTTCTCTGGTGCTTGCGGAGGGTTCAGAGAAATGTTTACTCGAAAAATGAGGTGAGGGAGATTACACAATTTTTCCGTTTCCGTCTGTCATGTCAAACAAGTAGGCTCTTACAGTTAAGCTTGCTTAGGTTTGTTATACTACCATTTATGAGGGACAATACGGTATGAAATTTTATATCGAATTAAAGGAGACACATTATGAATGAAACTTAGTTTACACTTGAACAGTTGCTATATCAACATCCTAACGATATGAAAATACTATAAAATAATGTATAGTTGTCAGTACATGTCAAGCTTTTCTTGCGATTTTTGCCGCCTGTCATGTGTACAGATACTTTTAATACACGAGAAGCACGTTCAAACCACGTAAATACTTTAACGCGCAGACTTGTGGGGGATTGCCAATTGGCAAAATTGGCTAATCTGCACAAATAAATACACATTCTTAGTAAATGCACTGCTTTTGTTTATCAACATGTGGAATATGTGTATTTCATGGCTGTGGCAATGTTCAGTTCAGTTGAAACAAGTGTAATGGATGTGCAGCTACAGCTCTGACGCTCACCTCTGAGCGCCTGCTGTCACCCCTCTCCTCTTAATTGGGATGCGAGCATCTGTCCACTGAAATGGTAGAAAAGCCTTAAGGTCAATTGCCCTGACCCCCCTCATTGACATCCCTTCTCATGCATTCTCTTCCTTTCTTAGCTTTTAACGCTGGGTTGATTCATTCACTTGCATTGAGCAGGGCAGAAAGGCATAGTGAGCCATAATGGTAAATGAGGATATCGGAAAGGTTCCAGCATTACTGTATTTACAGAGTGGTTCTACATAATAAAGTGAATTCATTACATGCGTAACAATCATGGCTCTCTGGAGGACAGGTTTCTGCGGTCGTCTCGCAATCCGCTTTAGCCATATTTTTGCTATCGTGTGTTCGAGAGCTTCTGTTTCTTGCAGCGTCACGTGAGCCTCTCTCTCAGCGACCCTCTTCTGCCGCGAGGTGAGGAAATTGCCTCGCTTCTGGCAAAACAACCTCATTAATATGGTTCTCCTCTAGTCTTAAGGGTTGAACAACGTCACCCCGTGTACTTTGTCTAATGACCTGGGAATCCAGTTAGCACCGCAGAGAAAACCTGCATGCTGCAATCAATCCCTCCGCCCACTTTGCACGATGAGATCTTTTTGTGGTGTGTGTGTGCGCTTGTATCTTGATGTACACACACCCACAGACCTTCACACTGTCAGAGAGATGTTTCCACCCTTCACTCAGTCTAAATTAGACTATTAATTGACACGCTTTTCACTCAACCTTTTCCTTTTCCCTCTCAATCATATTGATATTCTGAATGAGCCTCCTGCTTAAACGGGCTTAAAGATGTACAAAGACAGGTGCCTCAACCCTTGTTTGTGAGCACACACGGTCACCCCCTCATACACACACTGTGATTAAGGCACAGCTGACTGAACTCCCCTCAGCTTGTGTAAACATTTATGTGGTAAAGACAGAATAAAAGAGATTAGCTAGGGGGAAAAGGGGTGGGAATATTGTAAGTTGCTGCCATGTGTATCTCTTCTGCCCATCTCGCCATCTTTTACGTTCACACAAGCGCATGCTTGCCTTAGTAGGAATGAAAGCCCTGTGTATTTGAGTGTTTGTGTGTGTGTACACAACTGCAATTTATAATGTTTATTGCAACATTTATAATTTTAAAAAAGATTTCTATTTTAAATGAATGCTGTTCTATTTAACTTTTTATTCATCATAAAATCCTGTGGAAAAAATATCACTTTCCAGGTTTTTTTTTTTTTTTTTTTTTTTTTTTTTTACATCATTGATATGTTTCTTGAGAACCAAATCAGCATATTGTAATGATTTCTGAAGGATCATGTGACACTGAAGTAAGGCTGCTGAAAATTCAGCTTTACCATCACAGGTAGGGGTGTGTGTGTGTATATATGTGTATGTATGTATGTGTGTGTGTGTGTGTGTGTGTGTGTATGTGTGTATATATATATATATATATATATATATATATATATATATATATATATATATATATATATATATATATATATATATATATATATATATATATAAATTTATTTATTTATTTTTGTTTTTCTTATTTGATTGTCATTCTCAAAGGTTCATGGAATTGTAGTACACAGTCTTGTACCTTGTCTTTTTCCATATTCTCTTTATTGAAGAGTCTTTTGAAATCTTTATGGAGAAAATGAATGGGAGGAAACTGTTATAGCTGAACCAGAATAATTACCATAGTAAGATTTTATTGCACTTTCAAATCATATTGTTTAAACACATTCTTGTGTAGTTTTGAAGATTTGTCTTTCTCAAGTAGAGACGAGCTGTACTTGTATCCCCTACAATACTGGACTTTCCTTCAGCTCAGGTATGATAATGGCCCGCTGTTAGCCCAGCACCATTTTGTGTGTCTAAAAGCCAGCGGTGCATACTGATTTCAAGGACACGGACAGCCTCTGTGTATTTATTTTACGGCCTCAGCCCATTAGTGCCGTGCATAAGACATACGCTGTATTAATGTGATGAGGGTGACACATTCGGTTAAGTATCTGTTGCTAATAGGAAAAGCAGTTATGCAGCGAGTTGACACTCTATTGGCTGGAAACAGCCTTGAGATGTTGTGGCTTTGAGGAGAAGAGGTGAGACCGAAAGAGAAAGCTCTCTCAGGGGTTGCTCAGACACAAAGACAATTCAGCACTGAATCGATCATAAATAGCGCAAGCATTTATCCTCGAGTCAATCACAGTCTCCAGCTCTACCCTCTTTGTCTCTGTCTGCCTCCCTCACTTGTTCCTCCTGTTAATTTGGGCCGGCTGCATATGCCCGATGACTGACACTGTTGTTGTCGGTGTGTGTTGCCGTGGCACCCTTCCCCCATCCCCGTGGCTAAACTAATTTGCTGATATTGGCCAGCTCAGCTGCAGCACAGCGCTGCCTCTAATGGAGTGATTGCTGCTTGCCTCTGGGGGCTCGGCCGCAGGCAGAAATGCCCTGCTCTTCTCGCTGTATTGGTGCTTATGGACATTTAATTAGGTGTGATGTACAATACAATTATCAAAAAGAACTCATGATGTCCAATGAAGACCAGCAGTAGGATGGAGTAAGAAGAACGGCTATTATTTGCTGTGGTACGTTAGGCTATTTTTTAAGCAATTTTAGAATTTTAGTTTAAATGAATGTGTGTGTAATGCAAATAAAAGTTAAGTCATACAGTTTTGGAAAGACATGGTGTAAATGATGACCATTTTCATTTTTGGGTGAACTGCCTTAAGAAGCCTTGAATAGAATTCATGTGCATAAAGCATACATTTACAAGTTGTTTCTGGAGATTTGCCCAAATGTGCATTGTGATTGTCATATTTAATATATTTCCACATATTTTGATCATTTGGGTATGTCTTTTTGATAATCTGCACAATGCAGCAATGTTTTGCAATCTCTCTAGTAATTTTTTTTTAGAAATTTCTTTGTGAAAAATTTTGATAGAAACCCAGGTATTTACACATGAAATCACAAACAGGCTTTTTATTCAAACATCTTTAGGTTGTTTTTCTATGTAGAATGTGAGTATGAGATCTTTTTTTGGGCAAGTCTTGATGTGACAGATTTCTGTGGCATTAAAATGGCCATTTTTTTTTAACAGTTTTCTAAATGTTTATTTTTTTGTAGCTAATTTGATTTATTTGGTTATATTACTACTGTCAGTTCTGTTAAACACATTTGACCATTTTTAAATCCATTTTTAAAAGTGTTTCTCGTCTTTCGGCCTGCTGAAGCACCATTTATTCCACACGTTGCTTGCTCATTGAGCTGAGCTGTACATAGACCCCTAATGATTCACTTGAAACAATAGCTTGGTGGATGGCAAGGACACCGCAGTCTGAACTAGCCCTGCATTGGCCCAAGCATCTGCACTCTAGCCGTGAAATGGCAATTAACAGACTATTGATTATTGGCAATGCGGATATTGTTGATTAGAGCGTGCGGTTGGAGTGTTTGATAAGCCCACTGCCAGCCCATCCTAATGCATTGGATCCTGCCTTCATGGGATGCAAATAAACTCCCAGTGTAATTCACTCCTGATGGTTTTTGTGCTTATCTCTGCACCCTCAAAAGCTAATGATTCAAAGCCTTAATTAAAACGCTTTCATGAAGATGCAAATATATGTGCATACATGCATGAATGATCATAAAAGTGGGTTTAGGAAGAGATGCGTATGCGCAATGCCCCCGTGCATATTTCTCCAACCCGTAAGGTTGCCCACACACCACAAAAAATGAACATTAACGCTTAGTCTGATAAAAAAAAAAAAAAAATAATCAGCAAAAATACTCTTACAAACACCTTGCAAACAGGAAATAGATTGAATGTAACATTAAAGGAATTAGTTCATCCAATATAATGAAAATTGTCATTATTCACTCACCCTCATGTTATTCAAACCTTGTATGACTTTCGATTATGCAACACATTTTTATTAATACAATGAAGGTCAATGGCATACATATTCATTGTATGCACAATAGGGATGTAACGATGCATCCGGAATCGGTTGAAAATCGATTAAAATGTGACGATTCAAGTCGGTTGAGATGCTAAATGAATCGCGATACATTTGGCGGCGGGGATTTACATGAATGTATCTGAGGAGAGCTGACTGGGTTCAGAAAAGTTTAGATGGTATTTTCTCTTCATCTTACTTCCGTACAATGCATTTTAAAGTAGTTTTTATAAGCGTGCAGCAGTGCTTTGTTTACAGCGGTAACCATGGAAGCGCTGTATTGCCGCTGTTCCATAAGCACCACCTGCTGTCAAGACAGTAAATTTGCGTTCTCATGCAGCCCGTCTGCTGTTTTATGTAGCATAATTTCACAAAGCTAAAGTCTGAACATTCTCTTTTTGTTTCAAATGTTAAAAAGTATACAATCTAATTTAAATTAAAAACTGCTCATGCTGCATGTATGCAGCATCTTTGTTGGGATCGTGAATAAAATGCAGTGGTTGCCTCTAATTTGAAAATGGCTACAGATAGTTCAGCCTGTAATAAAGCAAATAAACATCTTGTTCATGTACTCATGAGATTTCTTTTATTTGTATTATTCATTTATTTATTTGATTTAGGATTTGTTTTAAAATTTCAATTCAGTTGTTATAAAGATTTTTCAATTTCACAAAAAAATGTTGCATTTTGACACTCATTTAAATATAATTTTGTTAAAAAAAAAAAAAAATTGTGAGAAAATCGTATCGTAAAAACAGTATCATGATTCGTATGGAATCGAGTTGAGTGAATCGTTACATCCCTAATGCACAATCAAAAAATAATAATACTGGGACATTCCCAAATATTTTTGTTCCACAGAAGAAAATCACACAGTTTTGGAACAATATGAGGGTTGAGTAAATGATGAGAATTTTAATTTTAATTTTTGGATGCCCTGTCCCTCTAAAAGTGTAATGATGGCCTGTGTCTCTATTAAATGTCCTCTGCAGCTCTGATTAAATCCTCATCCGGCCTGGGGGTGGGAGGTGCATACATTGCCTCATCAGGATCCCCCCCCCACCTACAAGCTCCAGCATTTTCAAATGCAATTATGGATCAGTGAGCAGCGCCATCAGTCGCAGTTCTTGTTAATATTTATTGAGCGGAGCGGCAGCCGCTGCCATCTTTACATCAGGGAGCCTGCAGTCATTAAGAGGCTCTGTGTGGACAGGGGTGGCTGTGCTTTTTCTATCTCTCCCAGCGTTACACTCGACGTGTTCACCCTCCCCCCTGCCCGTCACTCCTCTGCCTGCTCAGCCGCTGAAAACGAGCCGGTGCATTTGCATGTATAAATATGTAAAGGTGCGTTTCTCACAAGTGGCCCCCAGGTTTTTGTTGTGCCGTTATTGTGTGCGGCTCTGAAAAAGCACCTCTGGCAGTGGGCTCTGCTGGCAGCTAGAGAGCCTCTGCTGCACCTCTGCTCTGGTGCGCGTGATTGAAATATCCCTGCTTGCACTTTGTCTGCAGGGTAGCGTGTTTAGAGTAGGGCAGAAATACAGAGCGGCTACAGGTTTAGCAGCGAGTGTCGGGCGCTGAGGGAGCCCTGTAGGAGGGGGAGCACTTTTTGTCAAGCAAGCAGGATGACATCACATTCAATGCTAAATTCAGCAGCAGAAGCAGCAACAACATGCTAAAACATGCGTTTTCCCCAGTAGCCTTTTTGAATTAAATGGATGGGGTGCTGTAATAGTAGTCAAATAGTCTTTTTATTTCCCGCCATATTTTTTTGAGCAAATTGTTTTTTGGTGAATTGGCTTTTTATTGTTCTGATGTTACGCCCCCACCTCGAATTATTCATTGGCACAGTTTATTTCGGCAAACCTGAGTGTAAAGCCCTTTAAGCGCCAGGCCTGTGTAAGTAAATCTGCTGTGAAATGCTGCAAGTTAATGGCCGTTTTGATTAATGTTCTTGAATGAAGTGTGTGACTCGTTTTTTTTCTCCCTCCCTCCTGTACACTTGAAATTCCACTAAAAGAAGCATTAATGCTGCTGGTTGTAATGACATTAGGTACTTAGCACTGTGCAAAATACACATAGCCCATGCTGCACTGCTTCCAAATAGGCATCTCTCCAAAACCAATTGAAGCTCTGTTTGTATCAGTTTGTTTTTGGTGCTTTTTTTGAAAAACACGTTTTCTAGTTCATCTCCAAAATGAAGCCATTTAGGCAAAAGAACAAACCAAATCATTACATAATTGATAGGGTTGTCACAATACTAATTTAAGTAGTCGATACCAATAACAGTGAAATTTCACAGTTCTTGATACCAATTTCAGTACGACAGGAAAAACTAATTTGATACTGAATGGGCTCCTTTTATTTAAAGGTTTTTCTTGTTAATATACAAATTTGATTCATATCAGCAGCATAAAGGCAGACCTGTGGCAATTTAATGCACAGATCTGATAATTGGACAGTTTTATTTTATTTCATTTTATTTTGTTTTAGTTTGCATATGCAATCAACTTCATACTAAAATACCAGTGATTTTGCATTCTACTTTAATAGTAGCCAAATAAGATAATAAGGAAGAGAGAATAGTCCACTCGTGTTATCGCCAATTTGAAAAAGATCAAGAACCTTTATTCTTATTTTTTTTTCTAGATCACACCTCCCTCTCTTTCTTTCCCTCTTTTGCCTTTAACAGCGCTGTGCTTTCAGTAAACGCTACTATGGAAACCAGTTGTGTGGCCAAGGGGAAAGAAAGAGGGATAGAGGGAGGAGGAAGAGCAAGAACAAGGGGTAAAATCAAAATGGAGGTGTGTGGGGTCAACAGTGGGGTATGGGGTGGTGATTACATTGCCAGATGGAGCCGAGAGACTGCGAGGCTGGAGATAACATTTTCATAAGACACCTGAAAGCACAATCAATAGCAGATCCTTGACGGCGAGACTAAATTATTAAACAGCCTTTCTCGCCACGTTTCATTATGGCGGCTTTCCCTTCCCGGACTACTGCCGTTGCTTTGCTGGTGGCGAGGTGGGTATTTGTCAAGTATTTTTATGCATTAGAAATCATTTGGGTCTCGGTGGAACGGCTATGTTAATTTCGTTCTCCTCATCTTGGATTGCCGGAATCTGCCGCAGAGACACAATGCCGTTTTTTGGCACATCACAGGCAAATTCCCTCTTCTGATGTCTTCACTAGCATCTGAAGCTGGGAACGCTGAGCCCTGGCATTCAACCCAACTGTTTCATCTTAAAAAAGGAAAGGCAGGCTTCTCTATTTCGTCCGCTTTGATGTCAAAGAGAAAAAAAATGACAGCAAAATACCAACACGAAGGGAATGTTTACACTTTCCCAATCACACTGTGATAAAACAACTATTGTACTAGTGTAATCCTCAGCATTTTAATTACAATTGAAAACTTGATGTATTCCTTGATGTTGATGGCCTTGATGTTTTTTTTTTTTTTTTCTCTCACAACAATTATAGATGAAATTGAAATTATTTCCCCCCCAACCAAACAACACTATTGTTTTTATTCCCCAGTTAGATTTCCTGTTCTTGTTAAATAAAACATTGTAATAGATATTTGCCTCCAAGTAATTTGCTTCATGTTGTCTATCAGCCAAGTGCGTTACGCAGTCTTTGCACGGCCAATATTTATTACAACAATACTGTTCTCCAAACACATGTGCTTGGCCTGGCTGCAGTGTAATTGGATCCTTCCCGACACAACTAGCGGTCCCCTCTCTGACTCGCAGCACCTTACGCAGCTTCCTTCTCATCTGTCTCTCTTCCTCTCCTTTTCTTCCCTGCATTTCTAGAGTGTCTCGGCACTGCTTCTCAGTTCACCGAGTGTAATTTCCAGCTTGTCCAAAGTGTGACATGCCAATAAAAAAAGCTGTGGAAGTGGAGATTTACAGTGGTATCGAGTTCACATGCTTCCATCGGGTGGCTCTCTCCATTAAAGAACACATGTTGCAAATTAGCTCTTGCTGAAGAAGAAAAAAAACCTCTAGAGGGAGAGTGGGAGGGCTTTTTGGCCTGGGGAGGATAGGAAATATAAGGCGCTAGAAAATTCCACAGTCCTCCATCTTCACGCCCCTCATGTTATTCATTCCCCTTCCTTTCTATATGCGTTCTCCCTCTTGTTTAATCACAATTGCTTCAAAGATGTCTGTTTTATGCTAAGTAGTGTTTGTGTGAATGCTTGAGAGGTGATTTTAGCATCTTTTTTTTTTTTTATGTTGCCGTTTTACCTGTAGGCTAATTGTCACACACATCAGACATGTTTCAGAGATTGTTTTTGTGAACGAGCGAGACTGCTGAAGAGGATGACTGTATTTAGGTGGAGTATTTTACATTTAAGAACATTTAAATGCAGTTATAATAGAGCTACGACGTGTTTTTACGCGCAGTCTTTGCCTGCATAAATATTAGGACTAGGTAAAAAATTTCTCAATTTTAACCGATTCTCATTTTTATGAACCAGTATCGATTTTCAGATCAATAAGCTTAGTGCTTTCTTACTTTTGATATAAAACAAAGTCTTAGATTTCAAATTCTGTCCATTGTATTACGAAATTCAAACAATAAATAAAGTTTTGGCACTCTTTAATGTGGCGTGACAGATCGCTGTTGCCACCTCAGATCAAGCGAAGCAGCAGCACGAAGTGCACATGAACTGATCATCTCTTTCGCTTTGCTACTAGTTACAACACGAATAAACATGAATGAGCATCAGAAGGTATGTTAAAAGATACAATACAACTTATGTAATCTCATGTAATCGCACAATCAGTGTTTCAACCATGGAAAGACGTCAGTAAAACAGCTTGTAAACAATGTCACGTATTGTTACATTTACATCAGAATCTAGACTCCCTGTATAGGTTACAACAGTGGTTCTCAAGCATGTTCCTGGAACATACTTTCATTTTGAAGTGAATGCTTAGCATACAGCTGAATGCATAAAGTATACTCCATTTGACACAGTCACTCAACACGTGTGTGTTAGAACGCTTCATCTTTGTAAAGTCTTTTGTAAAATTCTCTCCAGATGTTGACGGATTATTTATTTATTTATTTATTTATTTAAAAAAAAAAAAAAAAACATCATTCAATCAAAAATCATTTTGTTTAAAAAAAATATATAAAAATATAGTTTAAAATAGTTGCATGTTATCTCTTAACTCCCTTAAGTGCTTTTGTCTTGAGTTGCTCCGTCTCTTCAGTTTCTTTTTTGATTGTGAAACAACCCTGGATAGTGTTAACACCTTACGGACAAACTAATTAAAAAAAAAAAAATCAAGGTGCTTGTGGTTAGAAAAATCTGGCTAAGCAAGTGTACTACGCACTGTACACATACCTTTATGTACATGAAAAAAAATGTTGTATGCTTTTGTTGTTAACTGCACATTTCCCAAAGATAATACCCCGTTGCTGACTCTTTGTCTCACAGCTGAACCCACATTCTCTTTATTTTCCAAATCTTGTTTATTTGTTCAAATTAATTCACAAATCAGTTGCGGCAGATTCCAACCGAAGCGAGATACCAGAAGAGCCAGATATGGATTCCTATCATGGACAGAATTTTTTTATTCCTTTTCTTCTATTTTTCTCTTCACTGTGTTCCTCATGCCAGAACGAAGTTCATAAATAGCGCTTGATACTTCAGCCATGTGCTGAGACCAGACTCATCTGCACTCTGGAAAGAACAATGCAGAGTGCAATGAAGCGCTCGAGCTCTCTCAGCCTCTAACCTTGGGCTATTGAACTTAACATCCCATTTATAGATTGCCGTTATGCCTGAGCCATTTGTAGCAGAATGGCTCTTTATAGCTTTAAGAAAAAGTAATGAGATAAAGAGAGAGAGAGAGCACCAGATCATTTTCTGCACACTTACATGTTTAGAATGTTTGTTTTCTTTTTTTCTTTCTCCATTTTTGGAAAAGGCTCTGCCGCTGCCTGGTGGTACTGATAAATGTGCGCCTGTGGGCATACTAGAAGACGAGGCCATGCTCTCCATTTATAATGTCCTTCGTTTGCCGGACACACATGTCCAAGACTGTTCCACGCTGTCGAGGAGATGCACAAAACTGCTGAAGATGAAATGGGCTGATTTAATGTGTAGACCTGCCTGGAAGGTGATAGTGTGTGTGTGTGTGTGTGTGTGTGTGTGTGTGTGTGTGTGTGTGTGTGTGTGACTAGCTGAGACAGATTAAGACCCCAGTCTGTCTTTGTGTGTTTCCCTGGTGTGACACACATGCTCTTTGACATTCCCAGTGCCACTCAGAAATATGTGAGCTGCACAGCTGCGTGATTCTCCGACACAGTATCTGTCCTCTGTTCGTCTCTCACAGGTGGTGTTTTTTCTTCCTACTTTGGTCTTGAACCTTCTGTTCCTCTGGCCTGATGTTTTAGGAGTGAACAGGTTGAGCTTGGTCACATGTTAGGAAATGCCAACCAAGCACAACGCAAGACCTGGATTAGCTGCTGATATAGAGAAAAGCCGAGGTGGTTTTGTTGCTAGGTGCACCCTGCAACTTTTCTTTACCCAAACTTAAATAATATTTGATTTTGCTGAATGGACTGAAATGTATTTTAGACCTTGAACTGATTGCCTTTCATCCAGTCAGTTGAGCAAATGTTATGTCACCTAATTAATATTCATGATGATATTTTTTGATGTGTCACCCAACTTATGAAGGCTCAAGGCATTAATAGGGCTTTTCACACTGTGCTTAACCCTGGATTATCATTGTTTTAAACACCGCTTTTAACCCCGGTTAATGGAACATTTCACACCGCTTTTTAACTGGTGTTATAATGACATTGACACCGCAAATGTCCTAATAAGAATGTTAACCCAGGGTTTAGGAATGTACAATGTGAAACGTCAGATTATGAATACCCAGGATTAATTGTTAACGCTGGGTAAATTATGAGCAGTGTGAAACATGAAGCAAGATAACCCAGGGTTCTATTTACCCAGGGTTTAGAATGACCCAGGGTTAACCATTTCAAGTGTGAAAAGCCCTAATATGACCTACATTTCTTAGTTTGGTCTGAAAAGTTTCTATAAGGGACCATGTTATGTGACCATATGTGTTGTGATATATTTTGCCAAATATCATGCATTGCATTGAAAGTTATTTAGCCACAACCCTGTTAATTTGTAGGCTGCTTAAGTTTCATATCACTTTTTATATGACTACGTGTAGTGAACATTTACATGCATATTTACAAAAATAGTGGAGAAACTGAGGTTAATTGCTTTAATTAGAGGCAGTTGGTGTGTACATTGAATGACATATTTGTGGATCACCTACAGTGGTAAACTGTGGAATTTTACAGTGGTAAAAATGGAACAGCTCTTAAAATTTTTTTTAATTTTTTTTTTTTTTCCTTCTCATTTTGCCTTTCCAAGGTCGATTCAGAGTGATAGTGGTAGAGACGCCTTTATAACATCTCTGTGCAACACATCATCCAGGCAGGTTCAGAGAGCAGGGTAGGGGTGGGCGATATGAGCTAAAATTCATATCATGATATTTTCCACTGTCCAGACCATATCGATATTATATCACAATATGAGAAAAAAAATTGAAATCACATTTTAGTAGACCTTATGTATCTTAGGGGTGGAAAAATCTTTAGGCACCTCACGATCCGATTCCGTTTTTTTCTTTTTTATTATTATTATTAATTAATTTGTTTTTTAATTATTTCTTTAATTACATATGGAATTGTAATTATTTAAAAATTAGGCTACTTATAAGTTAAATACATTAATACAACTGTATGATAAGAATTTTATATAGGGACAAAACAGTACAAGCAATAAACAAAGTGCTTTCAGAACATTTTCCATTTAAGAGCTGTGAGTGGTTTTTTTACTTTCTTAGATTTATGGTTGTTTGATTATTACTGATGACATACTGTAGTGGGAGATCTAATAAGCTGCATCCAGACTAATGCACAGATCTCTTTTGAAATATAAGAAGTTTCTGTCCTGTCTAATACTTTAAGACATAACTGACTGTTTATATTAATTTTGCTTCATAAAAGCATTTTGAGAAGTACATTTAAGCACTAGTCGCGCGCGTCAGCACTCCTCACAAAGCGCACATGAGAATTTGAAATCGAAAGCAGCCTTCTGTCAGTAAATTTAATATTTTAATATATAATCACACAGCTTTCCAAACAACATAAATGATGCCTTCGTAGAGCATTAGTAAGGAAAACAGGCCTACTGGCGTGCAAGACCACAAACTGCAAGCGTAACATCAAGCAAAGCACGCGTTTCTCACAGCTCTCTCATACCCTGTGCAATGAATCCCGCGAATATAATGTGCTTTAGCTTTTCCAAACTTTGAGCTTCACGCTCAGCTTCAGTAGGAATTCTGCTCGCTCTGCTTTGTGCCAGTGGACGCGCACCAAGCACACGCAGCGTCATTGCACATCTGCGGTAAAAAAAAAACTAAGCTCAGAATCGTTGCATCCATGCATCGAGATTTTTTTTTTTTTCTCCCCCTCTCCTTCTCCCACCACTATTATCTGCACGCTTGTTTGTTGCTGCTGTTTTTGAGTAGGTGGTTTGTGCTTTATTAATTTGGACTGTTACAGTGCTCTGTGTTTGATTAATAATGCCTGTGTAGTAAGGCGTTGGACACGGTAGTGGACAAAAAGTTAAACGTTTAGCCTCGACTCTGTATCGTTATTAGTGGTGTTAAAAGTTGTAAAGAGTACAAAATTGAACAAAACAATATAAATGCAAAATTCAAGAGTTCATGACTATTTAACGCTATCCACGATATAGCAAAATCTATATCATGGCACAACATAATACCAGTAGCCGCTTTCATACCGGTATAGCGCCCACCCCTAGCGCAGGGGAGGCCTCTATCTGTGTGTGTCACACTAAAGCAAAGGCAGAGCTTATGGTGCTGTATAAAGGCCAATTGATTATAGGCACCGCTGGGGCAGCAGGACAGGCTGATGGTGGAGTGTTTGAAGAACCGAGGTGCTGGCCAACATCTCAGAAGCCGGGAAACCCTCGCTGAGATGTTCTGAGCAGCGGGCCAATTTAGTATTTAAAAGGTGAGCTCTCTTTTAGCGGCATGGGAAGTTGAAAGGGCTGGTGCTGGCTGCCCAGCTTGCTTCAGTGTGGAAAGGCTGGCTGCTACAGCTGCTTGCTCGCTGTAATTAAGTGTGAACTGTTTGCCGCCACAAATGGCATTTAAATGCCAAGTGGTAGCCAGAGCAGGCGTAATATCAGGGGTTTATGGCTTCAACCTTGCGTTTTCTTTTTCTTTTTTTTTACTCTTTCCCACAACGGCTGGATGGATGGAAGGGATTTAGTGTATATAAAGGTTTACGAAGAAGGAGGGGAATATAGAGAGGAGTGAGTGGAAGTGGTTTGCGCTCTACAGTCTCTCATGATCTGGGGCATAGACACACTATAACGATCATAAGCTGGCGCTATCAAACCGCTCTCACCGGCAGCCATTAAAGAACTGTGTGTGGGAGGTTGACATTTAAGCATGAAAATTTAAAGAATTACAGGCAAGACGTGAGAATTATATCATGCAGTCACACATTCTTGGCAAATACCATCTTTGTTATAAGACGTGACCGATTTATACACACTAGCATAAAAATCATGCCAGTCACCATATGTAATATCGCATCATGCATTTCATGTAGTAAAAGCAATCTCTGACAGCACTTGACATAGGCTACTTAATTTTACGAGATGTTCTTAATTTGTCCAGAGAGAACTACTACATCAGAAGACAGTAGTTTTCTGAAAAGTTTGTGTCCACCAAGGCTGGATTTGGGATTTATCAAATATACAGTAAAATCAGTAATATTGTGAAATATTACATTTAAAATAACTGGTTTCTTTTTTTTTCTTTTTTTTTTTTCCTGTGGTTGCAATGCTTAATTTTCAGCATCATTACTCCAGTCTTCAGTGTCACATGATCCTTCAGAAATCATTCTAATATGCTGATTTGGTGCTCAAGAAACATTTCTTATCAAAGTTGAAAAGTTGTGCTGCTTAATATTCTTGTGGAAACTGGTACCTTTTTTTTTTTTTTTTTTTTTTGATGGATTCTTTGATGAAGTTATATTACATCTCAAAATTATAAAGTTTTGTCACTTCTGATCAATTTAATGCATCCTTGTTGGACCCCAAACTTTTGAACAGAAGTGTAATATAATGCACAGTAAAACCAGGAATGTTTACTAAAGTAAAAACAGTCAATTTTGATGTCATGGCTTCATTTTATACTTTCATTATACATGCTTTGCCTATATTGTGCATGCTTATAGTCCTAAAAGGAAGTATTTTTATATTTTTAGCTTTAAAATTAATGTTGTTTTGTTTTTTTTCCTAATGCATGTCTACCACCTGTGTGCAGGAGACCGAGTTTGAGCATGCACCCTTTTTCATGAAAATCGCACAGAAATGCAGGTCTAACTAAAGAGCTGTATTGTGGGATTATGGGTAATGGCAGTGCTAGTGCATTAGTGCATGCTAGGGCAGAGTGTGAGCTGTTAGATCAGACTCATTGTGAAGTGCCTGTGAGCTGGATTAGATGAGTGAGAATGAGATTTTCTGTCTCGATGCTGCTTTCTTGATGGCTTTCTTAGAATGCAGTCCTTTTAAAAAGGGTAAAATTGTTGCAAAAGTAAGATGGTAATAAGAAAAACAGCAGACACCCATTGCCCACTGGCTGTCACTGCAGCCAATAAGCAATAGAGAGCAAGAGCTCTGGGCTTTTACACTCTCCTTGTGGAGCGGTTCGACGTGGGGCTTGACAGCGTGTAATCACTCACACACACACACTTCGTGTAGGTTTCATGTGTGTTTGTTTGCTTCTAGGAGAGCCGGCTGGTCAATACTTCAGGGCTGCAATCAGGGGAGGCTCTGCAATCAATATCATCACAGTAGGCTGGAAAATGTCCTCCGTGCACGCAGCACTCTACGCAGGCAAAGAGAGAGAGTAAGGGAGGACGGGAAAAAATATAGCAAGAAAGAAAAACAAATGCAGGGAGGGGCAGTGCAAATGGTTGTAAATCTCAGCAGGCTTGCAAACAAACAGTGCATTTCAGTCATACACAAAACGGCTCTGATAGCGCTTTATCACCTCATCGTCTCTCTCTGCCCCTCCACCACTGGCTGATTCGGGCTGTCAATCATCCAGCTTGAAGCTCATTGGATAATATGTGAGTGGGCGAACCTTGTGCAAAAGGCTGGAGGGATAATTTACCGACTGCTGCACTAATGATGCTGAGCCGGGTGCCATCAATAACCAACCCCCCCCCCCCCCCCCCCCCCCCCACACACACACACACACACACACACACACACACACACACACACACACACACTCTCAGACTGAAGACCACATTGAGCTGTCACCCCCACTTTGTGTCGTCCTTCATCTCGGCAGACATTAACACACGCAGACGTTTCTCTTCTTCTTTTCATTCTAATCTAGTACAGAGGCTTGATTTGACATTACTTCGGCTGTGGAGGCCGATACCTCGTTCTGCCGATTGAGATATCAGTTTACTCCAAATGTACTACAGTACCTTGATGAAAATGTCAAATGGCCGATGTCTCTGCAGCCCTCCCCCGACCATATGCTCATATTTTAGTGCATGGGAAATTGTCTGCACGGTTGCACGCATGCCTGTGTGTTTGTTTGTGAGCGTGCTCCTGCCCATTACATCTAATTAGATTGACCTCAGCTCTTATCTGGCAGGACTGTGTAGGCACTCTAAAACAAAGAACGGACTTGGTGGCTGCTGGTAGAGATGTTTGCTTTTGTTGTAAGTGAGTAAGGGTTGAAATACAGCTGAAAGATGCATGCTGGGAAGGCGACTGTGGGCGGAGTGTCAGCCATGACCCTTCAACTCCAGCTGCCTTTCTCCTGATCCCTGTGAGAGAGATTAATTTCCTCTTCTTCTTGATGCAGAGCTGAAGCCGGTGTGCCAGACTCGACAAGGAGATCTGCATTGTTTCTTCTTTGTCGCTGTGGAGTTGCACGCATGCGCGATCCCACGTGTGTGTGTTTGTACGTGGTGCGCGTGTGTAATTAAAGAGGACGGAGGGATTGGAGAAGGCAGATGATCTCTCCTCATGCCTGTAGTGCAGGGCTCCTGTGGCAGATTGACAGTCTGGAGCACAGATAAGCAGCTTCCTGTGGCGCTCCTCTTTATTTCTCCCCCTCCGCCCCGTAGGGAGCTGTTTCAGCCATGCACACATGCTCATTAAAATCTAAACGTATAGAGAATGAGGCTACACATGCGCCTGTCTGTCTACATGAGGAAGTGCCTTGTCATTCAGATGTATATCCTGTATCTGTGTCGTGTTTGTATGAATATTCGTCAGCGGTAATTTCCCTCGGCCACCGGGTACCGCACCGCCCGTCGAGCCAGAGGGCGGTGCTCCAGCTGGCATGTCGCAGGCCAGTTAGTTTTCCTTCTGTCCCCACACACACAAGCTCCCTGACTCATCCTAAGGACCTTGCGCCATGGTCCTTCTAGATCGTTGAGCGTTTGCCCACCTTTTAGGATGCGTGAGTTGGATCAGTATGTGGATTCGTCCCTCTGCCATGCTGTTTAATGCTTTGGCTCCTTTATTCGAGAGATATTAGAGACTAAATATTTGCAGAGGTTGATGTTTGAAAGGAAACCCAGTGTGGGAGGATGCTGGGTAAAAGGAGTGTGTGATGAATCACAAGTGAGGATGGGAATTGTGCTCTTGTCCTGCCTTGATTTTTCTTCCACTAGAGTGTACTTGGTAAAGACTACTTCCTGCTGAGTATCATTGTCAGGCAGTCAGGATTTGTAAGGATCAGCATTTTTTTTTCTCCTCTTCCCCTCTCTCTCTCTTTCTTTCTTTCTATCTTTATTTTTAAAAATGATAGCTCTGTTACAAATCTAGTGACATACATTGCTGTCTACTGTCTGCATGGGGAACTGCTTTCTAAAGCAGCATACAAGCTGAAATGGAACCTCATTAGCAGAGAGATGGTTTTAAATGTATAATTTAGTTTTTAATGCCATTTTATTTTCATTGTCTTTTCAATTATTTTCAGTATTTTTACTCCTATCAGTGTTAATCTTTTGTTTTTATATATTTGCATTTTAGGGCTGTTAATGAACTGTCTGGTATAATTTAAAATGTTTAGCGTTTCATTTCTCAGCACAATCTATTGTTATTGTTGGTGTAACAGTAAATAGATTAAACCATTTTTATTGATAATTCTTGGCTAATGAAATATGAACATGAAGCTTGTTGCTGTGAATTCTGGGATCAGCTTTTCTGCAATGTATTCATGCTGCCTTAGAATCTGAACAAAACAAGCAGTCTTAGAAGGCAGCATGAGGTTATTGCATATTTTTTAGAGCAGCTGTTATAGCGGGAGTTGCTTATTATGACTTTAAGGGATGGTCACCTAAAAATAAAAGTAACTTTCATTATTTATTCATTTTCGTCTGTGCCACAAAGCATTTTCTAAAATGTTCAAACAAACATTTTCTTTCTTTTTTTTCTCCATGCAATGAAAGTAAATGGGTTTTAGTGTTGTTTTGCACCCCATTTACTTTAATTCTGTAGATAAAAACAGTTCTTGAATTCTTCTTTTGTGATCCACAGACAGTCATACAGGTTTACAATGATTTAAAGGTGAGTAAAAGATGACAGAATTGTAATTTTTAGTAGAATTATCCCTTTAAAATGCTATCTTGGTAGACAGCAAGACTAGGTTTTGGAACAGAGCTAGAGTTTTTATAAATTTCCATCAGCTGCTGTTAGCAGAGTAAGCGGGGGAGATGGCAGAGTTAAATAAGTCTCTCGCTCTCATTTTCTTTCACTCACCTAAACCCAGACAGCTTCACTTATATACAAAACCTGCTCTTGTACTCAATCCAGGACCGTCGAGCCATATGCGCACTGGCCAATGAAAGGTGAACGCTGTAATCAGCCCAATCAAATAATCAGAACCCAAGTGAGTCAGCGACGCAATTAGAGCCAGAGTAGAACAAAGACCATTGTGTCAGAGTACAGCAGCACAGAAAAGAGAGGAAGGGTTTGCGCAGCGTCTGTTACCACAAGCCGCTTTCCCTGCATCAGCTTGGCTCGCTCCAGCCCGAACACACTGATCGATTAGCCGTGGCTTAACCAAGACTTCTCATTTCCTGCCTTCCATTACTGCGCTCCATCACACCCGGCACTGCTCAGCGGCCCATGCTGTAGCCTCAGTGCTGGGATTAACCAGCCAACCAGGCATGGTTCACATTTAAACACACATACAGTGTGTTTTCACTCTCTGTGTTCTGTATCCTAACATAAAGGCCCCACAAGCTTGTGTTTCATTCATACGTCAGTCTCGTAAACATGCTATTTCTTCGTTTAACTCTTGCTGCAACCATTGCCTGTGGTTCAGCCCTTTTCACCCTACCATGATCCTGTCTGTGTTTATCTATGAATGCATGGCTGCTCCCCTCCCCGGCGAGTGAAACGACCCAGTCATTAGGCCAGACTAACAAGGCAGCGCATTGTGTCTCTCTCTCTCTGCTTTCATTCAGGAAGTGCAGAGACATGAGCAGGGACTCAAGGCTAAACCGAGTCCACTGCTTGTGTGTCTGATCCGCCGTCGCTCTCTACAGATTTCAGGACTGGATAAGCTCACAGGCTCATGTGTTTTGCCTTTGTGCTCAAATGTTTTGAGATGTTTCACATTTCTGGGAGGCTGTTCGCCAGGCTTGTGCTCTTGTAGTACATTATCTCACCGGCCGTGTGACAAGGTTGTGTCAGGGAGCTGTAGAATTATGGAGTAACTCTATACTACGATGGTGACCATTGAGGTCAGGAACACGGATCCGGCGTCCCCTGAGCTCGCAGGCATTCTCCTCCAAGTCGCACTGCTTCAGTCCATAAATCTATGCTGTCAGCAGCCATTTAGGGCTGGCACAGTCAGGTTTTAGATAAGATGTTTCCCAAGACGAAGGAAGAGGTCAATTCTAAAACTCTGAAAGAGAGGGAAATGAATTCGGCAATGGTAACGGTAGTCATTACTCTCCAAAACTGGTCCTAATTGCTTACTAAATGCTATTATTTTTTTATTTTAATATATTATTTGTTTTTGTAACCTAATTTACCCTTTTACTTTACCAAAAAAAAAAATAAAGTTGGTAATATTTTAATATTTTTTATTTACATTTACATTACAGCAAAACTCTTGCTCTGAGGCTTAAGTAATTTATTATATACGAAAATTATTATATACAGTGGCTTCTACTGCAGCAACTTCTTAGTGATATTTAGCACCAGTTTATGAGGAAGTGATGATTTTGTTCTTAGACTCATTGGATGGAAACGGCACCTTATTCACAAATGTTTTGTGATATTCCAAATTTCCAAGTTAAATTCGCAACTTTGGATGGAAACATTTGTGAATCTGACAATTTGCACTGTTGTTTGAGTACCGTCAGCGGCGACTACACAAGGCGTGATGTCTATTTATTGTGTTTAATGTGACTGGATACCATAAAATAATCACAATCACATTCAGTTCAGACTGCAAATACACATATTATTTGGAATGTGATTAAGTTTGTCTGGGCGCTGTCAATTGAACAGCAGCATTGAAAGTTTTTTTTTTTTTTAGTTTTTTTATTTGGTCTGTTATTGATAGCTGTATTCAGAGCTCTTCATTTCCTTCTATTGTCTGGAACACTCAAAAACAACCACGACTGAAATAAAAAGAAGGAGTAGTCTGTATTTAGCTATTTAGAAACTATGTGGGTATCTTATCAGTCTGCCCACATGTTTAACAGATTGTTTCTTATAGATAAAAGCATTCATTTTTATGGTACATTGTTTTAAGCATATTGCCAAACCAAACCAGAGACATTTTTCATCTTTTAATGTCTCCCACAATAAAACATTATGAGAACAATAGAGCTGTACCATCATTGTCGTCTCCTGAAGGAAAAAGTGTTACTCCTTCATTGCAATACAATAACAACCTTTTAAATATTAACGTTGTCTTTCCACCCATTGTTTGCCTGGAGACTGCTGTCAATCATGTCTCAGGAAACACCCCCTCCTTTCATGTCCAGCCCCCAGCATTCAGCCAGTAACTGAAGTGTTTGAGTACCAGGTGGGGGGTTGAGTGAGGGGAAAAAACTGTTTTGAAAGAGGAAAAGGGGGGGAAGGGATATGAGCCGGTCACACCTGCTGTGTGTAGCAACCCAACACACACTGTGATACACATCATAGCCACTGCCTCTTCATATCAAACACACCTGACGTGATATCGCCCAACGGCCAGCTACAGGAAATAGCCTGTGAGATCAAGAATCAGGGTGAGGAAATGGAGAGAGGGAGATTATGTGAAGTGCAGAGAGTTGAGTGTTTTAAGTGTTGCGTCTGGTGTAACGGATGCAGCAGTAGCAGGGAAATCTTAATTAGCATTATTTGTACACCCAGCACGACTCTAGTCACCGCAAATGAGTGAGCAGCCTCAGTTGGCAGCATTCTTTTTCAAATAATTTGTTTTTGAATTTTCTACTCAAAGAATCTTGAAAAAAGTATAATTTCCACAAAAATATTAAGCAGCACAACTGTTTTCAATATTGATAATAAGAAATGTCTCTTGAACACCAAATCAGCATATTAGAATGATTTCTGAAGGATCATGTGACCCTGAAGTCTGAAGTGATGTTGAAAATCCAGAGTCCCCCTGTAGTCAATAATTGTATCCCTTAAAACACCAAAATGATATTTAAACTGTGAATTTTTTCTGTGCCTTAAAATAGCTTGAATGTAACTCTACACCCTTGCTTCGTTTAGTATACACGGATCTATAAATATGCTAATTAGCCCCACCTCCACTCACTCGCACAAGCTCAGAGATCCACTCTGTCATTTTACTGAGGTAAATGCTGCAAAGTGGTATTGCTTTTTACGTCGGACACATGACGGTAATTAACATGATTAGCCTTTTGCTTAACTACATTTCTAAACAGCTAATAATGTTTTGTTAATGTTACACTAACCATGTTCCCGAGTCAGACAGCTACCTTCTAACAATCAGTATCCTTACAAATGCTTTGAACAACTTTAAACAATCAATGGAGAAAGGCATATAGTTCATCATAACATCGTAATATACATTATACACCCGCATTGTTAAATCTACTTGATTTTTCATATCAACAGAAAAATAAACCAGGATAACCTTGCTTCTCTCTTGAGACTCCCCTCCTTCAGAGCAGTCATAGTTAATTATATGCTAAAGCCCACCAGCACGTTGAAGGTAGTTTTTGACGTAAGAAACACCAGCAATTTCAAAACGCGTTTTTGAAACTGTCTTCAGATCACTGTAGTTTTAAAGAGAAAATACTCAGCAATAGTGTTGACTTATGAATTTGCACATGGTTTGTCTTAAAGCATATTAAAAACACCACATAGACATATAAACAACATAAAATACTTGATTTTCACCACAGGGGGACTTAACAATATTAAAAAATCTTGGACTGAACAGTAGTTTACATTCAAGTATAATGTCATTCCAATAACATTGCCTTTAGTCTTGTGCTCTTTGTTTAAACAGTGCTATTTCTATGACAAGCTACAAATGTAGATTGTTCCAAAACAGTTACTATTGTGGTTCCATTTCGGTTAGAAACCTCTCTTGTAGGCGGTAGACAGTGAGGCAGCTCACTAGGTTCTGGGATGGACTTTTAGAATTTGGCTAAAATTGCGTCTTGGCAAGGATGCATAATGGTGCTGTCTGCCTTTGTGTTGGGAACATGCCGTAAAATGTTACCTAGGTAGACAGCTTCACTAGGTTTTGGAGCAGAGTTCAGATGAGTGGATTTGTGTCACAAGGTTGGGGGGTGCAGTTTTATCCTGGTTTTGTTACACTAAAAATTTCCCCCTTTGAACTGCCTAATGCTCATCAAATCCAATATAGAGAGTGGCTGACAGATGGGCAGACTTTGTTCAAAGCGAGTCGAGATTTAATATCTAAACAGCAGAGGGAGAGAGAGAGAGAGGGGCCCGGTGTTTAGCAGCATAAAGGTCCTGACTGTGCCGGCATCACAGCTGTGACTCTCTCCCTCCCTCCATTTGTGCTTGTAGACAGGCGGAGGAGTAATCTGTACACAGGCTTTTGCAGGGGAGAAACATGTCATCAGCACTTGTTTACCATTATTAGTTTCAGTCTGACGGTGGCAGGGCAGCACAATTGCTCTCTTTCAACAGCTCGAGCCGAAAGGAGTCTATGTGAGACACACTTCTTTTTCTTTATTTATCAAAAAGGGAAGAGCATGCTACATTTCTTTATTCACATGGGACATTTTTGTTCACAGGGCCGTTTGGAGGCCTACAACAACGTGTTTTTCCTCTCTTTGTCACTCAGGCACATACAGCTGTGAGCTGAGGTCCAGATGGAAGTGCTTGTGTGTGTATATGGAGAGAGCTGCGTCTGGTCTATGTCTGAGAGGCAGTTAAAGAGAGAGCTAGCTTATGGGCGGAAACTGTCTCTGTGTGCACATCCATCATGCGTGAAAGAGTGAGCCCTTCCTGTCTGCCTGCTCCTCACCAATCATATTATGTTTTTTAGATCATAGATCTGTCCCTCTCGATGCCACCAACATGTACGGAACAAGCCTGAATTTCTGCACTCAAGCCATTTGGATTCTTTGCATACCTTCCCTGCAACATGATCACGGGCCAAAGCCTTCAAGAAACCATTTTCCACCACCACCTTCTCCAGGAAGTGTGAAAACCCCCGCTTTTCTTCGGTTCCTCTGCAGTCTGAGCCCGGTTTGGTTAAGAAAACCGGAGAGAGTTCTGGTGCCGGATGACAGAAAAGCACAACATTGAAATTGAAAATAAACACACATTTCCTGTTAATGTGCTCTAGGTGGATAGCTTCAGGGTCTGGCTTTGCTTATGTGCTTATGTAGGGTTAGTTATGTGAAAAGAGAGCACGAAGGCCTGGGCTGTGGTTGTTTTACCATCTCCTGTTAATGTGGGAGCCATGTGACCGCTTCAAACTGCCTATGTTAACAGATAAGACCTGCCAGCACTGCTGCAGCTGCCGCCATGTTTAATGATTACTCTAAACAGACAAAATGTCAGCCGCCAACACACAGCGGCAGGTCACGGGGTGGGAGGTTGTGCCATGGCAGTTGTATCCGTGTTGGTACCTTCAGCAATAGTATGTAATAAACCGTGACTAATTCAAACGGCGTGTGCGCAAGCATTCGCTTCATGTAATTTTCCTCTCATTACCACCTCGGTTCTCCGTCCAAGCATGGCTCAAGAGCCCGCTTCTGTGTGCAGCTCTTTAATTCTCACATCACTAATGAATAGTCCTCACACATCTTTTCTCTGTGATGTGTGCCACACATCAGGTTATTATTAGCGCAGTAGCTCCCTGTGGAAAGCCCAGCTGTTGGCGTGCCGGTGGAGTCTGCTTAACACCCCTGGTAGACTCCACCCTGCTCTGTTTCCCCTCTGGCCAGACCTCATAAAGTCCAGCTTCAGCCTCTTATAGCACTCTCACTGGACTCTTACACTGGCTGTGCTGTAATTAGTGCTGCCTGCGCTGTTCGTCTCGCCCTACCTCCCCCATGCTTCTAACATTTCTCACTTCTCTCTTCTGCCCTCTTTAGGTCGTGCTTATATCATGAATGTAGTGTCAGGCATTACAATAGGCATGTTTGGATTGGATCTGAGTTTGTGCCCCTTTAGATAGATAGACAGATAGATATGTACACAGTGTGTTAGTAAAGAGCTGCTCTGTGATCTGTAGTAAATGACGCTCCATCTGCGAGCACTGCATTTAAGTAAGCAACACACATCAAACATACAAACTTTACAAATCATGAGAAGCGTTTATGAACCTCTTGTCCAACAAAAGACATCATTTAATAGCATGTTTTTACTCCAAACTCACTTCATAACGTCAGTCGAGTGTTTGAAATAGCATTATGATTAGCATTGCATTATAAATATACTTTATTGTTACGGAAATACCCGAGAAGGCTTGAAAAATACACGTAAACGTATTGTTGTAGTTGTCTGTTTTATTCATGTTTAATCAATCAAAGCATTTCTATCTTCTTTTTCTTCAGTCACAGCTATAGTATGATGTCCATAGGGGATTTCCTGGAACGAGGTACGCTATATTGCGGTACTTCTGCGAGACATATTTGGAGTATCTGCTCAAGGGTGCCCTTCGGCGTCCAGTATGAAACAGACGTGTTAAGCATCAAGAAATGCTCACTCAATCCTATTCAGGGTAAAAATAGGAAAGATTATTCTTCTCTCGAGGAGGGGAAACGCATCAAGATGTTTTTCTCCAGTGTACAGATGTGTACAGAGTTTAATTTATTTTATTTTTTTCCCACAGTGGATGCATGAGGCACATATTTCATATAAAATTTATGGATTCCATTTTTGATTTTGCATACCTCCTGACGAAATTGTCACAGATTTTTATCATAATTATATAATATTTTATAATAAATCCTTAGACCTTTCTAATTATTTATAGTCATAGGCTGCTTGCATGTTAACAGGTAACCTCACATTTTTTCATACAAGTTTTCTGTAAAATGAGAATATTTTACAGAATATCGTCTGTAACGATTCGACAAAGGAAGCAGCACAGCCATTATAGAGCGAAGGAGAGACCACCACTACCCCCTCCGTTCTCCTGTGGTATGCCTCGCTCCTCTGACAGAGGGGAAATCTCTCCCTTTAGTGTCTCCATCACTGACTGAGACCCAGTTTAAAAGTGAGCTGGCAGGCCCCTCAAGCAGTCTTAATTCAGTCATGTGTTTGGAGAGGTGGTTTTAAGCTGTGCTGGGATCAGCCGGATGAGGAGCGACTCGGGGAAGGGAGGGAATGCTGTGTGGAATGTCACTAATCAATTCAGCATTGTAATTGTAATGGGCTCCTCACCACTGCCTCAGTTCGGCTGCCTCTCTCCGCCTCAGAGTGCTTATCTTGATAATTTGATTCTGCACAGTGATCTGTTCAGTGTAACATGCAAACATAATTAGGGTCTGATAATGAAACAGTCATTTCCAGCTTTAGAGCGACAGGAAAGGTTGCACGATTCGGCCACAGGGATCTGTTTGGACAGCACATATCTTATCAAACAGTATGCGTTTGTTCTTGAGGCATTGAGATGTTTATTAATGTTTAAACTCAATGTCCTTATTATTAATGCTATAAAGGCAGGAGTCCTCCAAAAAAAAAAAAAAAAAAAAAAAAATCTATCCTCAGCTGAACTAAGGCACTGAAATCTCTGGAATACCCTGGAGGAGCACAGGTTGTCTCCCCATCTGCGGTGTAATAAGCACTGACAACACCTCTGATGACACATACAAGTGGCCCAGTTACAAAGACCACCTTTAATCTCATTTAAATTGGGTTTTAACCATCTCAACAATACCGCAGCAGCACACATTTTGTTTTTTTTGTTTTGCCTAGATTACGGTTACATATGGCCAAGGGTTCATTCACTTAACCATCTTTTCAAATTTCCCACTAAACAAGGTCATTCTGTTTGAACATTTCTGTCTTCTTGCGGTTCTCTAGCTGATATTTTACTTCATTTGTGGTCTCCTTGTATTTTCCAGTGACCTCAGTAAAGGTAGCAGAAGTCTTGAAATATCTCAACAATGAGCTCAGCCCCCATCCACCCCCCTTTGAGAAGCCAGAGCTGCATGAAGTGAATCAGACTTTCAATAAAAAAAGACCCTTGGCTCTCTGATCCACCCTGGATGCGTTTTTTTTTTTTTTTTTTCTTCTTCTTCTTTCCCCGCTAGGCTGGCGCGGTGGCACACACTCGGCCTTTTGTGGGGAATGTGGTAATCTGTAGTCATGTTAAAGATGACTGTGATTTCTGGCCACTGCTCCGGGGGTCTTGTCGCCAGCGTCTGCTGAGCTGTGGTTTCTTTAATGTCCTTTTAAACCATTTGAATGGTCAGTTGGCTTCGTGTGAGAGGATAATAAATATTTCATGTCAGGGAATAAAAACAGTGCTTTGCCCTTTTCTTCCCTCTCTCTGGCCCCTCTTGGAAGCGCCTCTGGGAGGTCTGGACATGACTCAGTGCTGCCACTTGCTGGTCATTATATGGTACTGAAGCAAGCGGGCAATGTGTGCAGTCCCCTGGATAGACAGCGGGTGGCAGAGTTCAAAGTGCAGCTGTGAAAATTGTGTTTGGCTAGACAAAGCTTGTTTTTCTTCAGATTTTTTTAGTTGCCTAAATATGCACCATCCATGTTTCTTCACCTCCCTCCCACATATGGTCATGGAGCCATTTACTTTATTAAAGAATTAAATGCCTTCAATCCCTTTTTAATTGACTTTGTTCTACCCAGGGCTTTTGGCAAGGGACGACTAGAACTATAAACCCAGTGGTGGCACAGACTCACGTTTGCCAAGAGCCCAATTTGCGACGCTGTTAACAAACAAACGATATCTGTTTATTTTACTGAATGTTTATTTTTCTCTTTCAGAGTAAACGGGACCATCTGTTAATGAATGTGAAATGGTATTACCGCCAGTCTGAGGTACCTGACTCCGTCTACCAGCACCTGGTGCAGGACCGCAACAATGAGAACGGTACGTGTGTGTGTGATGGGCGAAAAACACATAAAGAACTTAGTTTGAAGAGTCCTCCTCATTTATGTAACTACCCCTGGTTATTGGTTTGTGAAGTTTCATAGAGAACGGCATCTCAAATAAATGAGGATTCAGAAAAAATACCACCCTCCTGCCCTTGTTTCCCTGGTAACGCTCCCTCAAGAGCGACAGCGGTGCCATGAAGTGCAAATAACTTTCAGTGTAATGTGCCCTCCGAGCTCTCATTCTCTCGACTATCAGCAGCAAATCTGAGCTTGATACACACATCAGGCAGTAATAACAGGCTGAGGGGGTCTGCCGAGCTGGGACTTTGGCACTTTGATTCACACCACACTCTAATAAAGCATTAAGAAGGCCTGCATTTCTGCCAGCCTGCTGGAGAGCAGCAGCCGCCACCTGCTGCACCACCGACTAGTCTGACATGACGGCCATTGTTATTTGTGCTAATGCCATCTGAAGACAAATGTTCATCCAACACTCTGTGTATGGATCTTTGTGACATTTGTCATTGGAAATATTTGCCTGAAAGGCCATAAATATACAGTTTAGCATGTTTTTTTTTTTTTTTTTTTTTTTATTAATGTATTGAAACCCATTGCTTAATTCTGTTCAGTTTAATTGTTTATTTCCAAGAGCTGCCGTACTGCTGCTGTCATTGTCTATAAGTCTGTAACTGTCATATTTCATAGCTGCGCAAGTGTCAATGCGTCTGTCTGGTTTCTTTTGTGTCTCGCCTGCATTTATTATGTGTGCACGTTTTTATTAGCGACAGTCTGGATGCCTTTCACGCTCCGTGTCTGCTTTTTGTCTCTTTCTCCAGACTCTGGTCGTGAGCTGGTTATTACTGATCCCGTGGTTAAGAGCAGAGAGCTTTTCATCTCAGACTATGTGGACACTTATCATGCTGCTGCCCTCAGGTAACACACAAACACACAATTAAATTCAACTGTGGTCAGGAATTAATTCATTTACCCACAGCAGTATAAGCACATGCTTAATAAGTATGGAAGCTTATTTCCGTCATGAAATAAAAAAGAAAAAAGGTAATTGTGACTTTATCTCACAATTATGTTTTTTCTTCCTTAGAATTACGAGATATAAACTCACAATTGCGAGTTATAAAGTCAGAATTGCCTGATATAAAGACAAAATTGTGAGTTTAAAAGTTTTAAAAAGTCAGACACACACATACACACACACACACACACACACACACACACACATATATATATATATATATATTACACATACACACACACACACACACACATTATATATAGTAAATAAAACTTTTACTTGCAGTAAATGTGTGTGTAAAAATCCTTCATAGGGCCCTTTTTGAATTATAATAATAAAAATTATTATTATATTTATATTTACTTTTTAAATATAGGAAACATACTGCATAGGGCCTTTTTGGATAGTGCAAACAAGTAGCTGCTTTGAGTTTTGAAATGATTAATTGAAACAAGGTGTTTGAACTAATTCATGGAAATGTATCACAAATTGTAATAAAACACCTTTTTACCAATACATTTTTAATCAATTTAATGTATTAAATATGTCTTATATATGCATTCATACTGTGTCCAGTGTTGGGTGTAACGCGTTAAGTAACGCATTACTGTACTTAAATTACTTATCCACTGAAAAAGTAACTGTTCATATTTAGGTAATTTAATTACAGTTACTTATAATGTACTTGCATTACATACTACAAATTGGTTCAGCAGTTCTGTTTAAATATTGAACTTAAAATCTAAATTTGTCTAAAGGTAAAAGTGAACACTGCCTCTTTAAAATCGTTAGCTGTAGTGCAGTTGCGCGTGAGTTGTCTGAAGATGTCGGCAGAAGCGAGTGGCTGTTTTGTAGAATGGAAATAATCCAATTACTTCACTTTTTTGACACCGCCTACATTTTACTGTAATGTTCTTGCTTACCTATGTCCTAGGGAGAAAAAACTGCACGCGCTCTCTGAGAGACGGCCTTCAGTCAGTGCGCTCTCAACCAAATCCTCTCGCAAATGTCAGATTTTCACGGTTTATTACACATAAATGTTCAAATACACACACAGTTATGTCAAAATGACTGTCCTGGCGTATATTCGCGTTGGTTATGTGAATGTGAACAGCATGTGTAACAGCATATTGCCTTTAAAACATGCTACTGTCTACTATTGGCTGTCTGTATTATAAATGATAAACAACAAAAAAGCTTTAATAAGGATTAATCTATATTTAATTTATACAGTTATGACTATGCAGAGTTATTTTATATTTGATTATTCAATTTCTATGGTATTTTTACTTACTACTATTAGACCTACCTGGAAAAAAATATATAGCATTGTTTTATTTGCATTTTTATATATGTTTACCGTGGTATCGAGTATTGTGCACTTTTGGTGGTATCGGTACCGACTACTAGATTTTTGGTATAGTGACATCCCTATTTGTTACTAAAAAAAAATGTAAGTAATATAAAGTAAATACAAATATTATAGTATATGTTTTAAAAAGCTATAAAAGGCTAAACTATTCCATGTTTGACTAAATTATTACGTTTATTTTCTATTGTCTATCCGGTCAAGGTTTATAAGTAATTAGTTCAATTCAATGTAGTTATTGAGTACTTAAATTACTTTTCAGACAGAGTAATTAGAAAAGTATTTTAAATACAACATTGATGTAATTAGTAATTACTTTTTTGAAGTAACTTACCCAACACTGGTTGTCATACTGGCAACTTCTAAACCTAGTCTAATAATTACACAAATACATTGTGAATCTTCAACTTACAAGCCAGCACTAGCTTCCATGATTTATGGTCATTAAAGAAACCTCTGGCAAGGTACAGATGCTCTGGGATGTAAGATTGGAGTATTTAAGAGCTGTAAACAGACATTTTGATCCTCTCTGTTCACTCCAGGAGTGGCCGTCTCCGTACAGACAACCATTTCACAGCGATTCTGCATGCAAAGCATTACTGAAAGCAATTAAGTTTTTCTTTTTTTTTCTTTTTCTTTTTCTCGTGATGAGGCTCAGGAAAAAGAGTACAGGCATGCTTATTGTCAAGAAACCAGACCTTTTCAGTCTGTCTTTACCCAAGTGATGTATTTTCCCCCCTCTCTTTCTCTTCCTCCCTCCTTTCCTTCCCTCTCTCTTAACTGAAACCATCTGGAGGCAGCACACAGCCACAGCTCTGAACCACTGATTTCAGGGCAAATTAGCTGCAACTTCTGCTGCACAGAGACCCCTTTGATTTGACTTATTACAGAGCTTTAGATAAACTCAATGAATTCCGCTAGCATGTCGTAATTCCTGCTCCAAACCTCATGTTCCTTTCATCTTATGAGGAAGGTATTGAACTAGTGCAGAAACACTGATGCCTATTATTTTGATGGCCTCTGATGTCAAAAATGTAAAAATGTCACAATTCGCTCTGCATTGTTTGAAAAGCCTGTGGTGTCTGTCACCTTTTGTTTGCCTAACAGGATGAAGGGAAAGGGCATTAATAAAACGACTATACAGTAATGCTGTGATCCTGTAACCTGTAGGATTACCCACACTTGCAAACCTATAGCAATAGTCAGTTATCAGACACTGTTTTTTTTTTTTAAAGATGTAGTTCACCCCAAAATGAAAATTATCATTATTTACACAAAGGTAGGAACAGATGACAAAATAACAGCAAATGGTTTTGCAACAGCATTTGGGTATATTCAATAAATATAATATTAATAATGATAATGGCAAATTTTTGAGTGAACTATTCCTTTGAGTAAACCTGGAAATGTATTTGCACCATGACACTGATTTGTTTTCTCTATTTCTTTGCAGGGGGAAATGTAACATTTCACACTTTTCTGACATATTCGCTGCCAGGGAGTTCAAAGCACGAATCGACTCTTTCTTCTACATCTTAGGATATAACCCAGAAACCAGGTAAGCCTTTACTGACTTCAGTAATCAGCCCTCCTCAGGCATGTTCTGTCTTCAGATCCTCTGTTGCAATACTTTACAAATAGAGATTTTTATGATTCATATCAGGTATGCAGTGGCTGGTTTTGTTGTATTCACTCTAAATTGTCCAGTAATGCATGAAGGCAGTTTCAGAATAGATTAAATCAAGGATACAGTCATCTGTTTTATAGCATGTCTTTGACAATGGAGGTCTGGTAGAGTTATATTTTTATCTCTAGCATTTTGGGGAATTTTATCATGCTTTAATTTTCCATTATAAATAGCACAAACACAAAACAGTTTGGGGTTAATATTTAATCATTCAGAAATCATTCTAATATGTTGATTTGGTGCGTAATATTTCTTATCAATGTTGAAAACAGTTGTACTGCTTAATATTTTTGAGGAAACAGGTTTTTTTCAGGATTCTTTTATAAATAGAAAGTTAAAAAAACGGCATTTATTTGAAATTAAAAAATATTTTGTAACATTATAAATGGTTTTTAATGTCACTTTTGTATCCTTACTAAATAAAATTTAATTTCTTAAAAAATCCCCGAACTTTAATGGTAGTGTATATAACATTTATATTTAAGACAAATTTTTTTTTTTTTTTTACACACTTAATAGCATTAAAATATAATATCCTGTTGTTTTTGGGATCTGATTTTAAGCTTGCTTTAGGAAGAAATTAGTTGTTTTTTACGGTACGTTTGTTCTTTGATGTCGTTTTCTCACAGGTGAATGTTATGATGGATTAAAATACCAATATAGCCAAAAGGATAGGAAATGGATTTTGTAGGATGCTTTTCACTGCAACTTTGAAATGCTAGTCACACTGTTTCTAGTATTAATAATGTAACATAAGACACCTCTCAAAGTGTATTACCTACTGTAGCAATCCTGTTTTTGCTCAAAGAATGTCCATTGAATGTTTTAGGACAATGATTTGTGTTTTATAATGGCTGTAAATGTCTATATACCCTATATATAAATGTGTATATACCCTAATGCTGTTCCAAACCTGTACGCTCCACCATGGCTTTATTTTTTGTAAAAAGAAAAAAAAATGCTTTTATTTGCAGATGTTTAAAAAAAATGTTTCTCTATTAAATGTCCAAGCATAACGGGAATGAATAGTTAAATTCATCCCCCCATTCCTTTGTGTATTACAATCATAGCCTGGATGCTTGTGTCAGGGAAAAAGCAGGATTAAAGTAGGACCCATTACCATAGTCATGTGATGCTCCAATAATGGGGTGTATTAGGAGCCAGGGGAGAAGAGAGGGGAAGTTTTGAGGGGTAATAAGATGCTGTGGCTGATAAACAGAGGAGGAATGGTGTACTGTTGCTGGTTGGGAGCCCCCTTCACTGGTCCCCCACTCAATCACAGTCTATCGCCCTCTCGACTCCCTCCTCCCGCTTGTTTGGTATGCAGCAGCATGGTGTGTGTGAGCAGGAGAGATGGGCTGTGATTCCTCTGCGTGTGTGAGGTCGCGGCACATGCTCAGTGCTGTCTGTCGGTCACGGCACAAGCTCAGTGTAAAAGCTGACTGAATGCTTGAGCCTCCATTTTGAGTACCTACACAAATAGGTGCGAGAGGACACTTTATTCCTCACTCTGTCAAATAAAACAGCAGCTCTGGCTCCGACATGGACGACCTGTTCAGTCCGCGCAGGTACGTTAGCATGCTCATCTTCACCTGTTAAGATATCGGCGTGCGTCATACTGGACGTACCGCCTCGTGTGCCTGTTATAATGCTATATACGTGTTTGTCTTGAAAACAGCTGTCCGTGCTTTAAATCGCGTTGACAGTGCTGTCCGGTTGTTTATGTGTTGCTGTCAGTAGCATTAGCTGTCTGTGCTAATGCCAATGCTGTGTGCTTTCATCATTAGTGCTTTGAACGAGAGAAATAAAGGCGTTTTGCACGCACGTCGGTGCGAATTATCCGACATGAGATTTAACTTCAATTTGTTTTAGACACTTGAATATGACAGAGGTCGTATTATGACTGCGCAGTACGCTATATTGTGTCAGCAGTCGGAATGACATGGCGTAGGATAGAGTTTCAGATGTATAATGCAAAGCCTCCATTGTTTTGAAGGGTTTAGTCGGTGTGTAAATAAAGTTGAGACGCTCGCTGTATTTATTCAGTGTGTTATGAGCGTCTCTGAGTCGTGCGATGATTGGAGGATATTGATGGAGGGGGCGGGGCCAGGCTTGATTGCTCTGCGCGTGGTCGAGTCAAAATATGCAGGATGTTGTGCTTGTGTTGACAGCGCTTCATGTGCCAGAGATACTGTTGTAATTAAAGCAGATGTAGTGTATAGTGTATTTAGGAGTTGTTCCTCATTTGTTTTATTTCATAAACATTGGTTTATAAACTTTATTATATCCAAGTTCCTAGCACACTTCAGTTATAGTACCACAAAAAGTACACATGTAAAATGTTTATTATGAGTTTTGTAAGCATAGAGACGCGTAGATAGCATTATTTGTGATCTTAAATGTTTTAAAGCATGTGACCGATGAATATCATGCTGATATTTTTCATTTGCCCGTCCAGTGCAATTTTCTGACCTTTTGATTCAAAGGATGTTAAGCCAGGAAGCGTCGCTGCATAAGTGTTCACACATGTTGCTGTTTTACTTTTTTGAGTCAGACTCTTATTGAACTAAATGTTTGACTTTTAGTTTGTCGCTTTAGATGAACTCTTTACTTCATCATCTGGACAAAGTTTTTTTTTTTTTTTTGTCCAGTTCTTTAGCACAATACCTACTAAGTGAAAAAGGAATTTACAAAAATTGTTTGTTACATAGTGTATAAGTTTTTACTCGACATGTCAGGCTTGCCCAGGAGTCGTAGTTACACCTGTAAAAAGGACATGGCTCATTAAAATTTTGATTCTGTATTTGTTTGTTAATCATGAATCTAAGTTTATATTTGCCTGTGCTAATAGTAAACGAATTAAACATTTTGTGGAGTGTGTATATATAGAGGAAAATATATATTACATTTTATTCATATTAGCCAATTATGTACATTACATATTATTCAAATGAAAACATTTCTGTAGCTCAAACAGTAGAACATGGTGCTAGCACCGCCAAGGTCATACGTTTGATTCTCATAGAATGTAAAGTGTTAAAATGTCTGCCAAATGTAAATGCAAATTTAAACATTTTTAAATGCATATATCATTTTGAAGTTCTGGAATTCAGAAACTTAATGTAACAATTTTTTAATTCTCAACAAACCTTGATTCTGTGAATAGCCATATTTTAAAATATTGTTAAACATTTACATGTTGAAGTATATTAGGTTACATTTACTGTAACATTCATCTAAACATATCCTCTTGTAACCTATATTTTGTAACAATTTAATCATTCATATGTATTAATTCTATAAAAAAATCAATATTGTTTAGTTGTCTGTCACTGGCTAAATTCTTCATATTTTCTTGACACATTTTGGAGAGATATTTTCTTTGTTGTATGTGATCTAACGGCAGCATGGCAGCCCCCAGATCACGGTCTTTAGCTTGTGTGCTTTGCTGTCTAATTCAGACCCTCCAAAAATGCAGAGCCTGCAGAATGTTTAGGAACCAGGCCGAGTGATTTCTCCCCTCCGCTATCGCCATCATCTCGCAGCAGATTCGGTTTCAGACAAGAGCGCATTAATGCTTGCCTAGCAATTTATTTCATGTGGATTTGTCTTTCATTATAGGAGTCGTGAGTGTTAGAATCAGACTTTTAAAACTTTAAACAGCTCAATGCTGAAAAGCTTTTAATGCTGGCCTGTCTGCTTTTTCTTCATCTGTCTGCCATATTTGCTTCAGTGTGGAATTTCCTCAATTGACAGAGCTTGTGTTTTTAGTGGATCATGCTGGAGGGAGAGAGAGGGGTTGTTTATGAAATGTGCCCAGATGAAGGGGGATATGATTTGAGGCCCTAACCTCTCTCCCCACTTTGCAGCCAGGTTCAGGCAGCCAGCCCGGCGGTGGAGTGAGAGCTACTCTGGACGCAAATCATAGTGACAGTTTCTGGGCCCCGCTCTGTGCCTGGCTATATGAAAATCAGTGCTGTTGCCGTGGCAACAGAGCGGGGAAGGCTTTTCAAAAGGAACATCTTGTCATTTTCTTTAATCCACTGCAGCTGGAGATCGGAACACTATTATTAAATTGTAGTTGCCATGGTTACTGCCATGGGTTTGTAACAGCAGCCATTTCAGGGCTCCTCTCCCCCTGCTTATCATGTGGTCTTTTGGGGGCTTTTGTAGTGTACCTCCACAAAAACAATGAGAAACGTCAACTGCGCTGTTCTCCACCTTTTGTGCCTTCGTTCGGTCTATAGATTTAAATCCACACCATTTCCTCTTAGGCTCTATTGTGCATTAATGTGAATCTTGCGTTAATGTGATTATTTTATTGTGCTGCCAAAGCCATATAATTCCCTAAAAGCACCATCAGAGTATTGAAAATGTTTTCGGAGAGGTAAAAATCTGTAAATAAAGCTGCTAAAAGGCTGTTATAGCCTGAAGGTTAACAATCTGAGCTTTTAATGCTAATACAATTTGAGTTATAACTAGGGCTGTCAATCTTCATTGTATGAAGCACAATATTTAAAAGGATAGTTCACCCAAAAATGAAATCTGGCATCTTTTACTCACCCTCAAGTTTTCTGTACCTGTACAAAGTTCTTTGTTCAGCTGAGCAAAAAAGAAGATACTTTATAAAATGTAGGTAATCAAACAGTTTCTGGTCCCCTTTGATTTCTATAGTATTTTTTTTGTCCATACTATGGAAGTCAATGGGCACCAACAACTGTTTGGTTACCCACATTCTTTAAAATATCATCTGTGTTGAGCAGAAGAAAGAAACTCATACAGGTTGAGAACAACTTGTGGCTGAGTAAATGATGACACAATTTTCGTTTTTGGGTGAACTATCCCTTTAACTTCAGACACATTTGCCATACTGTACGATACTTACATACTAAGAAAATAGCTAAACACAGTGTATGACATTTTCATAAACCACACAACCAATTAATTTCTTTCTCTCTCTCTCTTTTTTTCTCTCAGGCGATTAAACAGTACACAAGGGGAGATTCGAGTCGGTCCTAGTCACCAGGTATGTTTCTTTACAAATGCTG
Source organism: Elopichthys bambusa (assembly GCA_037101425.1). Lineage (NCBI taxonomy): Eukaryota > Metazoa > Chordata > Actinopteri > Cypriniformes > Xenocyprididae > Elopichthys > Elopichthys bambusa. The sequence goes on from CM074451.1 coordinate 11,947,370, forward strand.
AGGATGTTATCTGAAACCTCGTCTTCCCTGACATTGCTTGTGGTGTGAATTGAACAGAGATATCCGAAGCTCATATTAGGCAGTGGCTTGATTGACAAGCGCAAGGACTCCTTAGATATTACTGCTGGTCTTCTGTCACCTGCATACTTAACGTGGACGTGTCCTCATAGCGCATTCAAGAAGATGCTTAATGGATTTTTCATGCAGCGTAGCGCCCATATGGAATAGTGTTTTTGGAAATTGGCTGCTCGGAGGGTGTGGGATTTATTAGACACATTCAGCAGTGTTTTATGGGAATTAGGAATGGTCACAGCGGTCTGAAATTGAAAAGCCAAAAGGAAGATCGCTAAAGAAGATGGCACACGATGAAAAAGACGGAGCACCACCAGCAATTAATGTCAGATGTTTTATAGTGTATAGTCTCCCAGAGATCCGTTCGAGTTATCATGTGGAGTGAAACCAGTGGCAGGACCTCTGCCCAGGGTTACTTCAAATGACTTTAGATGAAGTTTGCGGTAATAAAGCTCTCTAGGGCTGGCCATTACAGGCTAGCGCACCATGATATTGATCCAACCCGGGCCGGATCTGTAAGACTTGAGAACTGAATGTTAGTTATATGTTAGGAAATTACTTTTGAGGTTTGATATTAAGATTTATTTGAGCGCATGATTTTTGTATTTAACTCTGGCAACATTCTGCTTATATTAGTTCACTTCAGAATTAAAATTTCCTGATAATGTACTCACCCCCATGTCATCCAAGATGTTTGTTTGTCTGTCTTTCTTCAGTTAAAAAAAAGAAATGAAAGGTTTATGAGGAAAACATTCCAGGATTTTTTCTCCATATAGTGGACTTCACTGGGGTACAACGGGTTGAAGATCCAAATTGCAGTTTCATTGCAGCTTCAAAGGGCTCTACACGATCCCAGCTGAGGAATAAGGGTCTTGTCTAGTGAAACAATCGGTTATTTTCTAGGTGGAAGTACTGATCCAGTGTCTACAAAGCAAACGTGCAAAGACTAAGTCAAACGCCCTTTACAAAAAAAAGGTGAAACGACAATGTCCGACTATTTTGAAGTTGGAGGAGAAAATGAAATGGAGTTTTTCGCCCTACTGTGGTACTTCCGCCCACGTCATGCGTGACCTTTCCAACATGATTATGTAATGCGTGGTGCATCGCAGAGCAGTGCGAGACGAGCATTTGTGGTCAAAAAGTATATACATTTTTATTTTTTTAGAAAAAAACTGATCGTTTTGTTAGACAAGACCATTATTCCTCAGCTGGGATCGTGAAGAGTTCTTTGAAGCTGCATCAATGTCACCTGCAAAAGTCTAGTTTAAACATAATATTTATGCACACAAGAGGAAGCTGAATGTTTAGTTGCCTCTTTGATTCAAGCAAGGTCTTTTAATCACCCGTGATTGTTCACACCCCTACATCAGCTTGATGCATGCGGAGATTAAATGATTTTGAAAATTGATATTTAGCACTCATCGCTAGTGCTATTTGTGTTGTGACCGCAGCTGTCTGTCCCCTCTGCGCTTTGCCAAATTAGGCCAAGCTGCCAGAGCTCCAGCCCTTTCCCTCTCCTGGAGGTCAGACAGTGACAGAGAATGAGGAGCTGGTCTGGATGCCTGGGGTCAACGACTGTGACCTGCTCATGTACCTGCGTGCAGCCAGGTAAGCCCTACCTTCACCCTGCATTTCAGTCATGTTGTACAATGTTTTGTTTTTAGCTTGGACTTCATCAATATTCCCTCTCTCTGGTTGTCAGGAGCATGGCAGCCTTTGCAGGCATGTGTGATGGGGGGTCAACAGAAGACGGCTGCCTCGCTGCCTCACGAGACGACACTACACTTAACGCATTAAACACTGTAAGTTGACACGCACTGTTCACATTGTAACTGACCCTTACTTCAGATTTAAGATAACAGGTGCTCTTTTAGAATGTAGTTAAAATTAGCATTAAAATTAGTATTGAGGAACACGCAACTGAAAATGGCAAATCAGGGAAAATCAGTGCACCTGGAGGGTTAATGATATCTTTTAAGAAGGTGTGTAGCAACTCATAATGTAATAACAGCATAATGTCATATTTGCACGTAATGTAATAGGTATTACATTATTAATGTAATAAAATGTTTATAATGGAATTTTGTCAAAATGCAATAAAATCTTGAACTCGGTGTAATAATGATTTTACAATGTAATAACACATAATGTAACGAGTTATTGTATGAGAAATTAAAATTGAAAAATTATGGTTTTGCTGTTTTTATATTATATTTGGTTACTTTATTTTAAGGTGTCAGTATTACAGTGTAATTATACATTCAGGTACTGAGTAATAATAATTAACTACATGTATTTACTGTAGGTTTAGGGTTAGGATGAGGGTTTGGTTTAGGGTTAATTGCATGTAATTATGAGTAATTCCTAGGTATTACTACAGTAGCTACATGTAACGTGTAACAGTGACACTGTAAAATAAAGTGTTACCTCATATTATTGAATTATTTTTGTGGCTATGGTTTTGCCTGCTGTTGTATTAATAATAATACTTATTATTATTATTATTATTATTATTAAATAATACTGAGGTTTAAACTGTAAACAAAAATGTTATTAATACTAATAATAATAATTTTGTTTTTTGCATGAGTAATTGCTTTTAGCAGTGTTAATTGAATTTATTGAAATCATGTGGCAGTGTTTACGCTTAAAATATGTACTTTATTTGGTCCATGGTAAAACCATGTTGAACTATTCAGTCATTATTTTTGTCATTTGGTCACTTTTTTAAAAAACCAAACATGAGATACAAATTAACAGCCTTGTAGATATATCAGAATGTAGATTTATCATACTCATCAGTATCAGATGACTTGTTTTTCTCACAATAAAATGCTGCTGCTGAACGGAGTTCTTTTTCAGGCATTGATCTGATCTGCTGCTTTTATAAGTGGTGATTCAGTCCAAGTGCATTTTTATGCAATTACTAGTATATTTATTGTAATTTTACTGTGGCGCAATTTAGACTAAACACATAGAGGAACTAAGCCAGTCACATTACTCAGTTAAGAAAACCATAAAATGTCAATGTCAAAACCAAAAAAGAGGTCCAGGCAGTAGAGTGGTTTAACAGAGAGACCACATGTTTCAGGAAGAGCCATTTTCTATATAACTAATCATTCAAGCTCACGAGGAAATAGTTTTAGCAACCCAATGTATAAAAGAGATTATTACATGGGTTTTGTGGCACGATTTACTTGCCAGTTTCATTAATTAATTGTTTGGTGTATGGTCTAGGCAGATTTTCCTGACCTTCAAACTAACATAAGTGTGACATATCTGTATCTGTATATGCCATCTTTATACAGTAGACTCTTCTGTGCATCTATGTTCCCTCTACTTGCTCAGTACAGCAGCTAAAACCCAATTTGTCTTGGCCAATTAAGCGCCCAGCACCAGAGAGACATAGTGAAGTAAGATGTCCCTAGCAGGCTTCATGCCTAATTGTCAAAAGATGAAGAAAAATCACGCTCACATTTGTTCACCTTCTCAGCGGTACACCACAGGCTGCCGCTCTCTGAACACAGTCTCGCCTCGGGAAAGACACAGGCACCAGGGGCCATCAAAACACGCTAGTAAATTGGCGTTGAAGAGCTCTTCAGTGATGTCTGCGATTGTAAGATGTCTGAACAAGAGGGGTGTAATTCATGGCTTCATTAATGCACAGTGGTCGCTGACAGCAGAGCAAAGCCGAATTTATCACCCCCCACACGGTCAAGTTACCCGATCAAGTACAGAACATATAGCTTGTTATGCTAATGCCACCCATGTCGGACAACCTGTGAGCCATTATCAAACCTATTCCTCTGTTTGTCTCTGCTATCCTTTAAAAAAGCATTCGACAAATAAACCTGAAATGCAATAAACATGACATTTCCATTTTGACTGAGAAGTGGATAAGCTGAGAATTAATGTGAGCTGAGGTTCACTGTTTCCTGACCTTTTTCCACTCATCTGCAATTCCAATGTGCTTTCAGCGTGAACTGCATCGTGCCTCAGTCAGGTATCTGCTTGCCTTTGACAAGCTGCTTTGTTGTAGCCATATTAGTAACGATCGCTGATGTCGAATTTTGTTTTGAACCAGTGGGGGTGCAGGAAAAAGGATTTAGCACGTCACTTTAACCACTTATTGTTCTGCGTTCAAATATATTTATAAACAAATCTAATGTGTGAAACTTTAAGCCTTTTAAATAGTGAGTGACATCAGTTTGTGACAGAATGCTCCATTGTTAACGGCTGGTATAATAATAAGCAGCTTGTCTGGACGTTCTGAGTCATATTGCAGTGTTTTTCGGCATCATCATCCTTTAGGCATGCGTGGCTGCTTTTCTGGCAGTATATTTTAGGTTATTTGAGTTCACGCTCATCTGCCTGCTCAATACTTAATGGCTTTCAGATTTCCAGTCCAGCTGTCCAAACTCACCCTATCTGACACTTACAGAGAGTCAATCACTGTTACAGTGTTCAGGCTGTCCTTACGCTGGGAAAAATGAGTCGATTGCAATCAGATATGTCAGTTACCCCACACTGTAATGAACTGCGGCGTAACTAACTAAAAGTTGCAACACTACTAACTTAACTTAACTTTTTCTTTTCTTTTTTTTTTGTAGTGTGATTAGCTGTTTTCAGAATAGTGTCACTCATCCAGTAACAAGCCTTTTTTTTTTTTTTTTTGGTCTTGGAAAAGTAGCATTTCTGTTTTTCATGACACTTTTTTTTTTTATAGTGGAATAGTTAATTAAATTTTGCTGTTTGACAATAGTTAAATTAGGATGTTTTATTACATTTTAGAATTTTTGACTCAACTTAAGGTTAAATTAGTGTTCAATGCACATTAGATTTTAATTAGGTTATTCTCTAGTTTTATGTATTTAGTGTTTTTTAACCAAGTGAAGGTTACATTTGAGGTTTTTTTTTCTCATTTTATTACTTTTTAGTATTTTCACTTAAGTTAAGGTTAATTAATTTTTTTTAACTCACATTAGGGTTTAAATTGGGGTGTTTGCTTTTTTTGTGGTAAAAGTTTTATTAGCATTTCGTAATAACACTTATACTTAATAAACATTATTGTAAGTTTAATATGGTCACTTTAGCTGAGATTCATTCAGATGATTAAATTATATTGTTGGATAGTTAATGTAATGCTTAAATATAATGAGTAAATGGTAGTGTACAATTTCAAAAAAGTAGCTTTACTGTAGTTTAAAAAGAGTAGTTTGTAAAGATAAATTTCCAAAACGGCTAACATTTGATGTGAATTTACACACACAGCTTCATGAGAGCAGCTATGATGCCGGGAAAGCCCTGCAGCGGTTGGTGAAGAAACCAGTGCCCAAGCTGATTGAGAAGTGCTGGTCAGAGGACGAAGTGGTGAGTGAATGAGTTAACTTTCTTCATTATGTGAAGAGGGAAGGCCGGATTTCGCTGCATTGCTGGCTCTTTGTCGTCCGCTGAAAAGCACTCAGGATTCCAGCTCCTCCAGCAGAACAGGGCAGCTGCATCCTGTTTATGGCCTGTGGAATAAATCTTCCCTATGAGGGAGAAGCAAAGGAGGGGGAAACAAAGTCTTGGTCAGCTTGTGTTAGAGACTTAAATTTGATCCGAGTACCTGAAAGCAATTTGTGCTTTAAACTTTATAGTATAAGGAAAACAAAGGTGGAAAGAGATCTGAGGTTTCGATAACAGCCTGAAAAGCGATTATACTTTTACCTTTATACATAGGCATCTAGTGTAGAAGCCCAGGGTAAACCTTTTATTTATATAAATAAAAGACCTTATAACATTTTCATGGTCTACACCCAGTGCCAAAACTCCATGCACACTCCCATTCAAACTCACTCCATTGATAGTCATCAAAAAAACTAGACTTCTTCTAAATGTACTTTCCGCAATCCAGATGTTCAAAAAGTGTCCTAAATGTTTACTAGGTTAATTGGCTAGCGTTACATTATATGATCATGCTCTTATTCACAGAAATGCTTATAAACATTTCAAGCACCACAAGACAAACAAGAACGCCCTGTCTGTGAATGTCGTGTCTGTGATACACACGGCTTGTGCGCACAGAAAGACGCATGCCAGTATCGAGTTCACTTTCACACTTGTACAAACAATAATAGAGAATTATGCCAAAATGCCCGTTTCTTCGAGTATCCTCATGGGAGCAGTCTTAAATGAGTTAAATAACGTCTTAAATGAACTTAAAGATTTGTGAGAAAATGAGATGCGCGTCAGATCTGCGTCATGTTTGGCAGCAGCAGCTCTTAAAGTCACAGCAGCCTAATAAACCAGTTGCTGTGATGCCTGTCATTAGTGTTGATCAAAGAACAAGGGTAACTGAAAATGTTAGCTTTAATAAGGATTAATCTATATTTAATTTATAATTTATGCAGTGAAGACTGTAAAGTGTTTAATAACTTTATTTAATTTCTGTATATTTCCTACCTGTTAGACATATAATGGGTTTATGTAAATATTGTTTTCACTTTAATTTTAAAGTTATTTTTTTAAAGTCTAATAAATGTTGAAATTGATAGCTTTTAGTTATTCTGTAATGTTGAATGTCATTAATTACTCACCCTCATTTCGTTCCACACCCATAAGACATTCATCTTCGGAACATAAATTAAGATATTTTTGGTCAAATCCAATGGCTCAGTGGGGCCTTTCAAATGCCCAGAAAGCTACTAAAGACACATTTAAAACAGTTGATGTGACTAGAGTGGTTCAACCTTAATGTTATCAAAGTGATGAGAATACTTTTTGTGCACCAAAAAAAAAAAGCTTCATGAAACTTCGAAGCTTTACGAATCTTTTGTTTCGAATCAGTGGTTCGGAGCGTGTATCAAACTGCCAAAGTCATGTGAACCATTGAAATTTCGAAACACTCATGATGCAACGAAGCCTCGTTTACTGAAATCACGTGACTTTCACGCTCTGAACCACTGATTCAAAACAGAAGATTCGTAAAGCTTTGAAGCTTCATGAAGCAGTGTTTTGAAATCGCCCATCACTAGATATTGTTGAATAAAGTAGTTTAGTTTTTTTGGCGCACAAAAAGTATTCTCGCTGCTTCATAACATTAAGGTTGAACCACTGTAGTCACATGAACTGTTTTAAATGTTTTTAGTACCTTTCTGGCAATTGAAAGTGTAAATTAACTTGCTGTCAATGCAGGCCTCACTAAGCCATCGGATTTTATCAAAAATATCTTAATTTGTGTTCCGAAGATGAACGAAGGTCTTATGGGTGTGGAACGACATGAGGGTGAGTAATTAATGACAGAATTTTCATTTTTGGGTGAACTAACCCTATAATGTTTTTAAACATTCAGTACATCAGTACCAGTATTAGTATCAGTGATACTGGCTTTCATTCATAAAAAGATGCCATTAAACAAATATTTAAAATATACTGTCTTTAAGTTGTTTCTGCATTAATTTGGAGAGTAACTGTGATTATTACAATATAAAAATATTAACTCACTTTTTAACCGTGATTAACTACAAAATAAATTTGATTAATTCGTTTTTGTTTTGTTTTTATTGATTGACAGCACTAATATGTACATATGTACACACTCACTAAAAGCTACAAGGCTAAATTTTAAAAGTAGTGGCCATGTTAATGGTGCCAGCAAGCCCATTAAAAAAGATCAGTTAGCTGTGTGTATCGATTTGCATCGGTATGTTTAACTGAGTGTGGGCCTGTTTTTTAATGTACGCAGGGAAGCGTGTGTGAAGCGAACTGTATAACAGTCTGTCTGAGATGAATAATAGAGATGCTGAATAAATACTGCATGAGCGCAGGCCTCGATTACACCACTGTTGGTATTTTTCTTGGTGGTGTGCGCACCCCGCAGGAGGCTGTTTGGGCCAGGCCAGCTGCCCCCTCCTCCCCGTCTGTAACCCAGCCAGGCCACCACTGCACTGTCAAGGACACTGCTCCCCCGATCTGATTTCAAGTTGTGCTTTTGCAGCCCTGCAGCCTTGAGGGACAGGTGTAAATGTACCCCTGACCTTGGACGCTCGCACCAGCCCCGCTGCTCCTCATTTATTTATCATCCTTCGCTTTCCCTCTCTCTCTGCCTGCAGGTCCATGGCCTCATTATTCCTGCTCTTTTTCCATCGCTCCTTTTTGAAATGTGAATAAAAGTGACATTGACTGTCTCAGAAATGACAGAATCATCCCCTCTTCAGGGTCACTTGTCACCCGTCTCCCTCAGCCGCTCGACCCGGCCCTCCGAGCCTCTCTTCTCCTAGACTAGCCTGCAGCGTTTTCAGCCGCAGAGAGGAAAAGCGTGCTATTTCTTTTCCTGTGCCACAGTTTATCGGGAGAATTCTTTTAGATCCCGAGGTAATGCTCTAAAATGGCATGTCGTATGTAACACCCTTTAATCTTGTAAGCCATTTTAGTAATGCAATGTAAGAAATATTAGTCCATGTGAGGTCTTTTTTTCATATTTCCTCTAAGGATGGTGTTACGACCCAAAACTTTCAATTTGTCTAGGGACATTAAAGGAAAGCAACATTTATAAATCTCGATAACCAAAGTTAAATCTAACCTATTAGTGCAAATTAAACAGTGGGCAAGTACATTTTTACAAAAATAGTATACTTTCAAATAAATACTTGATATTCACGGTTTCCACAAAAATATTAAGCAGCACAACTTTTTCTAACATTTATAAGAAATGTTTCTTGTTCTCCAAATCAGCATATTAGGATGATTTCTGAAGCATCATGTGACACTGAAAAGTAATCGTTGCTGGAATTTTTGCCATCACAAATTAACTTTTAAAATGATAAAATAGAATAGTTATTTTAAATTGTAATATTTCACAATATTGCTATTTTTACTGTATATTTTTTCTGGAAATAATGCAGCCTTGGTGAACATGAGACTAAAAATATTAGAGACAACAGAGATTTAAAAACATTAAAAAAAGAAATCTTACTGACCTCAAACTTTTGAATGGTAGTGTAGTTATTTTCCTAACACAGAGGGTAGATAGTTCAAAAATAAAAATTTGGTCATAATTTGATCACCCTCTGTCGTTCCTAAGACCAAAGGAAAGTCATAAAGGTTTGGAATTACATAAGGGTGAGTAAATTAATTAAATTTTTGAGTGAACTATCCCTTTAAGAGAGGGTGAGTTTGAATGTGCCTGTGATGCCCAAAAATTCAGCTCACTGTGTTTTGAAAAAAAGCCAGAAAAAAGACACTGAGTGTTGTTTCAGGGTGTCTGATATATGACCATAGTGAGGGCTGCTATCTGCTGCTCTGCCCTGCTGTGGATTATCTCGGGCTTGTCACAAGTTGACGAATGACAGCATCAAGCTCCAGATAGTTGAGTTCTCTGTGCAGTAGTGGGCAACCTGGCAAGATTGTAGCCCCCCAGTGGCGATCAAAGAAGCCTGCACATTTTCTCCAAACGAACACCTCCCTACTCCTTAATATTAATCTCAGTGCACAGTAATAAAGGGAGGTGGGTCTTTGGAGAAGGGAGGAATACCCCCAGTGCAACAGATTATGACTATCTTCTGCAGAACATGGAACTGGCCACACACTTAGAAGGTTACTTGGTTGTTTAGTTCAGTGGTTTTCAACTGGTTTTGTTTCAGTACCCAGAATTTATATGGGACGTCAAATGGGGACACAACACAGTACAAAAAATTATTATACAGAAGTGAACAAAAATGTACTTAAAATCCAGCTTTGAAATATATTGAATGTTACACTGAATAAAAATAGTAAACTACATATTTTTTTGTAATAAAAAAAATGAAAATTCATAAAAAAAATACATTAATTGCTTGACGTGCTTTTAGACTGAACACAGATTAAAATCCAGTAAAGCACTATATGCAAACACATTATATTCTTATTAAAATTTAATATTATATATCATTATTATATATATTATATATCCGTATTATAAATCAAATAATGCTATAAAATTATATATAAACTGACCCACCATTTGACAACCACTGAGATAGTTTCCTGTTTGGACTATTTTGGTTGTGTGCAAAGTGGAATCAATAGCGCTCAGATTTAAAGACTGTTTTATTGCCACAAGACTTGCGCAGGCAGGAAGGGTGTGTTGGAGAATTTCCTGTCACCTTTGGTTTTACACAGTACACAAGAAAAGCTGCGGTTAAGCTAAATCTATGCATATTTATAGACTCGAGCGCTAAGCAAATGCTTAAGTGGCGGCAGCGACGGCCTGATTTAGAAGCATTTCCAGGCATCTGCTCATATTAATAGGACTAGTACTACGGCTGGACCTTTGATAGTTTTCCCCCATGTCTCTCTTCTTTTCTATTGTGGTTTTGATGTTATGTAAGGTTGAAATGGACAGGATGTGGGCTGGCTCTCATCTCTCTTTGTGGTCGCTTTGTGTGTGAAAACGCCATCATTGCCTTCATGTCAAGTCATATTTGTGTGTGGTGCTATCTGCGACTGTAATTGTATACTCTGCTCATTCGTCTTCGCCCATAGCAAGTCAGCCTCAGCGAAAGGCCAAGCACACTGATTTCATAAGACCCCCGTGTGTTTGTGCCATAGAGCTAAATGTTAGGCATTCCTGGTATTTGAAGACTGCCAGGCTGTGTGTGTGTGTGTTTGTGTTGGACACACGTAGTGTGTTTTGTATGGAGTGTTCTGACACCATCTGTTTGTACATGCTTGAATGATCTTAACCAGTTTTACAGCTTTTAACAATTATGATTTAGGCAGGAAGTGCGCACGCATCACAATAGCCTTTTCAGCTATATTCCCTTCTCCCCTCTCTTTTACAATAGAGCACTGTCGAGCAGTGAGAGAGAGAGAGAGAGAGAGAGAGGCAGAAAGCAGAGCCAGCGCACTGGAACAATTTTTGACAGAAAGAAGCCTGTTGTTTCGGCAGAGCGGGCGGCTGGTGACTCGGTAGCGCTCGCCTCCCCCTCTCACCCCTCCTCCACTCTCCCCTCGCTCTCCGGCCCCTCCCGTTATCTGCCCTGTTGCCTAGCAACGGTGGGCCGGAGCAATCGTAGCAGAGGCAGAGCAATTCAGGGAGCAGATTGGTGGATGATTTATTAGTTGCGCTCAGAGTGCAGCGAGCCCAGGCAGCTGAAATGGAGCCTTAAAGTGGAGCCGACATGCAGCGAACGAGACAGCCGCGCATGTAGACGCCTGCCTGCAGTGCACTGTAAATATTACAGTAGTGGAAACATAATTAAGGTAACATAATCAGGCCGCTAACATGTGCCGCTCTGGCAGGTGTAATTGATTTTTGTCCTGCCGGTTAGGATCCGGGACCTCAGATAATGAAGGCATGCTCAGATCCCTTTAACGCTTAATGTTTTCAACAAAATGCACATGTTCACACCATAGACCTGTAGTCACCAGGCTGGGGATTTATTAACACATGAGACTGTTAGATACTCATCAGAGATTAAAGTTGTTCTGGTTAAGTGGTTGTTGCCTTGGGTCACAATGCCAAATGCTGGTACAGGTCACCAGGGTATAAACAAAGCCTAATTTGTCGTCTTTTTGTTTTTTTCTTTTTTTTTTTTTTTTTTTAGCAGTCAACTTCTTATTTTCCCACCCGATCCTTTTGTTATATTGCTTGCTTCAATGTTAAGCCCTTGAAAACACTGAGTAAAATAACTTGGTACTTAGAGAGTATGACATGTTCTAACTAATAACTAGTACTTCAGTCATAGGGGCATTTAAAGATCATCACATGCTCGTTTTGTACATTGCACCACCTGCTGGTTAATCATACGCCTCTTTACCACAGCAGATGAAAAGTGCCGTCTGTGGTAAATATTTTTCTAATGCTTGCATATCTCGACCCATTGTGGAGGCCTTTGCAAGGTTGGATCTAGTTTAAAAAGCTTATAGCCTTAATTTGCAGGATTAGGAATTTCATTATACTCAAACATGTAATTTATTGCAAGTTTTCAGAGCTTGGAGGCATAAATCTTGTAAAAGAGAAACAAGTAATACTTCCTCCCTTCCTCACCGCAGATTGTTCTATTAAACGCCATGTGTAAACAGTTCTTGGTTACATAACTAGTATGCATTTGAAGAGAAGTCTGAGAATGTAGGAGGAAATCCACGACTGGTTTTGCTGCTGACTCGTATCATTCAACCACGTCTAAATCAAACATTGCCTTAGCTTTCTCTCTCTATTTTGTACTTAGTGAAACATTACGGTTCCCTTATAAAAGCCATCATGAGGGGGTTGGAGTTTGAGTATTGAGAAGCGCAGACGTAGTGGTGTTGTACATGCACGCACACACTTAAAAAGAGCTCTCAGAACATGCATGTGTGACAACCGCTGCGATCCGCCATGTATCGAATGACTCCGCTCCAGGTTTTTCAGCCAGCCGCAGACCAGAGGCTCTCTAGCAGAAAGATCACATGTAAAGCCTTCCCCTTTGTAGTGGAGGAGCAGAGAGTGACAAGCTATCTCTTGCTCATAAAAAAAAACGACGTACCTTCGGAGACTTTGTGGATTTGCACCTCAATTTTTTTACTGCCTATGAGTGGACGTAGAGATTTGGGTCGTGTGCCGAGTGGACTTTTCACAGGCTTTCCGAACAGTTTGTTTGTTGAGGACCGTTGACTGAGATTACTGTGGAGCGGGGCTCGCCGCTGGAACAAGAAAGTAAATCTGCTGGTTGTCTGCTTCGCTGGTTATGAATGTTTCTGCCTCCGCTTTTTATGGCTCTCAGTCTGTGGCTCTTAAAGGAATAGAAAAGCATTTAAGCTACACATTCTCCTTTATTTTACAGCAGTCTGTGTAAACACATTTTATCTTTGGAGGTACTCTTCGGTTTGTGCTGTAGAAGTTAGTTATTTTCTCATGGTTTTATTAAGTGAATGTTTTATTTGATAACTGTACTTGCTTGTTGTTTAAACCTTAAGTCATTTTTCACATTCATAAAACTAATGATTTTAACACTGTTTGCTTAAGTTCTGTTTGTTTGCAGTAACTGTAAGCAAATGGGTTTGTAATTCTAGTACTTTGCGCAGGACTCAGGCAGCTGTTTGAAGTGCGAGCGTGCAAATTGTAAGATCAGAGAAAAGTGTGTTGTGATTCGTCGTAACTTATTGAAGTTCAGTTTCAGCTTTGAACTTTAGTGTTGTGTGACCCTCATATGCATATCACCTTGCCGAACTTTCACTAAGATTCAGACGAGCTGCCATTGCGTTTCTCCTCCGCTGTGGTTTAATCTCGGCTTCTATTCCTGCTTTTGTTGTCATTTCCCCTCATTTTTTTCCACTGTAACAGAGCTGTGCTAGCACAAGCAGAGATTTTCAGATTTAGATCACAACATTGTTTTCTTCCCCTTGCAGTTCACAATGTAATGTATGTGTAGTGTTTCATGTCAGTTGTTACGGGTGCTTAGAAATCTGATTTTAACTGTTTTCTCATTTCTTTTCCCAACAGAAACGATTCATAAAGGGTTTAAGGCAGTACGGGAAGAACTTTTTTAGGATTCGGAAAGAATTGCTCCCTAACAAGGAGACGGTAAGTCTTTTTTTTTTTTTTTTCTTCTTCTTCCTTTCACAAATTGAATACATTAGTCATCGTTGAACACCAAAACAAGTTAACTCCTTTTCACTGTGGTTTCTCATGTTTTGAAATCGAAGCTATGTCAAAAACGATGAGGTTAAGAAAATGAGTTTAAGCCATAGTTTGAGTGCATGAATATTAGATTTAACAGTAAGCATGGGGCCCTGAGACATGTTTAGTCAAAACAGAAACACGACTGTTTATATAATATTTAGTTACAGCTCTGTACAGCTACACATGTGATTACTGATGCCTCTAAGAACTAAACTTGCGTTAAGCGCAAAGCGTTATTTGTTAAACTTGTTTTTGTGCACAGTGCAAGTAATATTGCAAGTAATAAATGCAGAAATGTGATTTTACTACTTTTTTTTATTAAAATTTTTTTTAAGACTGCACACTTTTAAATTCATTGGGCACATTCAATTTTAAATGCATGTTACTTTGCATTTCACCAGTATTCGTAGCGTTTAAGTTTTTTCACCACTGCATGAGTAAAGTTAGGATTCCTCTGTTTAGATCAACATGACACGAGGTGTTGACAGGTACACATTTAGAAGATATCTAGATTTTTTTTTTTTTTTCTTTTCTTTGAACATTCACAATTAACTTGTATGGTAGATACATTTGAAATATATTACATTTTAAATATTTATTAATTTTAAATTTAATATGTAAATATATTTTGGTTTGTTGTTTACAGTTGATAAAAGTTTAACCCTTTTTAACATTCTTAAAGCATGCTTAAGTACAGTATGCTTTGCATACAAAACATGTTTTTATCAATGTTTTATCAGGTCATCTGTTAGCTTTACTGGCCTCAGTGTCATGTCAGATAGACTGAAACACAAGCTCTGGCTAATAGGTCGTTATCAAGTGCATGTTTTATTGACTTAGCTCAATGATTAGTCAATAAAGAAGATCCCTGCGAGCAAGAAGGAAGCTGTGTAGAGGCTTGTCACCCTTAAAGTACCATAGTCATTGATAGTTTTGTTTGACTCTTCATGCTGAACAACACGTATTCCGCTGGCCATAAATTCATATTTTAAATGAGCCCAATTTAATTATTAGTGAACTGTATGACCCTGCAGACGTAAATAATCATTAACTCAGTGTGTGTACACTCCCAAATACCTGTTTGGCGAGTGAAGTGGTGCACTTTTGTGCTGAAATTTGTTACTCGTTGATTTTGATGTTTACCTGCAACAAGGAAAGAATACTTGAGGGGCTTTAGGAATCATGTAGTTTCTTTTTGTTTAAATCCTGCAAATTAACATGTTGGTTTCATCATTTTAGTATTGACCGAAGTTTGCTTATTTCATTATTTTCATTATTTTCTTTTATCACTTGCAGTATTCAGAAGAAATAATGGTTTTGCTGTTTGTTTTTTACTTTTTTTGTAGCCTCTAAAAATGTAGGTTTTTTTTTTTTTTTTACAAAATTAACACTGACAGGACATTTTTAATTTTATATTGATTTAATTAATATCAATCCCTATTCAAATGGAGACATTTCCATTTCCATCTATTCTGTTACGTACATGCATACATAAACAAACCAGCCTCTAAAAACCAGGACAAGAAGAGTGAATGATGGAAAAGGAGACATGGAAGCACAACAGTCTTGCTCAAGGGCAGGGTTGAGGGGTTAGCTCAATATACACTAAGAACAGCGAGTGTTCTCTAAAAAGCCCCACTTTGCTTAAGATTGAAGTCGCTTTTGTGCTGAAAGCCACCTCTATGTGCAAGTGCCAGTCAATACCCTGCAGAAAGCTTGATTTATTTTCTCTACAGTCCTTCTCCCTCGCTCCCATTTCTTTTCCCATATCTCTCTTTTTTGTGTGTGTGTGACTTTGAGCATATTCTGAAACTCCTTCATTCATCCAAGATGAAAACCTTTCCAGCTACTCAAATGCCAGCCTTTCTGGTGAAGACTCTTTCCTGTGAATTTCTTCCAGGTCCTCTGGTCCAGGATTTGATATGACCGTAGCGTTTTTAAATGCCCAGGGCCGCGGAGGGTGATACAGTGCAGCTTTTTCTGCCTCTCCCCATTTTCCCCCTCAGCACTTATTAGCTGGGTTTCTCATAAAGAGCCGGTGCCAAGGCTAAGCACCCACTGCTGTGCAAACACACCAGGCCTGACTAGCTCTTTGGAATGCTTTTATATGAAGTCAAATAAAAGAGGAAGTTAGGGAAGTGGGTGTGTCGTCTTACTGTCTCTGCTCTTTTTGCTGCCACCATTTCCTCCACTTGAAAGACAACGTCATGGAATAATTTGTGTTCTGGTGTAAGAAATGTTCCCAAACAAACCCGGCATGATGTGTCTACAGATCGCAGATAACACGGCTTTGCAGTTTCTGCCAGTGTGCTGTCCCAGAAAGATTTGTTGTACTCTCCTGATACTTTTCTTTAGTTATTTAGACCTATTCTTTTTAAATTATTTCTTACTAATGAAATCATTAAACACAGCAACAGCAATTTAAGCTGCTTATTAGAAACAAACTATTGCATTTTTTAAAAAAATGTTTATATATTTTTTTATTTGTATTTATTTGTAGCTTGTTTTTTTAATTTTTTTATTTTAAGTAATGTATTTTTATTAATTTTTTACATTTTCACATGCTTCTCATATTAAAGGGAAAATTGGTCTGTCCCTGGTAAATCTGAAACTTTGGTATGATTACAGTGCTTTGCGACAACAGTCTGTGTGCTTTAACCTTTTGGAAATCTGCCCCAGGCTTTTTAATGCTAGGTAGACCCTTGTTTTAGGAGGGTGCAGACTAACTGGTAACACTCCAAAGCTTGATTAAATTGCACCTGCAGGAAGAAAAAACATTACGTTGTACAACAGAGACTCTGTAATGTGGGATGAGATGTATGGGAGACATTTTCCATCATGTTGGAAAAACAGCCATACCGTAAAGCAGCCATAGTGTAATCCAGCTGCATTGCTGGCGTTGCAGAAGATCCAATTGTGTAAGGAGGCAGCCCTGGCCCTCGGGCCCTGTAATTTTCAAGCTAAGATGGCCAAGATGATAGAACTGTTCTCGGCACAACCTTGTAGCAGATGTTTGCCCTGGTGCGATCTGTATAAATGTCAAATTGAATTCATTGCAAAGATGTTAGCCCCGCAGCCAGTGCCCTAGAGAGGCGCTTGTGTGATTAGAGGTATTCAGGGTTGGGCACTAATTAAAATGGCTAAAACTGGCGGTCAACTCGATCGCCAGCAGCTGTCCAGTTCTGATAAAATTGTCTGCTTGTTTTGGTAAATGTTGTATATGGAAATGTTTTTGATATTGGTGTACTTTTATGTACCATTTTTTATGGTTTAAACTTCCTAGGCTATACAAATAGATTATAATTTTTTCTGTTTGGTGTGTATGAAAAGTGGGCATGCATAGCCTGTCTGTTGTTTTCTGGCTGGCTTTCTGAACAAAGCTGTGGCTGTACAACTTGATCTTTTGGATTAAAGAGATCGACCCCCATCAAAAAGTCTTGCTGTGGCGTAATTTTGCCTCCATTGGCTAAAAGTGCTTAAAGCAGGGAAACACAACTGCTGATTCCTCTGCTTGTGCCTCGTTGACCTGCAAGCGCACAGCTTATTCATTCTTTTCCAACAGAAAGCGGCAGCGCAGCAGGGATTCGCTGTCTATTTAACATCCTTTTACACCCCGCTCTATCAGGCAAGGCCATTGTAGTGCACATTTTTCTCTCTCGCATTTGCCTGATTTAACCACAAGGTTGGGCAATCGTGTTTGAATGGAGCCTGTTTTTGCAGTGTGCTACATTGCTTTGTTGACATTGGAGCAAGGTTACAGTAATAGACGTCTCCTCTCAATGCGATTTTTCAGGGCTCTTCTCAGACAGTATAACAGCGGCATTTATTTTGACTGTCAATATGGAGTGCCTGGAGTGGGAGCAAAAATTGGTGGTGGCAATGCATTTTAAAAAATGCCAAGCTATCAAATGAAATCTTAGTGGTAACTGTAAACATACCGAAATATTTTTTGTGCAGATATTTTGTCATATATATATATAGTGCAGGTAATTTTGAAATTGAAAATTATATTAATTTGTTGCTATGTACTAAATATATGTAATTATATTTAATACATTTATCTATACATGTATAATTTTTAAATAGTTTAATCAATTAAAATGTTTTTTATTTGCAGTACAATTTTATTCAAATGTTTATTTTTGATACGTTCTTTGCAATCACAAGAAGTATATTATACTTTATTAAAATGTTGAAGACAATCCAGCATTTAAAAGGTTAAAAAGTACAGTGCCATAAGCGAGTCGAACTTCTTTCAACCTTTTTTTGTTTGTTTTTGTTTTTTTTTTGTGACAAAGGCTTGAATTTGTCATTACCTCTGTATGTCTCTCCCTCCTGCATTTACATGGGCACAGTCGGTTCCATGCAAGAACCGGAAAGCACAGGGGCCAACTCGACTAATTAATGTTTACAGCTGCACATCGCCTGTCTGTACATAGTGACCAAATGTTCTCGTATCAAAAACATTGTTTAACCAAGCAAATGCTCTTGAGGTTTACTTCAGGCTGTTGCTATCTTCCATTTTCTCTCCCCCCTCGCTGCCCTCCCTTGCATTCTCTTCTGCTCTCCTTCCCCTGTATTTGTCAGCTACAGCCTTAACCGTTTGGCTCACTGTCAAAGCAGGGGCCTTTTGTGGCTTCGTCACAAATCTGCCAGGAAAAACAGAAACCATCTGTTCAAGTCCAGGCCTGAGTGCGGATGAGTGTATAAATACAGGAGTTTAGGCCTCACACCCATCCTACACACAGACGCACACATGACCAGAAGGTCCAGCTACGGTTTCTCCCAAATGGTCCCCTGCAATGAAAAAGAAGTGTAATCTGTTGGAAATTACAGTCTGTGCACGCATGCTCCCACATCAGCGGCTTTCTCGAGGTGAAATCAGAGTGGAAAAGCGTTTCTCTGTGCCGTGATAGGAGGTAAGCCCCTTCCTTGTCAGATAATCCACCCTCCAGAAAAATTCTGCAGATGGAAGCATTCTGAAATGTCTCATAATTCCAAGCTTACGTTGTCAGTATCTCTCGCTCCCTGGCACACACTCTTCTCTTCTGCTTAGAGATTCAGGGCTAATGGAGGAAATTCCACATACACAAATAGCTTTACGCATTTATCCTGACTCTGGGGGGGACAAGCTATTCGGGAAAATGTATGTATTTTTGTTTCAGTATTTGTGCTATTTTTACCACAAATAATATTAAAAATGTTACAGACCCTTAAAGAGACAGTACACCCAAAAATTGTCGTCATTTAATCACCCCCACATTGTAACAAATTTGTATGATATTTTGAAGAATATTTCAACCGTTTTTGTCAAAACAGTGAAAGTCAATGGGGTCCAAACAATGAGCACATTGACTTCAAATGTACGGAAACAAAATCATCTTTTGTTTCACATATTTTGTAACACCGGTGTGGAACTACATGAAGGCTGAATTTTTTTTTTTTTTTTTTTTGGGTGAACCAATTCTTTAAATTTTTTATTAGTGGTTGTTTGCTTTTTCCTTGCCATAATGTTTTGTACCTTAGTGTATAAAGAAAACAAGGAAATGCTTAAATTTGACAGTTTGATGCACACTACAGATAGCTGAGAGAAATCTCACTTTTGCTTCCAACAAATCTACCTTGACACACAAGTCCTGGCTTTGTTATTCAAGCTGTCAGTCTTAGCACTTGACACTAACTCACTATGTGCATCCAGCTTCACAGACCTCCACTGCAAACAGAAACTCGCAGAAGACATTTCCTCCCCCAGATGTCATCTTTTATTATGCTTCACAGTAGGACATCTCCCTATATGAAATACTAAATAGCTTCTTTGCCCATCTACATTTTTGTGCAGCACCTTGAGAAATATTGCAGTGTTTTTTTCTGTGTGGCGAACAAACCAGCAACGTCTTGTCAGAAAGAATGGGCAGCACTGAAACGGGTTGAGGGATGAGAGATAAACCCAGAGCCGTGACTTGGCACGGCCCCTCCATGCTTCTAATCAAATCATATTTCCTCTTCCATCTCCTCTCCTCCAGCTTGAAAGGGGATTTTTCTATAGCTCTCCATCGTACAGTTATCACCCGAGGAAATTTGTCATCATCACAGATGATCCTCTCAAAACATTTCATCATTCTTTTCATCCTCGTTCCCTCACTCCTCTACATATTGCTCCAGCAGATTGCATTAAACATCGATGTGTTATCTTCGCCCATGGTTGTCAGCTCTTTCCCAACCTTGACACCTGTCTTGATAGCCTATGGACTAAATTACTTTTGAATGACCACGGCGATTCCTTTCACAGTGTTATTACGCTGAACCAGAGCAATTTTTTTTTTTCTCTTCGCCTGCCTTCCTCTAGGATGTTTAAGAGCTATAAAGTGCTCCGGCAAAATTGTTGAGGGCTAAAATGACCTTTTCTTTTTATCTTCTGTAGCATTAAGTTGAGGTTTCATGCTTCAAAGCTCACATCAAATAGAGGGAGGGAAAATAAAAAGCAAGGGGCAACCATGAGGAAGGGGAGGGGGATGCGGTGCCGAACAGTCATTAGGCTGTGAAGAAAGCCAGCCCGCTGTCCTGCTGAACAGTTTTGATCTGCACATTTCAATTAAATTTCACATCAGGAAGCCTGCCATCCTTTGGCCTGCACCTGCGCCCTGACCGACCCCGCCAAAAAGCCTTTTGCTTTCAGACGCGGGCCCGGGCCTTTCGCCATTGCACGTTCCACTCATCATATTGGATAAATAACCCACAGGAGCTGGGCTGGGATACTTTTAAGTTGAGCTTGTCAGCCTTGTGTTTCTCATTTGGCAAGCATTTGTACCACCCACAAGTAATTGATGTAATTGTGATAATTGATATTCCTCGTACGTGTGTCCATTGGGCCACTCAAAGATGAGCTACTCTGAGTCTGATGCATGTGGAAACATTTTGAGAACTTTTCTCTACTGCTCAATGTGCTTTTTTCAGTCCTTCAGCTGTGATTTCTGCATTTTTCACATTTTTATTTTCTTTCCAATGGCATATTCAGATCACACCATTGTTTTAAAGACTAGAAAGTGGATTTTAATTTGAAACACAAGCCTTTTCTTTCTTCTTTTTGTTTTTAATTGGAAAATGATAAAGTTTAATGGAAATTATGGTGTACCTTGATTACTTTTGGGAAAAGGGGCAGTCAAAGCTCAGAAGAACATGTAAGTATGAGACTTGTGTGTTTGCCCATGCAGGCCAGCCTCGGTTTTATAGCCTTTCCATCAGACTGCAGCTTTTTTCTTTTCTTTTTTTTTTTTTTTTTTGTGATTTATGTAAATGTAATTCATATACTCAAGTGCAGGCATCCGAAGCAAATCTATATGGTTCAGTAAAATTCACTCAAGCAATAAAATAGCCTATGAATAGTCTGATAGGATTCAAAGTACATGTTTTTCCGCTTGCTGCCAAGAATAGTTTGAAGTGTTTGCCGTAAAGCTGTTAATGTGTTGGGGAGAGCAGCATTTTAATGACCAATTTATGTCAAGAAGAACAGCCGAAGCAAAGAGGGAAAGCAATCAATATGCATTAAAGACACCCAAGCCCTATTCAGCCTGAGTTTAACAGACCCTGTCAGACCCTATGTCTGTCCTCTTCACTCATTCCTGCAACATTAACACATTAAAGCATGTTAAAAGCTCAGTCTTTGACACGCAAGACACTCCAATGCAATGTCTTGAAATGAATATCTAAAATCAGCCAAAAGAAAGAAACCGAAAGGTACAAGAGAGAAACAAGAGGAACTACCACAGGAAAAAATGCTTAATTGCTTCTCCACTAGACAACGGTTTCAGGGCATGTGTATTATTTTGAATGTGTCTGGAAAGCGACAGTTAATTTGCGCAGGCTGCCTCAGCAAAGCGTCTTCTGATCCATGATTGCATGTGTTAATGTTTCAGTAGGGTATTGATTTCCTGGCTGGCTTTTGTGCTCGGGATTTATATGCCTTACTCCCTGGCAAGCGCGCCCTCTGAATGTTTGATTAAAGTTCAATTGACTCTTCTAGCGCAGGGGCTTGGAGCCATTTCACTCCCTATTTGTAGCGCCAAAGCTCTCCCTGACATGTTCCTTTGTTTCCATTCAAACGCCTGCCACCCAGGCAGCCACCAATGTACTGATCCTAATATCCCAGCATTCAGAGAGCTTCACTGCCTAATCCTGGGACAGACACGGCCACAGCACAACAAGCCGGCCTGCTGGCAAACCCGGCATGGATTCTTTGTCCAGGACTCTGTACCTTCTCCCTTCCTTTCTATCTGTTATCAAAACTAAACTAGTTTCATCAACCAACTCCTGATTTTTAGTGCAGCTGCCTTATCAATTTGACATTTGATGTCTTTTCATTTGCTTATCAAGCCATATTCACATCTAACAGATCAACAGTATTTTTGTATAGTAGCTGAAGAGTTTCTTTGTTCATTTTTATGCACTGAGACTGTCTAAAAACAGCTGGCTCATGTGATTGTTTTTGTGTTATTTGTCTCACAGGGGGAGCTGATCACCTTTTACTATTATTGGAAGAAAACCCCGGAGGCTGCTAGTTGCAGAGCCCACCGCAGGCACCGCAGACAACCCGTCTTCCGCCGGATCAAGACCCGCACCGCCTCCACCCCCGTCAACACTCCTTCCCGCCCACCTTCCAGCGAGTTCTGTAAGTGCAATCTGCCTCTCTTCCCCCTAGAGACAGAGAACAGAGAACAGACTCTTGTCACAGCTAAACATGACATCCCTGAAACTCCCAGGACTAATATGGCTTTTCAGAGCACAGATCCCCCTCTGTGATTCTTCAAAGTAAACAGCTGAAATCTCATATCCAATAAGAGACAGAACAGGGAGGTATCGCTCTAATTATGCGTACTCTCCTTGTCTCCTGAAAGAGCCACTGATAATGTATTAAGTGTAGCAGGCTTCCGTTTTGTCTTAAACGTCATTTGACAATTACAGTCTCCTGTCTTTATTAACCAGCATGTTTCTCTTTTCTAGTGGACTTGAGTTCAGCCAGCGAAGATGACTTTGACAGTGAAGACAGCGAGCAGGAACTGAAGGGCTACGCCTGCCGCCACTGTTTCACTACCAGTGAGTGCTTAATTTATCATCAAATTGAGTAATATTACATCATATCATGCTGATATTCAGACCAACAGCATGACTGCAAGTGTGAGACTGCTTTTATGCAGCAGTTCAATAAGTTAATGGTTAACTTGCATTTTAGAATGGAATTTTTTAAAATATATTTCTACATTTTTTTTTTTTTTTATATTTATATATTTAATATTTCTAAATGTATTTATTAAGCAATATCACACCATGCTGATATTCAGACCAACAGTATGACTGCGAGTGTGATACTGCTTTCAACAGTTAACAAGACGTTATAAACAAGAAGTTATTCAATCATTTACATTTAGACACTTAAAATATCATTATGCATTTATTGTTTATAGTATTCATCTTTTGTCACAGTTTATTCAACGTTTGTCATTTTATTTTAAGTTCTTGCCATTAAGATTAAGTTTGCTGTTAGGAACTCTACTTGTCCAATCAAATTAAAGGCCTGGCACTAACTGTTGTATAATTTTGTCCAATTTCTTTCTAATTTGCCAAGTGACCAACAGTGTGACAAACAACAAACAATGAGTTTTCCCAAGGTGAAGTGTTGGCGGTATTAACATAATTGAGTGATACCATGAGACAGGTGAAGACTCTGTAAGAGTTCTCCCTTCAGAAGACTTTAATAATCCCCTCTGCAGGCCTGTAATTACTCTCAGTTTGGTGCTCGGCCCCGTCCCTCATCTGGCAGACGGACATCAGAGCATGTCATTTCTAATTTGATCCAATCTGACAGTTACTCATTTGTTTTTTTGCCTCATTAAATCCTCTGACCTGTTGGATGCAGTTGGCATTCATATCGCACTCACATCTGATATGAAAACAACTTATTTGACCTTAGCATGTCCATGAGGTGTTTGGCTAGCCTTAGAGCACTTCCTGTTAGTGTAATGTTTAATAAGCAGAGCTCAGCTGAACTTAAATTTGTGTTTACAGC
The DNA here is from genome assembly GCA_037101425.1 of Elopichthys bambusa. Classification (NCBI taxonomy): domain Eukaryota; kingdom Metazoa; phylum Chordata; class Actinopteri; order Cypriniformes; family Xenocyprididae; genus Elopichthys; species Elopichthys bambusa. The sequence goes on from CM074451.1 coordinate 11,971,126, forward strand.
CTCTAAGGACTGGCACCACGGGGGTCGCGAGAACATCCTGCTGTGCACCGACTGCCGGATCCATTTTAAGAAGTACGGCGAACTACCTCCCATTGAGAAGCCTGTAGACCCACCACCGTTTATGTTCAAACCTGTCAAAGAGGAAGACGATGGACTCAGTGGGAAGCATAGCATGAGGACTCGACGGAACCGCGGCTCAGTAAGACATCTAACTTTGCTGCCTTTTAGCACCATTTTAACTGCATGTAACGAATGGCTAATAACGCTAAAACGCACATCAAATTTTTTGTTGTGTGAATCAGATGTCAACGCTACGAAGTGGCCGCAAGAAGCAAACCGCCAGCCCAGATGGCAGAGCCTCACCAACCAATGAGGATCTGCGCTCCAGTGGGCGTACCTCACCCAGTGCAGCCAGCACCTCCAGCACTGACAGCAAGACTGACTCGATGAAGAAACCCAGCAAGGTATGACCCATGTACACAGACTTTTGTATCAAAATCACAGTGAGCATCACAGGAATTTGTTTTTAGAGGAAACATGTTTTCATTTTGACAAAACAGAAGACTAAGGAAGAGGCGCCATCGCCTATGAAGAGTGCCAAACGTCAGAGAGAGAAAGGAGCCTCGGACACAGAGGAGTCAGAGAGGGCAAGCGCCAAGAAATCTAAAACGCAGGTGAGTGAACTCCTCCTAAACAAGCATCTTAATACATCGCAAAGAAAAAATGAAGATTAGCTTTAACCAGAATTTAGTAGTTTCTACATATTTAGTCTGTAGAAAAGGACATTTTGGAAATATCTTCAGCAGTTTGATGAGTACTACTAAAGATCTGTGATAATATGGCTAAATTATTGTTAGCATGGAAATGTGGGATGTGTTTGAGAGAAAAATGATCAACTAGAGGTTTTCTTGGAAGAGCTCTCCATTAATCCAAAAGACATTAATAAACTTGTACTAAAGTTCACTGAAGGGTTCATGGCAGCTCTGTTTGACCCAGTGTCCAGTGGGACACTAGATTTTAGGGTTGTATTTATTTTGGCCGTTACCTATGGTAACAATGTGATTGCACGTTAGAGTGAGTTCGTATCCTTAATGTCATTAGTTCACATTACAACTCAATGACTGAGATATGCAAAGGTTACTTGTTCTTGATAGTGACTGCACCCATTATTCGGTCATCAGTAAACATCAGTATGGTCAAGTTTATTGACCTTTCCTCTTTCCTTTCATCTCCCGCAGGAACTTCGGCCGGACTCGCCCTCAGAGTGTGAGGGAGAGGGTGAGGGTGAGAGCTCAGACGGTCGCAGTGTGAATGACGAGGGCAGCAGCGATCCCAAGGATATTGACCAGGACAACCGCAGCTCCTCTCCCAGCATCCCCAGCCCACGCGACAACGAGAGCGACTCAGACTCCTCTGCGCAACAGCAGATCCTCCAGGGTCAGCATCCTCCGGTCATCCAGTGCCAGACAGGGGCTTTACCCCCGGCCCCTCCTTCCACAGTGGCAGCCTCCACACCACCCACCTCAGGCGCGCCTTCACTGTCCTCCCAACCGTCCCCCTCCATCCCCCCTACCTCCATGCCTCCTCAGCAGACACCTCCAGCAGGTCCACTGTCTCTTATCCAGTCAGGGGTGCAGAGGCTGCCCTCACCGCATTCCCCACTGCAGGGCATGACTCAGCCTCCTCCACCTTCTCAGACTGGCCCTCAGTCCCTGCAGCCTCCACTACACGGCCCCATGCCGCCCATGAGCCACCCTCTGCAGGCGGGGCCATCACACATGCCTCACCCTCATGCTTTACCTGCTCAGTCCTTCCCTATCGGTCAGTCTCAGGTCCCCCCTTCACCTCTCTCGGGTCAGTCCCAAGCTGCCTCCCTATCTCAACAACAGCGACCTCACACCCCTCCATCCCAGTCGCAGTCCTCCTCACAGAGCGGCACCCAGCCTCCCAGAGAGCAGCCTCTCCCGCCAGCACCATTGCCTATGCCCCACATCAAACCTCCGCCTACCACCCCTATCCCACAAATGCCAAACCCTCAGTCACACAAGCACCCCAGCCACCCCCCATTCCCGCAGATGCCTTCCAACCTGCCGCCGCCACCCGCCTTGAAGCCCCTCAGCTCCCTATCCACGCACCACCCTCCTTCTGCCCATCCGCCGCCCCTTCAGCTCATGTCTCAAAACCAGCAGCTACAGCCTCCACCAGTGCAACCTCCAGTGCTCACCCAGTCTCAAAACCTTCCGGCGACAGGAAGTCAAGCACCCCCACCGGCTCCTCCGCTCCCTTCCTCTTCCTCTGCCTCACACTCAGCGCCTTCTCAGCCACCCTTCCCTCCTCATTCTTTCATGCCAGGCAGCTCGCCCGTCCTGTCACCCTCCACCGTTCCTTCCTCTGTGGCGAACTCAATGGCTATGCTGCAGCAGCCACCCTCCTCGATATCCATGCCCCTGCCTGCATCGGTCAGTGCGCCCTGCCCGGGACCCTCCACTGTGCCTCCTGTACAAATTAAAGAAGAGCCACTGGATGAGGCAGAAGAGCCAGAGAGTCCTCCACCACCACAAAGGAGCCCTTCTCCTCCACCCACTATCGTCAACACTCCTAGTCACGCCAGCCAATCTGCACGGTACATAACGTGTTTTTTTGTTTTGTTTTGTTTGTTTTCCACCAATAGAATTGTTTTTAAGTGTCTGATGTGCTAATGTGCCCAATCAGAAGTATCGGTACTTGGGTAGAAACCTATACATAGGAGCCTGATAAAAATGCTAATTTGAAAGAAAAACATGAATTAATGTTATAACATAATTAAAAAAATAAATAAAAACAATAAATAATCTATTATTGTAAATTATATTTTATTACATTTGTTAAAATGGGATATCTATTCATGTTTTAATAATACTATTAAGTGTAGTAAATAATACAAATATATTTATTATTAAAATGGTATATTAATCAATGTTATAATAAAATGATGAAAAAACAAAATAAAACATTTGTCATTTTATTATTAATAAAATATTTTATTGCATTTATTAAAATGTAATAAAATATTATTTAATTAAGTTACGTTAAAAGGTTTAAAAGTTACATTAAATAGTACTATCATTGTAGCATCCTAACTAAACCTGCCTCAGCTTCAGCTCCTCTGCAGTCATCAAGTGTGGACAGGGCACAGATTGATGACTGCATCATAGCGATGAAAGCCTCCATCAGATCATGAGCGTGTCTTTGTAGAGCTGCTGTGGCCTTGTCTCCCACTTACTTGCAGTGAATAGCAATAAGCTCACTAATGCACAGAGAGAGCAGCTCATTACGACACTGGCAATTAAAAAGATTGATTGAGTGGCTCTAGTATAGTATAAACGATAGAACATGCCACAGGATATAGAGTTTGGTTCCAAAATGCTATAAATCTATTTTGATTAATTTGAGTAAAAATGTGTTTTCTTTACCAAGAAAGCAGCAAAATGAAAACCACTATTTTCTGTTTTAAACTTTCACATAGCATCTTTTGGTTATAAAAACATTGAACATTCAAAATCTAGATTTTGAAAAGATTATTATAAAAACAGATTATTTTTCCCCCAAAATGCAATAAATTCATGACATTTTTTTTCAAAATGCAATTAATCCATCAATATAAACGTTATTTTTCATATTGAAAATACACAACAAAGTAAGTTGATTCACATATATGACAGCCTCTGTACTTTGTCAATACTAATCTTATATACAGGCATTTGACTAAAAATACATTGTCGTCGCTCCAAAAATGAATTCAACGAGTCATCTTGTTAATGTTATAAATTAATTATGTCTCCGTTTGTCATTACCCGTTAAAGAGTATCTGGCACCACCGCACAGTTAAAATAAGCACATTTGCCGAGTACATTGGTATTAAAAACGGCTTTTAAAAACTGTTCATGATTCAGTTTTGGGGACCATGACAGAAGTTTGATGCTGTCGTGGAACAAGCAACAGCCGGCATATTTCCTCCTCCCGACTCGAGTGCCTCATCTTCTTAATCTCCTCACATAAATTATTACATTTCGATGACTCGCATTTCTTTCCCACCGCAGAAACCCCCACAGGTTCATCAGTGCCGTCAAAATTATTCATTTTCCTGTTTTTGTTGATCACAAAGTACAAAGCAGATAAGGAAAACTAGGATGCCGAGTGTATTACTGTTTACAATGCGTGGAATGGTGTGCTGTGATTGGTTGAGCGCATATATCGCATTCTGCAGAGATGGGAGACCGGCGTTTGTCGCGTTTTGGAAAGAAAGGGAGAAAACATGACAGAATAACACGACGGAAATCGCATTTTGTGCAAAATTAATAACAGACTTTCCAATACTGACCAGATACAATACTGATTTTGGCGGAAACTCAATTTTTTTTTTTTTAAATGGCGTTTAGTGCATTTTGGAACCAAACTCTTTATTTATTTGTCACAAAGGGATTGCATTTCTTTTAAACTGGCTTCAAAATCAGCCTTTGAAAATATTTCTGCACTTCAACAGCTTATATCTGTCATGAAAGAAGAAGGGTTTCACACAGCAAAGTGACACTGACTGTGGTAACTTTAAAAGATTATTCATATTATTCTCCCCATTCGTCCTTTTTACAGGTTCTACAAGCATCTGGACAGAGGTTACAACACATGTGCCAGAACAGACTTCTACTTCACACCACTGGCCTCATCGAAACTGGCAAAAAAGCGGGAGGAGGCGTTGGAGAAAGCCAAGAGGGAAGCAGAGCAGAAAGCACGAGAGGAAAAGGAAAAGGAGAGGGAACGAGAAAAAGAAAGAGAACGGGAACGGGAGAGAGAGAAAGAGGCTGAGAGAGCTGCTGTAAGTTTTGGTCTAATGTTTTAGATACTATTTGTATCTGGTAATTTCTACCAAAATTGTTCATTATTGATTTCTCGCTCTTAAATATCTGCTCTTGTCTTTACAGAAAGCTTCCAGTTCTTCTCATGAGGGTCGCATGGGTGAACCCCCGATGGCAGGATCGGCTCATATGCGGACCTCTTTTGATCCACCACCCACCACCATCGCCACTGTGCCCCCTTACATCGGCCCTGACACACCCGCCCTGCGCACACTCAGCGAATACGCTCGACCCCACGTCATGTCCCCCACCAACCGCAACCATCCCTTCTTCGTCTCACTCAACCCCACAGACCCACTCCTGGCCTACCACATGCCTGGTCTGTACAATGCAGACCCCGGCATGCGTGAGCGTGAGCTGCGGGAGCGAGAGATAAGGGAGAGAGAGATCCGAGAGAGGGAGCTGAGAATGGAGAGGATGAAGCCAGGCTTCGAGGTCAAACCTCCAGAACTGGACAGTCTGCATCCTTCCGCCAACCCCATGGAGCACTTTGCACGGCACGGGCCTATTGGTCTCCCACCCATGGCTGGCCCTCATCCGTTTGCCTCCTTCCACCCGGGCCTGAATCCACTGGAGCGGGAACGGCTGGCGCTGGCTGGGCCACAGTTACGGCCTGAGATGTCCTACCCTGAGAGGCTACATGTTGAGAGGATGGCTTCTGTAGCAAACGACCCCATTGCACGGCTGCAGATGTTCAACGTGACGCCACACCACCATCAGCACTCGCACATCCATTCACACCTACACCTGCACCAACAGGACCCTCTACACCAAGGTGAGAGACCTTTCACACTACTGTTGTGTGCTGGATAGTTGTATTAGGCCCACATGGAATCTGTGTGCACAGATCTCATTCACAAACTTCTATACATCTCTTTTGTGTTTTATAAAATATGATTTGATTTGATTGTGTTTGGCTGCCAATAAGAGTGCAGTACTCTCGGCTACAAGAATATCATGGTTTGAATCCATTCCACAGAATTCCGCCAATGTTCTAGTCAAGAAAATGTGAAAAATGTCCACAGATTCCATCTGGGCTATATTTAGAAAGAAGTGGCATGACTTTTTATGTAAAAAAAAAAAAAAAGGATGCTGTGTTTAAACTGATAAATGGATTATTTAATATAATATTTTGTCTGTTTCAATTGTTTTAAATTTGAGTGGGTTTAGGCATCACAACATTATAATTCACAGTATAAAAAAATGTATATTCATTTTGAGATTATTTTAAGATTATATTTATTTAACTGTTTTATGAATTATGATTTTATATAGAACAGCGATGTATATTAAAATTCTGGCCAATAGTCATAAGCAGATGATTAGTTTTATATTGCAGATAACCGATGGATAGCCGATATTAAAATTCTATAATATTTTGTTGAAGTAAATTAAAAATAAAATACTAAAAACATTTTTTTTTAGGCATCACAACATTATAATAGTGTTGCCAAAAATACTGATATTTCTGTTTCTACTGAAATATCTGAAATGAAACCGTTCTAATACTCCTTTTTCTGCAGTATCAATACACCGATACTAGCTGCGCATTCTTGCTTTCTCTTCTCACCAACGGCGAATTGACACACACCCGCCTCCTCACTCACTCGTCCCGCAGGTTTTGCACTTACACCAAAGTGCGTGTACTACTGATCTGTAAAAGTGGCGCTCTCATGAAGCTGCCTCTCAAACAGCTCACGAGTACCAAATTGAGCTCTTTTTCATGGCTTATTGCGCTTAAACGGTCTAATACATACAAAATTATCAAAATGCCCATCTTGGCGAGTATTCAGGTAAATACAGTCTGTTTTAGGAATGTAATTAGTTGAGAGAAAAGACATGTTGTGTAACAGTATATTGGATCCGTCCACAAGCTGTTAAAGGGTCAGTTTACCCGAAAGTGAAAATTCTGTCATTAATTACTCACCCTCGTGTCGTTCCACACCCATAAGACCTTCGTTCATCTTCGGAACACAAGTGAATATATTTTAATAATATCTGAGATGTTTCTGTCCCTCCATAGAGATCCAACGCAGCTACCAATTTCAAGGTCCAGTAAGGTAGGAAAGACATGGTTAAAGTAATTAATGTGACTCCAGTGGTTTAACCTCAATTTTATGAAGTGCTTTGTTTGGCGCAAAAAACATAATTTACCACTTAATTTACAAAAATATTGATTTGCAACGTGCATTCATGAGAGCATCACGACGCATGCGTGTTGTGTTCAGACTCAGATGCCAACACAACGCACATGCGCGAGTGTTCACGAGAGCACGCCGCATGCGTTTTGAGTTCACACGAGAGCTGGCATTGTTGCATGAACGCTTTGGATAATATTATTTTATAAATAAAATCTTGAATTGTTTTTTTGTTTGTTTTGCGCAAACAAAGCACTCGCTTCATAAAATTGAGGGTAAACCAGTAGTCACATGGAGTACATTAATGATGTCTTTCCTACCTTTCTGGACCTTGAAAAGTGGTAGTTGCATTGGATCTCTATGGAGCGACAAAAACTATTTCGGATTTCATTAAAAATATCTTCATTTGTGTTCTGAAGATGAACAAAGGTCTTACGGGTGTGGAATGACACGAGGGTGAGTGAGTAATGACAGAAATTTCGTTTTTGGCTGAACTAACACTTTAAAGTGACAGCAGTCTAATATTCCTGCTGCAGTCTGTCATGTTAATCAAATAACAGAAGACAAAGAGAAAATCACTAATTAATCCGGATTTAAAAACTGTCCAGTGTTAATTTGACATGATTACTTTCATTTTTGTAGCATTCCTTACCAGAATACTACTGTTAGACCCACCTGAAAAACTTAAAGCCACATTTATTTAGTTTCTCTCTTTATTCTATTGTATTTATTTTAGCTGTAGTTTGCAATTTGTTTATATATATATATATATATATATATATATATATATATATATATATATATATATATATATATATATACATATATATACATATACATATACATATATACATATATATACATATACATATACAAACTATTATTTTTATTTCTATTTTTTGTAAATGTAGTTAACGATTCAAATAAATCCTCCCTGTGCTGTGTGTAAGCTATTACAACGAAATTATCCAAATTTAAAAAGAAATTGAGATAATAAATTGTATTGAAAATATTGAATATCGATATTTTAAGGTATCGCATTAAAGTTGGAAAGTTCATTATCGTAACACTACATTATAATATACAGTATGAACAATAGATATTCATTTTAAGATTAGCTGAAGATTACATTTAACTGTTATTAAATTATCAGTGTTAAGCAGTATATCTAAATATAAGAATTAGTTAATTAGCATGTGCAAATGTAACATATCATGCATCACTGCTATTAAATATTATTATTTTATGCATGATGTTCATTTTGAATATCAGTGCTGTCAGTAGTATGTATGTGTGTTTCTGTATTATTGACTATGTACTATTACAAAAAGCTGCTGACACGGAGAAGGTGGTGGTGAATGTCTTGTGTGTCCCCCAGGTTCTGGGGCACATCCGCTTGTAGACCCACTGGCCGGCGGACCGCACCTCGCCCGGTTCCCCTACCCACCTGGAGCCATCCCCAACCCCCTGCTCGCACAGCCCCCGCATGAACACGAGATGCTCCGGCACCCTATGTTCGGTAAGAAACACACAAAAGCAGTATCTCAATATTTTCAGCTCTTGGTCCAAGCATTACCTAATGAATCTTGCTGTGTAATCCCTAGGCGCTCCATATCCCAGAGATCTACCAGGTGGGCTACCACCACCCATGTCAGCGGCACACCAGCTGCAGGCCATGCATGCACAGTCTGCAGAGCTACAGAGATTGGCCATGGAGCAGCAGTGGCTACACAGTCATCACCACATGCACGGAGGCCCTCTGCCAGGACAGGAGGACTATTACAGGTCCGTCTCCCTCTTATTCTAGAAAGTATCTGTGCTTCAAACATCTGTGATAATACCATACATGTCTCTTCTCACTATATTTCAGCCGGTTGAAGAAGGAAAGCGACAAACAGCTGTGATCAGCCGAGGGCTCCCAGAGGATCAGCAGGACACAGGAGGTCACAGCAGAACAGTCGCGCACGGGAACTCGCGTGTTCTAGGGACGTTCTCAGTTCAGCGAAGTGACGAGGATCGTCTGAGGAAACTTCTTTCTGTTGTCAGCTTTCTTCACTATTCCGGACTTTTTTTTAAGACATTGACGTTTTCGGGGGGTTATATATTGTTCAAGTAGTGACAGCGTCCTCAAGACTGATTGTGACTTTCCTGCATGAACATACTCTGAGAAGCTTCCCTGACGTCTTTTGTAGGTGCTAGAAAACCAGATACTTTGTCACTGTGCTAATTGGGGGGAAAACAGAGGAACAGACCAGTTGGGCCATTATATCTGAAAAGTGCTATCTTAAATTCAATGTTTATTTTAATACATTGTAGGAGGTTTTCATAATGTTAAGAAAAGCTGCAGCATGGCATTTTTTGAGTCTGTAAATAGTATATAAATATATATATATATATATATACATATATAATTATTGCTATTATCATAATAATTATTATTAGGTGTGAATTCCTAACAGATACGTTAGACCTCCGATATAATAATTTTCTGAAGTGTCATCCCTTGTTTCAGAGGGGAAGGAGATGGCACGGTCAGAGCAGGTAACCATGTTAGATGGTTCGGTCCATGTAAACGGGGTTTGCTGGGTAGAATGGTACTGGATTTTAATCCAAACACCTCTAGAGGTCAAAGCTCAGATGACGCTTTTTTTATTTTTGTTCGTTTGATTTGTTTCATATATCGACAGTCTATGACAAACACTCATGACACCATGACCATATTTTTAATTTCATTGCTGAACTCAAATTCAAAACACTTGAAGGAGGAGGTGCGACGCCTCGTGAGTATTGGGGCAAGTAGCCCATTCGGAAAGAAGAATATTGCACTGATTAACCTCAGTTTTTCTTTTTAAACTGTAATTGGCTTTCCTATGGCTTTTTAAGTGTAAGCGAGTGCATTTCGAAAGCCATTCGCTCTGTTTTCTGTGTACCAAAGTTGAACGGCATTCAGTTTTGCAACTGGGTTCATATCTCAGCTAGTTCCTCATTGCTTAGAGATTGCGAAACCTTTTTTTAAGTAACAATATGACATCTTGATGCACATTTTTTTACTTTTAGATTTACATATTGTTAAAGGGTGCTGGGAAAGATAGCAATGTCCCCCCCCCCCCCCAACCCCCCCACACACACTTCCCGGTTTGTCTCCTGAAGTCCTCTTACGAGCTACTCACGCAGTCAATTTCCCGACCTACTGTACAGATTCATAAAACCATTCTCACTGTGAAGCCAGGGAGAAGATGGTGGCAGAGGAGACGTCGAGCTTGGATTGTGTACCTGTGTGTGCATGAGTTCAGTGGTGGAGATGATGACTGTGCTTGAGCTTCTCTCTGCATTCCTGACACTGCATTACCTATGATGCATGATGCCTCTTAAGTTGCTCTCCATCATGTTGAGGCTGTTTGATAGCAATCATTGACTGTTACATGCAGTATTTTTGTTCGTTTTGTTTGTTTTTTTCCCAGATCCATCAGAATTAATGTTCAATATTTGAAATGACAAATGCTAAAAATTCATTTTTACCTCTGGTGAGATTGTGTATGGGCCTTTTTTGAGCTAAAAGTTCAAAGTACAGTAAAAGCTCATAGTACTGTTTTTAATCCTCCCCTTTTGTTTTTAAAAAAGCCATGGTGCATCCTTTGAAGAGTATGCATAGAAACCAGTTTTTAGCAGTATATGCCCAAAGCTGAACACTTTCTGTAATTGGACTGTCATGTATCTTTTATTCTGTCTCAGATGTATACAGCATTTTACTTATGTTTTAAGCATTTTCTCCTTTTGTCCCTCTTTTGTGTCTTAAACCTTTGATGTTGAGTGTTGTCAATGGTTTAGCTTCTTGTTTCAAAGCGGCAATAGCAGAATGTACATTCTGACTGCTAAGATTTATATATACTGGTATCTTGAAGCTTATTGTATATATTAGTAGTCGCAATGGGATGACACAGTGTAAACAAAAAGTAGAGATAATTAAGGCAGATTGTGAGTCCTGTGTTCTCCCCATTTGAGTATTTTGTAATTTTTTTGACAAATTTGTGGAATTAAAATAAAACTAAGTTACACCACATGGAAACTTGATTTCTAGTTAATATCACTTTTTGTTATATGACATGGCAAAAGTAAATGTTCATGCTGACAAAAATTCTGGGTTAAAGTGTTTGTTTTCTGTCTTTTCCAAGTTCATTCTGAACTACTAAAAATGGGTTGATTGATTTATACAAGTGACCATAAAAATGTAAGTCTCATAAGTGTGTTGGGTCGACCATATCAATGCAAGCAGTTCTAAAGTAATACTGTTGTCCATAATTTTATAAGCACAATCATTCTGGGAAATGAGCCTATAAAGTGAACTCTGAGAATGGGTCCCCAAGTAACAATAAATGGCACACTAAAAAAGGTTTCTAATTCACAAGAATTCTGCCTCTTCAGTCACCAAGCACTAAAAACAATTGAACATTTACAATACAAACTAAAACAAAATCAGAACATTACTCTGTGTGGTCATTCTTGTCTCTTCTTTTCTCCACAGTCCAAAAACAGCTTAAATTATATACAATTGATTTTAATTTTCACTAAACCAAAGAGACATACTATAATTCTCATTTTGCACATGCAGGTACAAAAAATATATAAACTTTCCAGGTGCTGATTTCGCAAGATGTATATCGTAAGTAAAGTTAAGGTTGAGTGCATATGTGGATTTTATCTCAGCTGTAATCTAATAATACAGTTATAGGGTTATACTTGCTTGCATTTTTCATAAACTGAGGACATTAAATATTTAAATAACTTTTTTTTTATTATAAGTTTGGTTATGTTCCTTTATGCAATCTTTCTAGAACACAGGCAGATGTATTAGAAGTATTAACAATTTTTAATTTAACAAACCAGTTTAAATTTAATCATTATTTAAACTAACAAGAATATATAGAAAACATGCATGATATTTGAGGGAAAAAATAAGAACGTACACAATATAATATTTATAATTATGTATTTGTTTGTGTAAAAGATATTTATGAATATATTTACATGTCAGAATATATAGTTAAACAGTTCATATTTCATTAAATATATATATATATATATATATATAATTTATTAAATTATGGTCTTAAATATGCCATGAGTAAGGAATACTTGAATGAATATGTATAGTCGGAAAAGTCAAACCAAAAATTATTCAGACACCTTAAACATTTCATTCATTAATAGTTTATTCACTATAGTTTAATAAAAATGGTAATAAAATATGACAAGATTCAACTGTCAGAAAAACATTATCTTAATTATGTCAGATAACACTTAAGCAAAATATGATTCTTATATATATATATATATATTAGGAGGCCAAACAAATGTATAAAAGAAATATCTTAAATATATATATATATATATATAGTGTGTGTGTGTGTGTGTGCTTTTGCATATTACATGTCACTTGCCATTTGTATTCAGTGCAGTAAATAAACACATCCTTATACAGTGAACCTAGAGGTCTTGCAGCACAATTTTAAAATCTGTCAGTGCGTCTGCAATTTGTTCCTGTTTCTGTCTGGATTGCTAGAGGGGATAAGCGTTTCAGTGTGAAGGGAAATCTTGGAAGTGCTTCCTCTTCAAAGAGGCCATCTTGAAGGAGACAGAAAAACACAGTAATGATTTCTGTCCTCTTCCTGCAGTTGGCTGGTCGTTTTTATGAGGCTAGTGTGCAGTCAGTCAGTGAGTATTATTAGGCAGCTGTTGTTGTGCGTCCCTGTGGTGTTAGTCGCCGTATGTGGACGAGAGGGCTGCTCCCCTCGCTTAATGATATCCCACTCTCACATTCCTGTCATAGCAGATCTCAATTCCCTCATGTGCTCTGCGGGACTAGATTCACATTTGGCCGGTCCTATGCATTCCACACCCACTCTACGCCAGCCGTGTGCACTTTCTCTCTCTCTCTCTCTCTCTCTCTCTCTCTCTCTCTTTCCACCCTCCTCTTTTCTTTTCTTTCTCTCTCTCTCTTTTTTTCTCTCGTCTGATCATCCTTTTTTTCTTCCCATGATGTTCTCTGTCTCTTTGTTGGATAACATTGTTATCCTCTGAGATATATAAAATCTCCATTTCACACTTATCCTCTGTGGCAGCTGTCCAGATACTCAAACATTTGCTTTGTGATAGTGTCAGTAATAACTTAAGCCTCTTTGGGCCACCTGCAGGCTTTCAAATGTACATTATGAACATTGTGATCTTGTGAGCTAATATTAAAATGATTTTTATATCTGTTAAATTAGGAGCAAATCATTACAGTAATATCAATATATTTGATTGCATTACATTTGTTAAACCTTTGTAAAAAAAAAAAAAAATAAATAAATAAATAAATAATGCATTTTTATGCATTACAGAACCAAGTAGGGTGACCCCAAAGTTGCGGGACAGTCCCGAAATTGGGAGCTTTGTCCCTTTTTTTTTTTTTTTTCATTCCTGAAATTAAAATACCACAGTAAGAAATATAATAAAAACTGTGACTGGCATTTAAAAATCTATTTGTGCAGCCGTCATATTCTAGCTGTGAAAATAACCAACCAACGCAATCAGAGATGCGCTGATGACCGCTGAGTGGACAGCGCAAAGGAATAGTTAAGTGCGGGCCTCATCAAAGTCGGTAAACACAACTACACCAGCAAGGATTTCATCTCACATACTGGATAAGAACCTCAAGAGCTGCTCAAAGCTGCCCAAACTGATGATTTAAAGCATGTAATCATCCATCCTGATGTTAAATATTTCCAACGAACACGCGCCGATCCCGTGGATGCTCGAGCGCCACCCACAAATGGTCGAGCACCTACGGAAAAACATTAGATATTCTTTATTTGTTTTAACCAATAAAAAATGACTGCGACTTTCAGACACGACTTTCTTCTCACGTTAATAGTTAACTTAATGCGGATTCTATGGCGTTATTATAATGATAAATGTCGAGAGCGCATCAAATGCGCGAGCAGGAATTTCCTTCTCGCACAAAACTGGAAGCGCGCATGTGCAGCTGTGAATCAAGAATTGTCTTCTCTCCAGGATTTAATGTTGCCAGAAGCTCAACATTATAGTGTGGGCATCCACCGCCAAAAACATTAATTGGCGCATATGCCAAGTTTGCCAACAAATGTAAATCAATATTACTTAGCTTAGTAGTTATAAATGTATGTTTCACACGTGTCCAGCATTGTCCTGCAAAATCACATCTACTGTCCTGCAACAGAACCAAGTAATTAAAAGTATTGCTGAAGGGTAATTTTTCATTATTTTGATAATAATGAAAAATTGTCATTATTTATTATGAAATTTAATGGCCATGAAAAGGACCTATTAATTGCCATTGAAGTGAAATTACTGAACCTAAACATACAAGTTTGATAAAAATGCTAATTTTATAAGAACATTTCAGCCGGCACTTAGAGACTTTTGCATCTGAAGTCTTCAATTGTAAATTAAGTATAAAATAAGCTATATTTTGCTGCTGTGCCTTCTATGTACTTTTCTGTAAATGTTCTCTTTCATGAAATGAGTAACAGCACTTTGCTGCAGGTTTGCCGTTGGGTGCAGTATACTTTGTGCAGCTCCATCTTTCAATAAAAGCCTTTTTGCAAAGGCTGTATTACATCATGAGAGGATCACAAAGCAATCCACACTGACATGTGCTGCACAAACTGTTCTGATTAGACTGAAAGAATCAAACTTTGTTAAAAATACATAGGCCTAGTTCAGTCATGAAACTGAGCAGCTGATTGGTTCTCTTAAAGCTCTAGCCAATCTATATTTTTGTTCTATCTATGTAACCTATTTATTTCCATCCCAAACTAGCTCAACTGTGCAGTATGACATGGGACCTAGCCCTTCACCTTCCCCAGCACCACCTGCCTAGATCTGCTAGGAGGTTCTCCCTAATTTCCTTGCAGCAACTTGTACCTATTCACTGCATTTATGTGCATGTTTCAGCAGTAGCCTTCACTCATGCTGCAGCAGCATAACAAATCTAGTCCGCCAAGACTAAGCCTATGTAAGCTTGTATAAAATATAATTAATATATATATAAAATATAATTCATAGAAATGTCCCCACACCATTACACCACCAGCAGCGTGAACCCTGATTACAAGGCAGGATGGATCCATGCTTTCATGTTGTTTATGCCTAATTTTGTCCCTACCATCTGAATGTCGCAGCAGAAATCGAGACTCATCAAACTAGGCAACATTTCCAGTCTTTTGTTGTCCGATTTTGGTGAGCCTGTGTGAACTGTAGCCTCAGTTTCCTGTTCTTAGCTGACAGGAGTGGCACCCGGTGTGTCTTCTGCTGGTGTAGCCCATCTGCTTCAAGGTTTGATGTGTTGTGTGTTCAGAGATGATCCTCTGCAGACCTCTGTTGTAACAAGTGGTTATTTGAGTTACTGTTGCCTATGCAGTTGAAAAAGTGTACCTAGTCTTGTGTAGCCAGACCTTCAGACTGACGGCAGAAGGTCTGGACTCTATCGCAGCTTTCATTGGCCAAGGACCACCCAGAGGCTGTTTGACTGACATCTAACACAACCAGTCAGTTTGTTTTGTTCCGCATGTTTAGGGGCATGAAAATGTAATGTCGATGTCCCTACGAAAACAGACCAGCGTACATCTAATAAATTATTCATTCAAGAACGTTGTGCAAGTTTACTGCAACAATGGAGCCGCGAACTTCACATACTTTTAAAAATCCAGCGTTTAGTTGATCCTGGTAAGCGCTCGTACATCACAGTTGTAAACAAGACGGCTTTCTTCTTCCACAAGCTGGTTTGGCGTCACAGCATTTGTTTCCAGGCGGACCGTTAAAGAACACGACACACACGTCTCCCGCAACCAACCAGATGACGACTTCAAACCTCCTGAAGTGTTTCCAGATAAGTGTGCCATATGCATCAGCATTTTCAATTATTGAATTTAATGATGGTTTTTCGACTTTAATATGTGATGCCATAATAACGAATGCCCAACTCTGAAGAATAATCTTCCGAAGTGCACTTGGTGGCATGATATATCCTACTTCTTTCTTACTACCTCACCATGACCAGGCCAAGTATCTAAACACCAAACAGGCATTGCTGCATGTCTGATGTTTTTACAGCTTTTGCACCTTATACAGTATATGCTCTACTTGTACAGGGGAGGGAATTAGAATAGAATAAGTATAAGTTAGAATAAGTATATTTGTGTTTCTTACTGTACTTCTAATTTTCTTGATGAAACAGTAATCTTACTAAAAGCCTGTGTGAATTAGTGCTGGGTCATTATTTCAACTTGAAAGAGACAGTGATTATCTGCTTCCAGCAGAACTGATTGCTCTAAGGTGTGCTGAACATGTTGAGATGCACAGCGACACAGCTTGAATATGAATACATAAGCTCTTCATGTTCATCATGCCCCCAATGAAAGCACACTCAGATGTTAAACCCATACTGTTAAGATGTTGGCCTGTGGTTGCCCAGAGGGCTTCAGGTGAAACCACATGCAGGAACTAGATGTTCTCTGGGGCCATAGAGACAGGGAGCACCCTGACCTTGTGTGTAATGAGCGTCCTGTGATAGATCACTGTGCCAATGCACTCACTTGCCTCTCTGTGGGGCTGTCCGATTTCCCAGACACAGATAGATTGTTCTTTGTTTTTCTTCACACCTCCATAGTGCAATTAATCTTCCCCGAGTCCATCTCCATGTCTGACTCCAGCATAGCAGACAACTCTCGAGCCGGTAGGTGATAAACTCACACGCCAGGGGTAAATGCACCACGGCCTGCTGAATATCAGAAAGAAGATGTTAAAATGCATAACTCTGCTGGCTTTTTTCACCTTGTATTCTGGAAAAAGCCTTATCTTTGCTCTATTGAGAAATTTTCATTTTGGTTTCAAAATATTTCAAAACTGGAATTTCACCAACAGTAATCTTGCATCATTGATTTAAAAAGGAATGCTGATCTGCTGAATTGCCAACTGCATGTTTTGCATTAACAATGGCAATATACTGTGAAACATGAGGCATGATTTCTTGCTCATTTCACGCCAGTGTAAACATAAAGCAGTATTTAAACCTCAGTAATTCATAAGGCAAGCTTCACAAAATCAGGAAGCAATTGGAGTCTGGGCCTCCTCCAAATAAACGTAACAACTGAAGTGATAAAATTAACTTGTTTTAATCTATGTTCATATCATGTAAAATTCACAGGACTTTTATCTTGACAATAACATCGGCTACGGGGTGGGGTTTGTACTGAAGTGTTTTGAATGGTCATGACTTCTCTTTTAAACATATTTTTAGGGCCCGAGCACCGATGGTGTGAGGACCCTATTGTAATTGCTCAGTCAATTATTCTTCTTCTCCAAAATGAATCTCATTTTTGAGGGCCTAAACATGCTCAAAAACTCATGAAACTTTGCACACGCATCGGAAGTGGTGAAAATTTAAGTCTGATATGGGTTTCAGAATTAGGTGTGGCAAAATGGCTCGATAGCGCCACCTACAAAATTTCAATTAAGCGCCATTCACGCTACGTTTCATGTACAGGTATGAAATTCGTTAGACAGATGTAACAGCCCAATACCTACAAAAAAGTCCCTGGGTGCAAAATCTGAAAACCCAACAGGAAGTGAGATATTTTGTATTTTCTCTGCAAATTGTTTGCAGTTTTTGCCATTTCCACACGTTGTACTTTAACGAACTCCTCCTAGAGCTTTAATCAGATCAAGGTCATATTTGGTCAGTCTAATCTAAACGCCTTTGTGACATTAAGTTGCGAAGATCTTGACTTTTCACTGAAGGGTGTGTCCGTGGCGGCAGATCAACATAATATTTAGTCAGTCTAAACTTAAGGCCTTAGCAATGTTACATTGCAAAGATCTTGAGTTTTCACCAAAGGGCGTGTCTGTGGCGGACTGACAAAGTCGGATGTTTCGCCCTGAAGGAGGAAGCTGTTGTAACTCAGGCCTACAGTGTCCAATCTGCTTTAAACTTCACATGTTTGATAAAAGTCCTGGCCTGAAGACATCTCTATGCCATTATTCAGTTAGTCATAGCGCCACCTGCTGACAACAGGAAATGGCATGCTTTGCACAATAATTCACACCCAGAAACACATTTAAATATGCCATGAAGTACTAAACATACTAGAAACACGTTAAATCAACACTTGGCTAATGTATGTGATTAACGCCACGAAACATGAAGTTGTTGTAACTCAGGCATACAGTGTTCGGTCTGCTCCAAACTTCACATTTTATAATAGTCCTGGCCTGAGGACATTATTCAGTAATAGTCAAAGCGCCACCTGCTGGCAGCAACTGTGGTGCATCAAAATTATTTTGCCATATTTCTCCTCTATTTATCCGCTTAAATGAATAGGTCACTGTTCAGTTTTCCTAAGGCTATAAATTATCCGCTACCAGCAGCATCCTGTATGCATAGTCTACTAGCTGGGACTCCTTCCTTTCTGTTTACAGATGTGACGTAATGACGCAAAGATGAACGGCTGCATGCTTGAATTTCCTGCGGAAACCCACCAGTACAGATTTTATTTTAAAACATTATTACAAGCTTACTGTTGTGAATCGGTAAGGTGATATTGTAATTGGTTATGTAATCGGCAAGTACATAACCACTGGCTGGTTATGTACTTGCTCTAAAATTGATTTGGATCAATTTTAACCAAAAAAGTTACGGACTGCAACTTTAATGTTCCCAGAACGTTAGTTTTTGGTTCCCAGAACATTAGTTTTTGGTTTGTATAACATTATTCTAACATTAATATAACATTCCCAGAACGTTATTCTAACATTAATCTAACATTCCCAGAAGGTTAGTCTTTGGTTCCCAGAACATTATTCTAATGTTAATCTAACGTTCCCAAAACATTTGTTTTTGGTTTGTATAACGTTATTCTAAAGTTAATCTATTGTTCCCAGACGTTATTCTAACGTTACTCTAACGTTCCCAGAATGTTATTCTAACATCAAACTAATGTTCCCAGAATGTTATTCTAACGTAATCTAAAGCTCCCAGAACATTAGTTTTTGGTTTGTATAATGTTATTCTAACATTATTCTAACGTTTCCAAAACGTTATTCTAATGTTAATCTAACATTCCCAGAATGTTAGTCTTTGGTTCCCAGAACATTATTCTAATGTTAATCTAACGTTCCCAAAACGTTAGTTTTTGGTTTGTATAACGTTACGCACAGATTGGATTCCTCTCATGATCGCTATTTCATTACAAAGGTATGAAGTCCCGTTTTGATTTTACTTGTTGTCATTTGCACACCTGACACAAATTACAATATTACTGTTGCTGGAGCATCTGTATCATAAAACAGACACCATAGATTGACAGTAAACCCTTAGAATTTTCAAATAAATTAACTTATCTTTATTAATATTTTAGATAGTGTCTAAGATGGATATAGATAGCTTTTTAGCCTGCTAACATGATCACGTGGTGCTAAGCAGGCATGGTCTCAGCAAACAGGCACCTCAGTTCCAACCAGGTCCCGCCTCTTTACCCATTTTTTTTTACCATCTTTACCATCTTTTCAGTTATCCGGGAGTGGCGCGCGATGACGTGCTGCCAAGATGGCAACGGCCGCTTTTGGGCTTTAAAATTGCTAGAAAGTAATAAAGAAATTGGTAGAAAGTATTAGTTGAAATAGGGGTCTGGATTTTAATAAGTAGGCTACAGATGTCTTCATGGACATAACTCTTAAGATAAAGCAGAACATACAATTGAGCTCAAGGATATGTTGTTTAAACAATGTTGTTTTTCTTTTTTTACTGGTTAGTATGGTTAGCCCTTCTCTCTGATGTCATGAATACATTATCTTTATCAAGTGACGTATACATCGAAAAAAAAAAAGCCATGTCTTCTGACAGAAAAAAATCATTTGGAGGCAGCTCAGGTGATCGGCTGCAGAACGGAGCATCCCTGAACAAATAAAATTGTTTCTGTGCTGAATTTAAGATGAATGGGAATTCTAACATAGCTTTCTACAGGTATTATAGACCTCCTGGGTCACAGATGTGTGTTGGTCCGGCAGTGATGATCTGGTAGATTGATCCAAAGGCCACCAGCTGTCTTCAAGTAAAATCAAAACGGGAGCTGTGAATGCTTTAGTATTATGAAATATGCTGAATGGAAATATTTATTTATAAGATATGTGTTCACATAGTTAAGTTAAGAGAAGTGCTTCATTTCATTTCATTTCATTTCATTTCATTTCAGAGTAGGTAGCTTTAGCATGTAATCTCACTCTTTCAGAAATATTATTATATGATCTCAACTAACAACACTTAATGCTGCAAGTGCTCTCTAATCATGCAAGGCAGTATTCCAGTTTAATAACTACATCCTTGGATTAGAGATGACAGTGTTACAGTGATCAGATGTGATGTGTAATCCTTGAGATGAACTTTTTTTTTTTTCACAGCTTCAGCGTAGCGGATCTGTGGCCGCACCGCACTGAAGACATGCAAGTCAAATCTCCACAGCCTTCCTCTGTCTGTGTGCAGAGAGGAAACGTCTGCTTTGCGTATGAACACAGCTCTGTGCAGCCTGCAGAGAATATTATTTCTGACTGAGATGATTCAGCTTAGTTTTCACTTTTATTCAACTCTTTTTTTCAGTATATTATAATTATAATTTCAGCCTTTTCGGTTAATACAAATGTTTTCAGTAGTTTCAGTTTTAGTTAATGATGATTAGCTATAAGTCATTTACATTTTTAAAGAAATAGTTCACCCTCACAAAAATGTAAATGTCAAAATGATCATCATTTGCTTATATTTTTATCTTATATTTTTTCCATACTGTGAAAGTGAATAATGACTGTCATTCTGCCTGACATCTCCTTTTGTGTTGAAATGAAGACACGAACAACATGATGGAGAGCTAATTATGACATAATTTTAATTTTTGGGTAAACTAACGTTTTAAAATTGATGTCTGGCAAGCTTTGGTGTTCAAAACATAGAATCCAAGTATTGATTTCAGCGCCCCCTGGAGGCCGCTGGAGGACCAATGTCACGTGTTAAAATTGATCTCTTCCTGTTTAATGCGCTTGACGGCTGTGAGGAATGTGAGTTGACACTTCTTTTGTCTGCCAAAAAAACATACCACGCACGCAATATCCCTGACAGAAAACGTAACATAACATAGTAGCAGTACTAATTTAATCTACAAAGTCGCATAAATTCTGCCATTTGTATTATGTTCCCCTTTTTAAATATAAGAATAAAGAGCCTCCTGTAATGTGTGTAACATGATATGTTTCTATTCTTTCAGACACGTCACGTGACTGCGTTGAAATTGGGCTGAGTGCGTCCTCTAGTGGATAACAACACAACTGACATAGCAGAGGTGTAAAGAGTACCTGAAAACCATACTCGAGTAAAAGTACTGATACCTTACATCGAAAATGACTCCACTACAAGTTACAGGTAACCAATTCCAATACGACTTGAGTATAAGTTTTAAAGTATCTGATTTTAACAGTACTTAAGTAGTTTACTCATGCTGAATGGAGGCTCAGAGATGCACTAGTCCTGAGAGACATGCCAGTGAAAACAAGAAACAATTGATTTGTAAGATGAGAAATCAAGTTTATTTTCTAAAATAAAAATAAAACTGAACACTTCAATGTTGCAATAAATCAAGGTCGACACAATAACCTTTTAAACGTCTACAGCTCAAGTGCACAGAAAGGTCATAAGTAAACCAGTATCCTTCAAAACGGTCTTGTCAATATAGCGGATAAATAAAACAATGTTCAGTAAAATTAAATAGTCAAAGTCTACTGTATGTGCTGGTTTGAGCCTCATCACCAGCTGCAGTCATTTCCTCATCTAATAAATAAAAAATCTGCCATCAGCAACTACCTGCTAATGCACTCACATTCACGTAAAGTATCCTTGTTGACGAGTTTTGGGTGAGTAAAGGCAAAATGCACAAGATATAGTACCTTCAATGCCCTTAGATGGCGATATCGCTTCTTTATATCAGAAAAAAACTGCTGCAGAAAAAGTTATCTGCCATGAAAAATGTAATTTGTAATTGTAACTCATCACAAATCTACTGGAGTAAAAAGTACATTTACTTGCTCAAAAATATAGTCAAGTAGAGAGTAAAAGTTGCCAATATCTTTGATACTCAGTACAACTACAAAGTAGCCAAAAAGATACTTAAGCACAGTAACTAGTTACATTTACTCAAGTACTTTACACCTCTGTGACATAGAGATTATTATGCTAACAGTTTAACTGGTTTTATTTTAGCTGGTCTCCCAATAAAATTGTATTTTATTTTATTAATTTAATTTAATTTATTTGACTATCTATTGTATTTTATCTTTAATTTTATTGCATTTCACTTTTATTTTTTATTTTATTATTTAATTTAATTTAATTTCCTTTGATATTTTTTTATTTTTATTTCACTTTTTTAATTGAGGTTTTGTTTTATCATTTTATTGCACAGTAGGGATGGTGTAAAGCACCTTCATATATGTGTTTTTGTAAGGACCAGGTTCAAAATGTGTCTTTCATGATTTTGTATGGATGTTAGCACTGTGTAAACCATGTTAATCCAACTCACTCACATCCAGCCAGTCTTTGAAGGCAGGTGTGTCAATATTGAATGAACAGGGAGCTGCAGAGGAATTTTCTTTAGCTGTTTTCTCCCTGTACATTTCACAATACGTATTACAGGAAGTGTGATACGTATAGACAATAGATTTCCACTCAAACGAATACCAAATTGTTTTCTGTAGTTCTGCAACAAACAAACACATGTCATTTGCAATCAAAAATACTATGCATTCACAAACACATTAAACCATTATAGAAACATAAGAGATGAAGCTCATATTGCTGAATCAGAGAGTTTAAAGCTGCTTGTGTAAACACTGATAATGGCTTCTCGGTCGACTAGACCTTGAGTAAACAGAGTGGAGATGTGTGTACTCTGTGGTCAGTCATCATTTACCTCTGCTCAGCACATCTCTATGTGAGAGGTTAAGAGAGACGGTCCTCCATTTTGAATGAGCCGTTCTTACCGGAAGAAATGCACATGCACATTTACTCGCTTTTCATATAGTTTAATATATTTATCTTTGTGTTAAACTGTATATGTGGTATGTTTATGTGCATATCTCTGTGCCACTCTCTGTTTACATTGTGTCTCAGCCAGTGAAAAGAAGATAGGACGTGCTTCACATGCTGTATGCGGCTGTGTGTGTGTGTCAGTGGGAGTGTGTGAATGTATGACGTGAGTGTGTTTTTTCTGGGTTATTTCCCTGGCTGGCTGATTTGATTTGATATTGGAGGGTTTGTGCTGTGTGAGCAGAGTGCTTGGGGGAGGATAGGGTTTGTAATGAGAAAGTGGTATGGGTCGGCTCTGTAAAACTGCTCCTGATGGGTCTCTTCAGCACATTTAATGAGGCCTGCGCTCCCTGTGTTCCCTAGACGACACGACTCCCTGCAAAACCTGGAAAGGAACCGTGTCCTGCTGTGCCACAATCCTCCCTGCCTCACCGTCTCTCCATGTGCATTACAGCCCGTTCATCCATATGTGCTGTGATGACCCTAGCTGTGGAGGGACATGGGGTTTATGTTTTCATGGTCGACATACTAGGATTTTTCATTTAGATAGGCTATATAGATATATGGTGGAGGAGGTTCTGCTTCACTGTTTTCTCTGTATAAACAGAGGCAGTGAGATTTTTGGGCCTTTGGCTGAAGGGAAGGCATATTATTTCTTTTAAAAAATTTTTTAATGCCATAGATCTCCAAATATGATCCCCTCTGAGACAATATGAAAGAGAATGTGTGTGTGTGTATGTCTATAATAATACTAATACTACTAATAATCAGAATAATAATTTTTGTTCAAAATTAACAAAATTCAATACATCATCAATCCTTCTTCCAACCCGTTTTTTTGGGGTTTTTTTGTTTTACCCTGACTCATTATGGTAAGCCTATTATAAGTGTTTACATTATTATATTATAAGTGGTTTTCGCAGGAAATGTCGTCACTCGCCTTTGCGTGTCTCATCAAATCCGTAGAGAATAGGTTGCTCCTGCTGTCTTGACCAAGTGGCAACCTCCCCCATTTTCTCTTGAAGCCAATACGGAAGTGACTTAAACTGCGATTCATCAACTGGCCACTAGGGACAGGCTCCAAAAGAGAGCAGAATCTCACTGAGCCCCATGTTAAAATGGCCAACTTTACAGCAGAAAAAAACATGTTTATAGCCTGGATCATATTGTGATTTTGGTCTATACAGCTGATTTTGCCCTTCATGACAACTCTGAGGGGGTGAATTTTTTATAACTCATCCGTTTAAGTTATATTAAGCCTTAAAGTTCTGCATAATTAAGGGTGTGGTCACTGACAGGTTTGGTGCTGCTGTCTGTGAGCCGTCATGTTACCTCAGATAATTTCAGCTGCTGAATTTGGCATCTCTACCATATTTGTGTTTTTTTTCGGGATTATTTTATACAATTGTAAAATAATAATATATACAATTATAAAATAATATGGCTTGCTGCGTTAATGGTCGAGACTCGAGACAGATGTGCATCTGTGTACATGTGCACACATGCGGAAGATAAACAGAACACACGTTGTTGGATCGTGGCACTGGCTAAAAGTTTTGTTCATGAATCTGAGATTTACTACAGTGACAATGGCTGGAGGATATAAAACTCAGACTGCACTGCTTGGATATTTAACTGCTGCATTTTGAAAAATTATACTTTGGATGCGGACTCATTTGTTTGTGAGATATATATGATCATATACAATTTTATAACATAAACGTTGCTCAGGTTGCATAATTTCTTGAAAAACGATGATAGAGAACAGATCATGTGATGCAAACAATGGACAATATATTAATATTTCATGGATTTAACGCTTGTGGACAAAAAGTACTGTTTTTTGTTTTTCAATGGACACTCATGGACATTTTACCCAAGTGCAACGGATTGGATTTATTTCACGATCTCTATTTCATTATGAAGGTATGATTTTTCACGTTGTTATTTGCACACCCAACACAAATTACAATGACTGGTGCTGGAGCATCTAAATCGTAAAAAAGACACCGTATATTGACAGTAAACATTTAGAACTTTCAAATGATATAAATTATCTTTATTAATATTTTATATAGTATCTAAGATAGATAGTTTCTTAGCCTGATAACATGATCAAGTCGAGCTAGGCGGGCGTGGTTTCAGTAACCAGGCACCTCAGTTCCAACCACGTCCTGCTGCTTTGCCCATTTTCAGTTATCCGGGAGTGATGCGCTGCTAAGATGGCAGAGGCCTAATTTTCGCTTCGAAAATGCTCTTCAAAAATCTACGGGTGACGTCACGGACACTACATCCATATTTTTTTACAGTCTATGGTTTTGACTCGTATATAGGCTTGCTCGAGAAGATGCATCGGCGCTGCGCAGAACAATCTGCGAATGACATCAAAGTACCGCAAGAGCGTTTGGAGAGAATACGACTCCTTATGCTTTTGAATCGCTCTCGCGGAGTCGCAGTACTTTGATGTCATCATATGCAGATCGGTCTGCGCAGCGCCAATGCATCTCGAACAATGTCCTTGTGTGTGTCACAGGTTAGCTGTAACAACGAGTGAGAAAGAAAGACATGGAGCACGTGAAATTTATCTCAGTGATAAATTAATGTACCCATTAAACTATGGTATTCAATGCCAGTATGAATTCAATATGATATAAAAAAATGTACACATGAATTGCATTTGGCAAATATTTTATTTTCCTGAAATAATTTGTATTCTACATATTACTTGTATCACTGGGTATCTAGAAATTTAATTGAATAAGTCTGAATGAAAACCTAAAGTTACTCACAAAGTAAGATCTGGGGGTTCGAACATTCCGATACGCAAAGTGAATCGCGCATGTGATTGGACAGAAAGCGAGGCTTCGTTTGTCATTGGTCACATGATTTCTACGTTACCAATACAAGCCTCGGATTGAGGCTTCATCTGGCACGCCCATTTATGCTCGGCACAAGCTCCGAAGCCTTGGTACAAATGTCACATCACTACTCAATGTAGCTTTCTACCAGAGTTCATTGTAAAGCATTATCCATTGTGAAGGGTCATTATGGGTTGTTTTAGCGCTGTGCTGGAATTTATTTATGTATGGTGTTTATTAATGGGTGTAGCTACAGTAGCACCTTCAGCTAATCAGCTTGAGATCCTTCCATCTAAGCTAGTTATATTTCTTAAGCCTAATATTGAATGTTTTATGAGCAGTAGGATAATCTTTCTTCTTCTTTTTTTTTAGTTAAGAACCATATTCATCCACACCTAGAAATGCAAAGCAGAAGCACTACCAAAACAATGTTCTTCCACAAAATGGATTCAGTTTTGTTTTGTAACCACTAGAGAACCAAAAGTTACATAGTGTGCATTTAAGGATATATTATTATTAATATATTATATTATATGATATATTATTAAAACTGTTGTTTTTATTATTGTTAATACTACTACTGCTACTACTATTAATAATAATTTTGACTTTTATAATAATAATAATAATTATTATTATTAAATTGCTGTACTAAAGCTAAAACTACTTAAAATACGGTCTGGAAGATATTTAATTTATGTTGAGAGTAGGCCTGGGCGATAAAACGGTATCGATATTTATTGACGGTACATCTTAGTCGATAACGATAGAAAAAATGTTCGATATAACTCTCGATATAGTTTCACTTAAATGCATTAAAATATACACAGACATAAAGTTCGGTTGCATGAACAACTCAAGCTCGCTCCGTCCCTAGATCACAAACAGATGCGCTGTGACACGCAGTGGAGTTCAGTTGCGCAATCGCCACGTGAGATCAGAACACACAAACACATAAAAATGAGTGCTGTACCTGCTGGCAACGAGAAGATGGTGAATAAAAAAAAGTACATGTCAGTTTATCTGTGGCAATTTCATGGTTTCCTTACGTCGTAAAGTTGATCTACTCTAAAGTTCGTCTAGAGAGCAGTTGTCATGTCGGTATTAACAGCTGCACAAACACTGTTTTCAACCACACAGTATCTTTATTTTTGTGTTACAAAATTCAAATTATCACAGAAGTACTGAGATAAAAGTTTATAGTGCATATATAAATACTAATGTCTAATGTTATCGATCAAAATAGATAAACTGAAAGAAACTTGGCGCTGAAAATGACGCATTTATCGATATCTTTGTTTCACCACCAGGTGGCAACAAGTGACTGTTAAAAAATGTATTTGAATCTTTAATTAAAAATGCCTTGGTAAAATTCAAACATTAAAAAAATAAAATAAATAAATAAATAATAATAATAATAATATTTTTTTTCAACAATTCATCAGTACCGAATAATATTAACATTATATCGTGATTTTTTTTTTTCTATATCGCCCAGCCCTAGTTGAGAGGTAGTATTTCTATATTTATAACAGTTTAAAGTTTAAAATTAGATTTGTTTTTTTTTTTTACTGTAATTCTTACTGTTAAAATTGGCTCTAAATCAAAAATAATAATTATGATTTAATTTCATGATTTGCGACCAGAAATAATGAAAAAGTATTAACTATCAAATATAGTAAATTACGTTAAACATTACAGTTTGTTGTTGTTTTTTCACCGACCTGCCCAACAAATGAATTGCACAATGTTGTAATATATTTGAGTAGTAGGCTATTTCAAACATAACTGTCTAGCTCAGCTGATTTACACAAACCAGCTGAACAAGCTTTTTAATATGTGACGTTTTTGATCAGCTAGATCCTCTGTTGGCTAGATTTCTTTCTGCTTTGTGGATTTGTAGGCCAGAGTTCACCAAACCTGAACTTTGGAAGTGGAGGACAAAATTTCTTTGCATGAGCTTGTTTCTGATCTCCTGTGATGGTTATGAATGGAAGTGAATCGAGCGTGAAATCAACTGTTTTGGATTTCATTTGTATACCTGTATGGTATTGTTTATATTATGGGAAGGGTTAATCTTTTCATAGCAACTCCCTTTCTTTCTCATAAAGTCGTTATTGCTGGTTTTGCATGCTGTGTAGGGAGTTGGTTTTGTTTTTCTGTAATGCCCCAGTACGGCCACCAGAAGACATCATATCCAAAGAGTTGAGTAGCAGAGGAAATATCTGTCAGAGGTGTTCACCTCACCTCACCTCTTACACCAACACAGCAGAGGCAACTTCTGTTCACCACAAATGTGCTGCTGTCTTCATCTGCGCTCTGACCTGCTCTCACTCTCCACTTCCTCTTGCTTTTCTTACCAAGAGTCTAGTGCATGTGGAGTACAATGTTGTCCCAGTAATTATTACTTATAGTTTAATAGTGTATATATATATATATATATATATATATATATATATATATATATATATATATATATTAATTACAAACATTATTATATGTTTTTTGATGTTGTGCACTTTTTAATGTCTGTATAAAGATTTGTTGTCCTGTCAGGCCAAGATGGCCTTTCTTAAACATAAGATGGCTTTAAATGTTTATCGCTAGGTGGTGCTAAAGACGCATGCAGTGTCTCCCAGTCTACATTGAGCTTCATCAATGTGACATCATTATGAATGACACAAATCAGTGTCTAAATGATGCTGGCTCTCTTTTCTCTGATTACAACAGTTAGTGTTCATTTAACTCATTACAGCTGACAATTTGCCAGACATCAGTACAGTCATTATGGTTGTTGCCATTAATTGTTATGTTCATGGAGGAAATGGTTCTAGTAATGCTGAGTGCTGAGGTGAGGACCTCATGAAGTGTGTTTTCTGGGCTATGCAAAGTCCAACAGGCGCAGTCCCTGGCCATATATGTACAAGATGACAAGCTGTTACCTGTTTGGTTCTGATATACAGCAGTGAACATTTTTACATACAACCATTCAATCCATATGGATTCCACTAATGCAGTGTTTGTCAAATTGGGGTCTGTGGAAAATTTCTACATTTTGTTATTAGACAATGGTACAATATTAAAGTATTGACTGGAAGTCTATAATACTACTTCAAATATAACAATTAAATGAGAACTTTATTAGGAAATATACAAAACTCTAGTTGAAAATGTTACTTTTTTTTTTTTTAAATGTCATGTTTCATAGTCAGGATTATGGGTAGTGTAGTATTTTATTGTAAAATCAAAAATATCTATCTATCTATCTATCTATCTGAATACTACAACTACAGAATTTTTTAACCCCAGTGTTGCTATGTTCATTTTTTGTGCCATCAGTCTTTGGCTAAAAAAATTGAGAAACCCTGCTCTAATGTAACCCAATCACCCAAACATCATATTGTTAGTAAATAGTTAATAAATGTGTTCTTCATACGAATGATGAGCATCAATGAATATTTGGATTGTACTAAACTTTAAAGGGATAGTTATAAATAACCAAAAGTAAGAGTTTACTCACCCTCAAGCTTCTTTCAGACAAACACAATTGGTGTAACATTAAAATATATCCTGGCTCTTCCAAGCTTTTTAATGGTAATGTAGGGGGCGTGACATTTTGAAGCCCAAAAAATTCACCTGATGCATCCTTTTATCATAATAGGCCTAATCCATACGGCTCCATGGGGTTAATAAAGGCCTTCTGAAGCGAAGCGATGCGTTTTTGTAAGAAAAATATTAATATTTATGAACTTTACAACTTTATAAATTAGAATCACTGGCTTCCGAGTCTAGTTCCGCCGGAAGAGTGACCTCTGACCCGACGCAATGACGAATGCGGAAGTGCAGAGGATAAAGCAAAACAAAACAGTGTTCACTAATTAAAAGTCTAAAATTATAATTTTTAAAAAGAAATGTTGGATAATTTCAATATAAGAGAATAGAAGTTTGAGTTTGTTACCCAGCCCTATTTGTTTTAACCGCGAGAGGCGTCTAAGCTTACGATACTCCTACATCCTACGTCATACATCGCGTCAGAGGATTACTCATTTGGCGCAAGTCAACTTGGGGAGTATGAGTACAGTCACCTGCCGGAAGCTAGTTATTTTAGTTTATAAAGTTTTAAATATGGATATTTTTTACACAAAAACCCATCTCTTCACTTCAAAAGGCCTTTATTAACCCTCTGGAGCCGTGTGGATTACTTTTATGATAGATGGATGCACTTTTTTGGGTTTCAAAATCGTGAGCCCCATTCGCTACCATTATAAAGCTTGGAAGACCCAGGATATTTTTTAATATAACTCAGATTGTGTTTGTCTGAAAGAAGAAAGCCATATACACCTAGGATGGCTTGAGGGTGAGTAAATCATAGGATAATTTTCATTTTTGGGTGAACTATCCCTTTAAGTTGATGTTGATGAATCTGGTCAGCTCTGCAGATGATCTGATTTCCTGAAGTTTAGAGTTGAAGGCCTGATGAAGATGAGTAAAAAACAGGAAGGGAGGACAGCGGTCGGAAAATAAACGAGTGTTTTGGTTGGTGGGTGTGTTTGGGAAGGCTGGATAAATGAGGGCTGGAACACAGGTGTGGGGGTGTGATTAGGCTCCCAGGGCAGATCATCTCTCTCTCTCTCTCTCTCTCTGCTTCTAACAGCCTCGTGTTGTTCTTCTTTTTGCTTGTGTGGAAGTTGTGAGGGCACCCTCTGGATTGCCTCACTGCCGGAGCATGCCGGACCCTGTTATCCGGCTATCCATCTGTGCTATTGATTTTTCTTTTTTTTTCATCTTTCCCCTCCCTGGGCTGGTGTTTGAGCGTCGAGATAGGGAGCTG
Organism: Elopichthys bambusa; assembly: GCA_037101425.1. Classification (NCBI taxonomy): domain Eukaryota; kingdom Metazoa; phylum Chordata; class Actinopteri; order Cypriniformes; family Xenocyprididae; genus Elopichthys; species Elopichthys bambusa. The sequence goes on from CM074451.1 coordinate 12,001,986, forward strand.
GAGGAGGCGGGGGGAGATCTGAGCATGTTTGCAGGGGATCGGGGGGGGGGGGGGGGCTGAGGCTGGCAAGGTCTGCCTAGCCTGGACCAGTTTCTCCGAGCAAGTGTGTGTGCGTACAGGCCTATGTATGTATCTATTCTCTTTCTTTCTCTCTGTTCCTACTCCCTCTCCCTCCAGGGATCGCTTCCCCCCTCGCCTTTCAGAGGCGCCCACACCGCACACGCTCCTGGCGGCGTTTCCCTCCTCCCCCTCGCCCCTCGCTCTCTCCCGCCCGCCTGCCTGCCGTCTCCTCTCCCGGGGGGCATCAGCAGCGCTGCCGGCTCGCCCCGTGATTTGCAGAGATTTGTCTAAGTGAGAAGCAATTAGTGTGGAAGGCCATTAATGTATGCGTACTCTGGCCGACCTCCGGCTGGTTTGAGGAGAACCAGGGTGGCGTGACCGCAGGGCTCCGCGATCCTCTCCCCTTCATTTCGTTGGCAGGAACATCCTGAGACACCAGCGTTCCCTGCTGCCACCTGACCGATTTGATTTCAATTAATGAGATAAACACAGCATCTCATGCTCTAAACTGTCATGTTTCTTTATGCGTTTGCATGAGTCTTTTTGTTTAAGCTTTGACTAATTGCTTTGTGCAGTTTTTAGCGTGTGTGTTTCAGGTTTAGGCTACCTGTCACAGTAGTTGAAGGGTTTCCTGCAAGCCCCCACACACTTTCCATTGCGGATGATTATCATCAGTTAGCAAAAGCATGGAAAAGCAGTAGGTGTGGACTGTGTATGGGCCGTGGGAGGGTTCCCTCTGAGATTTGCCGTGGTGGGTTTGGGCCAGGGGCATTTTCTCAGAGGAGGCAGTTCTTACTTCAATACAGTAGGATGAGGAAATCATCAACAGTGCAAAACTAAAACAAAACAAATACTACAAAATATGAGATTAAATATTTTTTCCTGAAATAACACTACAATAGCAAAACCAGGAGATAAAGCTTCAAAGGGAGGCTTTTGCCCACATTGAGCTCATTGATTTCTAATTCAGGTTCTAAGGTGTGGCATGAATCTGAAGGTGGTCAAATAAATACAGGTGAAAAGTCAGATTAAAGGAGGCAGTGCTTCGAAATCGCTGCGATTGGTTTAATAAACTAAAGTTTTCATTTAGTCAAAAAACAAAACAGAATATAAAGGTTTGTTAGTTAAATTTGGGCAATGGGCAACCAAACTCTTGCAGTTCAGGGTGTTATTCACAGGTGATAAATCAGTCATGAGAAAGTTTTTTGGCAACAAGCCACCTCTCTGTATTTCTGTCGATATGTCACTGATGTCACTGATGGTAATTAAAACTGTTTTGGCTATCAACATTCTTTAAAATATCATCTTTTGTGTTCCGAAGAAAGTCATTCAGGTTTGGAACGACATGACTGTGATTCTTTTTGTGAACTATTAATTTAAAACATGAAATCAAACTTAAAACATGAAATTAAGGTGGTTTTTAGTGACCACTCATGGTTAAATTAAATTCAAATATAATCTCTATATCTGTGATATTTGTAGTTATTATATTTGAAGCAATGTAAAACTATGCATAAACTTAATGAGACTTTGTTTTGACTTAGTTTGTAATAAACAATAGACTAAAAAACCCAAATGCCAAGCTTTTCCTCTTCACCAGTTAGTTCTGGTCTTGGTAGCAGAATTAGAGGCCTGAATAAGTACAGAAATAACACACTTTCTATTATATCAGGTGAATTGAAGACCTCCTCCTGAAGTCAGGCACTGAATCTGTGAGGAGCCGGCATCTCCTGGGTGGCTGGGCTGACGTGTTGGTTAATTAAAGATAGGGTAATTAGAGACAGTTCTTACAGCAGCTTTTAGGAGCTTGATAAGAGGCTAATCCTCTGAAGTAAGGCTGAGATCGAACTGGTCCCTGGTGAGGCTGTTCTCCATACGCTCAGCTGGAAGTACAATCTCTCCTCCAAAAGAGCAGGATTTAGAGAAATGGCACAGAGGCAGTCTTTACCAAACTGTGATAATATGAGAGAAGGGAGGCTGTATCCTTGAAGGATTACTCTGTATTTTTTGTCCGCATTAAAGGGTTAGTTCACCAAAAAATGAAAATTCTGTCATTAATTACTCACCCTCATGTCGTTCCACACCCATAAGACCTTCATTCATCTTCAGAACGCAATTGAAGATATTTTTTGATAAAATCCGATGGCTCAGCAAGGCCTGCATTGCCAGCAATAACGCTCCTTTTTCAATGCCCAGAAAGCTACTAAAATCATATTTAAAACAGTTCATGTGACTACAGTGGTTCAACTTTAATATTATAAAGCGACGAGAATACTTTTTGTACATCAAAAATAACAAAATAGCAACTTTATTCAACAATATCTATTTCAAAACACTGCTTTATGAAGCTTAAAAGCTTAATGAATCTTTTGTTTCGAATCATGGTTCGGAGCGTGTATCAAACTGTCAAAGTCACGTGAACTATTGAAGTTTCAAAACACTTACGACGTAACGAAGCCTCCTTTACTGAAATCATGTGATATTTGCCTTAAGGTTGTGGAACGACATGAGGGTGAGTAATTAATGACACTAAAGGGTTAGTAAACCCTTTAACTGTTAACAAAAAGTTTTACACATAATGAAATGTGTAAAACTAACTATGAAAACTATAAACATAAGAATATGTTCAAAATCATGTACACTCAAAACAGGAGAGGCAAACGCAGAAACCAAACAATAAAGATGGCTCCGAAGACAATAAGACGCTGTGCAGTGCCAAGTTGTGGAAAAACTACTTTGCTGTGCCGACTGTATCGGATTCTACAGTAATGTCGCACTACGTAAGTGTGAGGTCACTATTGCTTTGTCTGATATGTTTAAATTGTGATTAAATTATATACAGAAAGCGATCAAAGAATGCTCCCTTTACAATGGCTGAGTTTATACTTGCCAAAACTATCATTTTAATCAGTGACACTTACACTGCACAATGAACAACTTGCTGTATTTACATCATGTTTGTATCGTTAGTTATGGTGAAAGCATTTGTGAGAGTGCAGAAATCGCGTTGCAATGACAAGATCACTGCATTCATGCGATCAATAGACTCCGCTACGGTGCTCATCAATGCAACCTTTGATGTGATGGGATGGGAACAGATCTACATATAATGCAATAATCAATACTTTTCACGATTTGACAGCAATAATTGTAAAAAAAGTATTATAAGTCTTTGAGAGTGTTCCACATAAAATACTTATTTCATATGCAAAGATGTTAACTAATCACAGCAATGAGTGTTTACACTGAAGTCTCACAGCAGACACGCCCTTTAAAATAGGCCGTTAAAATCAGAGAGCTAAAATCAGGGTAGGAAATGGCCATTTATTTCTAAATTATGACAATTTTTGATGTAAAAATCATATTAACATTATAAGTGTACCTCAGGAAACATAAATTAATTTAAAAAATGCATGATCCCTTTAATATCACACATTAACTAATGTAATGTAACTTATTAAATATTCTGATAGCCATAACCATATTTTGCCAATATTTCAGTTTCTAGAAATGTCAATAAGACATGCTTGTATTAGTCAGAATTTTGGGTTATGTTTGGAATATCCACTGTAACAGAACATTCTTTCTGTGACCATTTTCTAACCCTCATGTCATTCCAAACTTGTTTGACTGGCTTTCTTCTGTGAAACACATAAGAAGTTATTTTAAAGAATTTGTCAGTTTTTCATCTATTTATTAAAAGTCAGTGGGATCCTGTGTTGTTGACTGGTGTTGTATGCACAAAACCAACTGACACATTCTTTAAAATATATTTCTTGGTGTTCTTCAAATGAAAAAGTCATTCAGGTTTGGATGAGTAAATAATGACAGAATTTTTATTTTTGAGTGAGCTAAAAGAAGCATGATCTTTAATTGTAAGAGTTTCAGGACATATGTTTTAATTAATGGCACCCTTATCTTTTTCAGATTAAAGCCTTAACCAGAATATGGACCTTATTTGGAAAATATATGCATGTAAACGTGGTCACTGAGTTTTCAGTTAATGCCATATCAAGAAGCATTTTGTACCTCTAACACATGGGAGTCTGTGCCCATATGTTTGACTTAGGCCGATCTATAATTCAGTAGTGGCAGATGTCTCTGTTAATCATTCATACATGTATGTTATGTGCCAGTCTTTGTCACCATTTGTTGTTTTTCTGTCACCTACCTGCTGGGGCACTCATCTGTCAATGACCCCAACCCTGACTGTACATCAAATGTAATTCGGCTGTACACCCAGTAGGCTACTACAAAATCAGTACTAATAATGATTTTTAATGTGACTTTAATAGTAATTTTACATCCTAATTGTAGCTCTAAAATTAAATTACAACTTTTCTTGCCCTTTTCTTGCCTCTAGGACAACCTTTTTTCCACAAAAAGGCTAATTTTGTTTGTAAAATCTGAGGTGAGGCTGCAATGTGAACTCAAACACATAACCAGTACTCTTTATTCTTCTTCTTCTTCTTCTTTTTTTCCCCACATGACAAGTGGAAGTACAACTTCCGGTGCGAGAATAGACCAATGCAACACAGTGTGGTGTATATACAACAATATGTCACAGGATGGTGACCATGATCGTAGCTTGAACATTTACGGGGTGAGAAATGAGCAGGCCCGTAATAAGTTGTGGTGTGTATGTACAGGTTTTTTAAATGCCACTGTACCTGAAGTTGCTGGGAATGGTGGGGGTCGAGAGATTCCTCTGCATGCGGATAATGCCGCCACTCCTCACCACCAGTCTGCTCCGGCACCAGCTATAAAGCGGCAGCCGCAACATGACACCTTCGCTGTGAGAGGGATTTAATATAGTCCGCCACACACGCACACACGGGCGAAACCAGAGATATAAGTATATGCTGCCAGCGTCTCGCAGTAAGGGGATCTGTGCTGCCATGCCTGTACATGTTCACCCTTACACGTGTCATTTAAGACAAGAAATCATCACTACAGCATGCATAGTACCATACACTACCGTTCAAAAGTTTAGGGTCGGTACAGTTAAAAAAAAAGTTTTGAAAGACTTTTATGCTGTCTAAGGCTGCATTTATTTGATCAAACAGTAAAAAACAGTAATATTGTAAAATATTACAATTTAAATAAACTGTTTTCCAGTCGAATGTTAAAAAATATAGTTTATTCTTTGATGTCAAAGCTGAATTTTCCACAGCAGTTACTACAGCCTTCGGTGACACATGATCCTTTTAGAAATCATTCTAATATGCTGATTTGGTGCTCAAGAAACGTTTTTTATCGTCAATGTTGAAAATATTTGTGTTGCTTAATATGCTTGTGGAAACCGTGATACATTTCTGGATTCTTTGATGAACAGAAAGTTCAAAAGATTAGCATATATTTTAAACAGAAGTCTTTTGTAGTGTTATAAATGGCTTTACTGTCACTTTTGATCAGTTTAATGCATCCTTGTTAAATAAAAGTGTAAAGCAAAAAACAACAACAACAACAACTTAGTAACCCCAAACTTTTTTGAACTTTTTGTGATATCAAAAACATAGTGTGTTATGGTGCGTTCAAGTCATGTCAGAAAGCTCGTATTTACGAGCTGAACACACATGAATGCCACCACAATGTTGTAAATACAAGTGGGAAGCTCTGGATTTTCTTTAAGCGAGTTGGGGTGCGTGTCACTGAGAAACATGGGAGAATACCACAATATTATAGGTATTTAACAGTGACATTGTCAGGCTTTTCTATTTACAATAAAGTAAGCTAATTGCCTGCACAAAATATGATAGCATTATGATATAATAATATAATATGTAATGAAAAAGTTTACAGTGGCTTAATAAATTAAATAAAAACATAAAAAGCAAAACGCACCGGATGCACATTCTTTGTTCTTCATTTTCTAGAAGTAGAAGTGTTTTTTGTATTTTGTGTAATTAACAGAAGGTACACCACCATCTTATTCCCACGAAAGTGACCTAAACGCACCGGGCGTTGAACTTCCCAGGAGGACTTCAATGCACCATTATGCTGACACCATTATGCTGTTATAGCTAATTAAGAGCTTTTCTATTCAGTTATCACTATGCTAAGCTAGTAGCCTAAGCTGTTAGCTTGCTAACTGAAGGCTGACAGAAAATGTAAAAGGAAATATTTACTATTTTTAGCTTCAATAACATATTATGTCCTTTAAAAGACATTTAATCATCATTTTCACGATTTATATATATGTATATATATATATATATATATATATATATATATATATATATATATATATATATATATATAATTTATTTATTTATTTTCTAATTAGGCACCAAATAGTTTCAGGCAATGGATTCATTTTGGGCTCCAAGGGGAATAGAATATTGTATAAATATCTTGAATTGGGAAAGGCCGGAAATAATTTTAAGTATTTTAATGTATTTTAATAAATAATAATAAGTTAATTAATAATAATAATTATTATTAACAACAATTTTATCTGAACTTTTCATTTTTAGCTCAAACAACAACAAAACTTTATAAGGTGAAATTTTCATTCCCATAGCTTCAGTGTTCAGCACTTATGCAAGTATTTCTTGCATTAGTTTTTCTATGAGTGGGCTGTTTCCTCCCCACACGGTCTCTGACTCTACATAACGCCTTATCAGATCATGAAGTGGCTAAATAAACATAATTAAAAGCATTCTAATTAATATGTATTCAGAGAGTGCATTAAGCCGTGTCTCTGATACTGTGCTGAAGGTCATGTGCATGTGGAGCAGGATCTGCAGTGCTGTCCCAGCCAGTAAGGAGGTTAACTGATCCGCTGAGGGGAGGAGAGCCGCCCTGCCACATAGCACGATATTGACAGGTTAGAACCCGAGGGCTCCTGCAGGATATGAACATCGCTGGAGGGGGGTTACTACCTTGCGCCAATCCTGTGTGTGTGTGCGCGCATGTGTAAATGTCTGAGGAAAAAGAGATAGAGAAGCAGCACAGAGGAAAGTAAGGCTTATGCTGTTAACTTGATGGCTGACACGTCATATTTAGGTTACTAGATGTTAATGTGTTGGAGCAGAATGCGTGGCAGAGAGTGGTGGTACTACAGCCGGAGATCAGACAGAGCGCCGTAAGGCTGCAGGTTGGGTGAGGATTGGCGCTACGAAGCTGCTTGCAGCGTTCTGCTTGTTGATGTTCAGATGGGGTTGACCTTTCCCTGACTCCCCCCACCAATCAATAACCCCAGCTTACATTTTCATGGGTCCCTGTTTGGCTGTTTTCTGCTTTTTTTCTGGAGAAGGAGGAAAGCAAAAGTGCAGGGAGGCTTGATTTATTTTCATTATTGAAACTGATAATGGCAAAAACTTTAACAAAAAGACAGATTATTTGTTCATGCGAAGTTGTACATGTGCTGTAACTTGTACTACAACAAAAAAACATTTTTGAAACAGTCACATAAAATGTATATTTTGTGTGTAACATATTGATAAGCATTTTGATATATATTTATATATGTATGTCTCATGTATGTCTCATAAATCTATATCATATACATTTTCTTCCCTACTGTGACTTATCTGAGTGAAATGGCTTCTCGAACAAGAAGAAATGTAGGGCGGGGCTTGACTTTGTCTATTGGGAATTGATTGGATCATTGTAGTTTGCTATTGCTGTGATCTCATGTAAGTGACAGGCAGTCCCGCCCTCACTCCAGTAAACACATCATCAGTAAAGAGAACAGATGTTGTTGCAAGAGGGAGGGGAAGTTGTTTTAATTAAAGATTATGAGGGCACATGAATTTTGCCAAAAACAGATTTGAATATTTACACTAACTCCGCCCACCGATGACTGGTTGGGCCACACAAAATTAAAAAAGACAAGTGGCATTCAACGTCTGCAGTGGCATAGGCCTAGGGAGTATGACACGTGGGAGTAGTTTTTTACGCGATCGATCCGAGTTCGAACCCTCCTTTTGCCGAACTCGCTTTTCTTCCTTTTCCCATCACATCAGATTAAAAAGGCATTTATTTTCAATAATAATGAAGAAAATGTTTGAAAAGTGGAAATAAAGTGTCTAAGGAGTGTTTAATAATAAAGTGGCCTATTTATTGGGTAGGGAAGACAGCATCAATTTAATTATTTTAATAAATATAATCATTTACACTGTTATTATGTTATTATTGCATCCTGTTTATGTACAACAAATAGTGTAAATAGTAGGCCTGTCTGCCACTATTTATAAGTATAAATAGCATCTAAATAGCAACACCTACAATTAGCATATCACTATTAAAATGCTATTGTCTCTTAGTGTAAATAGAATATATTGCCATTTTCATGTAGTGTAATTAGCATATCGCTAAGAAAATGCTATCGTCTCTTAGTGTAAATAGAATATATCACCATTTTCACGTAGTGTAATTAGCATATCGCTACTAAAATGCTATTGTCTCTTAGTGTAAATAGAATATATTGCCATTTACATGTAGTGTAATTAGCATATCGCTAAGATGCTATTGTCACTTAGTGTAAATAGAATATGTTGCCAATTTAACTTAGTGTAAATAGCATCTATCGCTATTTGCACTTAGTGTAAATTGCCACTGTCTTTAAAAAAAATAATCATGCGTACGGATAAATCATTTATAATAAGTACTGCAATATTAAAAATAAAAATGATCCATTTTGATTTCATGGTGACTTTAAAATAGAAAACAGTTCTTTGAAATTGTAATATTGCAATATTACTGTTTTAACTGTATTTTTGATCAAATGAGTATGAGACTTCTTTCAAAAAAATAAAAAACCTCACTGACTTTTGAACAGTGGTGTGCACTAGCAGGTGCTAACTCAGCTATGCTAAAATTTAAAACTTGTCTTTAGTAAAATCTCTTTGGCTTTACACAACATCATCTTCGTCTGTGGGAGTCTATATAGGAGTTTGGATTGCTTAGCACTACTCAATTTGGATTATGATTACTCAGGATATAAATTATGCTGGTGAGATCAATCCATTGTTGTGTGTGACTGTACATATGTGTGCTAATATTCTGTAGTGTAAGCAGCATAGCAGAATCTCTACCGGTTGATTAAAATTATTACATTATACCAAAAATATACAAATTATACAAAAATGGTAAGAAGACATAATTGTGTTTATTACAGTTTCTATTTCTAGTATATTGATTGTGGAAATCATGTGGCTCTGTGGGAGGAGTGGTCTGTGTGGCCATTGAGTCATTTCTGAGTGTTTGTTTTCTTTGTTTTGTCCTTTACGATGTAGGTGTGGGTTGCAACCTGATTTTTCCATGCACCGATGAAGATCTCTGTGTGTATGATAAGACGACTCCTCGCTTCAGCAGCAGGCCTCAGTGAGCTGTGGGGCAGAAAACTAGCTCCTGAGCGATCAAAGCCGAGTGCAGCACATACACGGGGGTGTTTAACGTTGCCACCGACGCAGGCAAGCCCTTCTGTGGTCGGCTCGTGTTCTATATCTACACTCCTGACATTTTCACTTTTACGCTCAACGCTCCTCCTCATTCTCACTTTCGTTACCCACAAGCCCCAGTCATGGTGCATGTATATGTGTGTGTGTGTGTGTATGGATGTTTTTGTGTCTGTAAACGCACCCACTGACTGTAGGGTTTCCCTCCAGAGTTTGTGTAGGTGCAGCGCACATTTTGCATTCCACGCCCCACGTTCTCGAGGGTCACACTTTTCCATTGCTTATCGCTCGGGTACCTCTTCAGCACTGAAGAGTGATTGCTCAATGACGACAACTGTAGTTGCAACATCCACAGTGCAAATGCACTTGCGAATGCATTCAGATAAGAAGAGGGATATGAAGAGTGGCTTCACATTCACTGCTATTATAATACATATAATAAAAGCCATTTTACTTCAGTATGAAACATTTGAAAGGCTCATAGTATGTAAAATGTAATGCCATAACATAATTGGAAGGAGATTTACTAACTACAGCATTTATATATGTATATATTAAAAATGCAGCTATGTTAATGTCCTATAATATGTATACATATTAGATACATATTAGTAATTTTATACAAAGTATTTAAATATATAATAATACAAAAAATCAAATATAGTAATACATTTAAGAGAATAAACAAGAAGAATCTTCACAGGTGGTTCACACTTCCACACACATGCAGATAATATTGGAGTAACCGTGCATGTCTGTTTTTCTCCTCAATCTTCAGTGTGGCGTTTGACTTGTGAACCGTAGCCCAGGCGGGCAGGAAACGCGTCATGGTGCTAACTGGAACCAGATGTCAGAGGCTGCTGGGGATTCTCACAATGGAACATGCTCGTCAAAAGGAAACTTTTCTCTCCTCCTCTCTCTCGCTCTCTATTTCTTTTCTTTTTTTCTCTCTGCAAGCATCAAAGACCCTGCTTGTTTGGGTGCTGATTGATCACTAGAAGATGACAGACACCACCACATCTAGATTCAGCAAGAAGGAGAGAGATAAAGCAAGATGGGGTAAGGGAGAAACAAACCAGGAACAGACTGTTAAAGTACCTTAACTTTGTTGCCTAGGAAACTAGGGAACTTGGGAGGGAAAAATGTGCCTGGCTCCTCATGGACCATGGGCACCAAGCACCTGACACTTGATTTTAATTATTTACTTGTATAATTTGTAGACACACCAGGCAGGAGAAGGTGAGAGGGGGCATGATTTTTTTTTTTCTTTTCTTTTTTTTTTTTAACAGGGACAGAGCAATCATTAAACTCATACCTGTATAAGTTGCTCCCCTCAAATTTTTTAAGCATTAATCATTACATTTAATAAGTGTTTTTGTGGGAGGGAGAAAAGTTTGAAGAAACAATATAGTCGGCTGTGTCAAACATTTTTAGGGCCAAGCAAAAGCTTCTTCCAACCTGTAAATAGAATTCAGTTGATAGAATTCTAAACCTTATCAACCTAGCTTATGAATATTAATTAGGGGATGTAGAGTTTGTGTAAAACTGTACATCATAAAATGGCTACACCCACTTACCCATAAATGCTTTTGCATCCTAATTAATATTCAAGCCATGCGCTGATAATGTTTGTAGTGTGCCCCACCCCCACTTTTGAGAGTGTTTCTGATTTTTAATGATTATTCAGTTTGCTCAGCACTGCCATTTCCCTTTCTGTCATTTTTGGATGTTTCTACATATTCTTCAAGTTTTAATTTCTCTATCGCTTTCTCTCTCTGTGGGCCTGGCTAGTTGAGCAGTGAATTGGCCTCTTCTCAATGCCCCAAGGCATGGCCTGCCTCCACTCCGCCTGACTGCATACACAGCCGAGCACAGGCATGCTGCCAACTGTGTCCTTGGTTTCAGCCTCTCCATGCTGCCAACCTCCCTTAGCTTCTCTAATGTCCTGCAATGCAGTTTCTCAGAATTAAGGCCACCAGGAAGCTTTGCATTTCGGCACAGCAATGACTAAATGTTGAGGGATTATGTGAAATTCTACCTTAGACAAGAGGCATGTCCGACAAGTTTTGATACAATATTACTATAAAATCTTAAATTAATCTAATCTTACAAGATTTTACCATGGTGACCATAGTTAACAACAAGATAGTATAGTTACTACATTTGTTTAAACACTGAAAAATATAAGTCTTTCCCACTAATACCACCTTTTTACAGATTAGCAAGTAGCAAATCATGCTTCATGGCTGTGATATAAATAGACTGTTTGCCACTAAAAAAGACGTTTATGTTTTGATCCACCATCACCATCAAAAATTTGTATTATTTAAGGAAATCCAATATTATCTTCAACAGAAACTGCAATTAACTATTTAATATTTTGTTGTAGAATATGGTAATATGTATTTATTTATTTTTAAAAACTTTCTTTAAAAATATATTTTTTTTCATGTGTTTTTTTTCTAAGGGTATTGCTAATGGATTACCTACCATCAACATTTTTTTTTTTATAAGTAATTATTTAGTTTTTTTGGTGTAGTATGGTACTGTATTTATATAAAACTTTTGTTTAAATATTTTTTCTTCTTCTTAAGGGTATTTCTAAAGACTCATCTACTGTAAATAATTGTGACATTTGTGCATTGTGGGTGGTGTGTACTGCTTTACTGTATTCTAGTTAGTGTATAGTATAATTTTGGTCAGCGAGTGGCTAACCCTATAGAGTTTCTTGAGGTGTTAAAAGTTCAGTGTGTATGAACTGTGCTCACTCTAGCCCATGACCTCTATTTCCTCTGCCCAAGGCTGATCTGTGGGCCGCCTGCCCTGTGAACAGTCCCTGTTCCCTCTAGATCGATATTCATCTGCCTACCATGAGCTATGCTTGACCTGTAAGTGACCTTACCGTGTGTTGAAGCTGTATATATTACATGGATGGCACAGAACAGTATTTGCTGGCTGAGGTCAGTGTACAAATATATGTTTGTGTGGGTAAAAGTGCACTAATTTTGACTGGTAGAGTATGGTGAGTGTGCTTGCCCACAGAACACTGCATGTTATGTGCTAAGCCAAACAATTGCTAAGTCAAATTTTTTTTTTAAAAAAAATCAGCGTTTTGGCAGTTCAAGGAAATTTTAGCAATGATGTAAGCAGATGAGTGTTTTGTCATGTTTGCTTGTCTGCAGTAGGCCTCTCTAGTGTGGTGTGGTGATTTAGACTCGCCCTGTTTCCTGCTACAGGCTCATGGTGCGAGCTGCTGTCACCGCTAATTGAACCCCGTAGGTGAAGTAAGGATGGAGGGAGGTAGTCAAAGGAAAGAAAAAGTGGGGGGGGGGGAAAGCTGAGGCTGTAGTGCCCCTGGGGTTTTGGTCCCTGCAAGCCTGTTTCCCTTGGTCTAAATATCTGGCTTGACGCTCCAGGGCTTCCCTCCGTCTTATCTGCTGATAATTGGGTGCTGTAGCTACACAGCACACTTATGAAATATAGATTTCTTCTATATCTGTGCAGAAAGTGCACATGAAAACCTCCCGGAACTATTAGTCTGAGGTTTACGTTAGAAACCAAGCGCCCTGCATTATGCACTTTGCTTGCTCTTAATTCTGCTAAACAAAAGGGCAAGATTTCAAAACTGACGCTACTTTACAATAAAGTCTGTATTGTTTCAGAGTTGTAAAATGGTACAATTAGCTCATAGCTGATCCCACATTGTGTTCAACTGGGTGTTCTTCCTACACGGGCCCCTTCAGCCGAGATATTCCTCTGTGCCTCTCTGTAGATCTGGGATCTGAATCGCTGCTGGCTCTGTTCAAATTACAGTATGCCAATGTAATGTGCTGGTAAAGCAAACCAACCAAAAGCCATCGTAGTTTGGCTACAAAGGCTCCTGCAGGATACCATACACTTTGTATGTTAGTACAGTCATTGTTAAACGGTTAGTTCACCCAAAAATGAAAATTATTCCATGATTTACTCACTCTGAAGCAATCCTAGGTGTATATGACTATCTTCTTTCAGACGAACAAACAACTAGCTTCCGGCGGACGACCGTATGACGTAGGATGTAGTAGTATCGTTAGCTTAGATGCCTCTCACGGTTCAAACAAATATGGCTGGGCAACAAACTCAAGCTCCTCTTCTCTTCTATCGAAATCCTCCAACATTTCTCTTTAAAAATGATCATTTTAGACTTCTAATTCATGGCCGGTGTTTTGTTTTAATCTATCCTCGCACTTCCGTGTTCATCATTTCGTCATGCATCGGGTCAAAGGTTATTCTTCCACTGCAAACCGATGCGTACAGGCGTCTGCTGGAAGCTACTTATTATAGTTAATAAAGTTTTAAATATGGATATTTTTCTTACAAAAACCCATCGCTTTGCTTCAGAAGGCTTTTACTAATCCCCTTGAGCCATATGGATTACTTTTATGATGGATGGATGCATTTTTTTGGCTGCAAAATGTGCCCCCCCTCCCCCCTTCACAAACATTATAAAGCTTGGAGGACTAAGGATATTTTAAATATATCTCCGATTGTATTCGTCTGAAAGAAGATAGTCAGGCTTGAGGGTGAGTAAATCATGGGGTAATTCTAATTTTGGGGTGAACTATCCCTTTAAGGAGAGTGGTTTCATTTACAGTACGTGTGATTCCCTTTCGAAAGGGAACTCAACTCTGCGTTTACCGCATATGGGGAACGTCACACGTGAACCGATGTCTGAAAGCCAAGTATCAAACCAGTCTAATCCTATTGGCCGGTGACAGCCTATGACATCATCATCGGAAGTATATAAGGAGCGCCTACAGTGAGCGCTTTTTTGGCTGCTGTATATGCGGAGCTGCTGGAGTTTGTGGGATGCGCTTCTGGCAGGCTGGAGCTACTGTGAGGGCGCATTAAGAAAGGGGACGCACGCGGATGGCTCGACAAGTGGTTCCTTTCTGTCCTTAACTCTGCAGCTCCCGTAAGCCTTCCATTCCTTCCTGATCTCCTTGTTTGAGATCGGCAGGGCATGGAAAAACATTCAGATCTGAATCTGGGCCCAGACAGACGGGAGGTGGAAGAAGCGAGTTTGAGACGGATGATCGATTGTAGACGCCAGTGGCATCTGATCGGTCCCCCTTTTTTCTGCCCTTTCCTCTTCTTCTTCTGCCTCCTATATATATGTGTATATATATGTGTATATATATATATATATATATATATGCTATATATGTGTATATATATATATATATATATATGTATATGTTTATAAACATATAACATGCTCAGATGCTTCTTATAGTCATACTGATGGCTGGGCCCATGGTGTTTATTTTTCTGACAGCCCGCTTTTTCGGTTTGATAATAAGAGGCTCTTTTAGGCTTAAAAGAACCCTAGATTCCATCCTTTCATGTAGAGAAAAAGGAAAATGAGGAATCTTCGGTCTTCGAGCCGCAGGAAGGTAAGCTGGTCTATATTTTATGTTTTAAAATAGGTCAACCTTGTTTTTCCTGTATAGTTTTCCTGAGCATGTAGACAGCCAGGAGGCTGGTCCGTCTCGAGCTGAGGCTTAGAGACAGGGCCAGAGGTCCAGTATAGCCGCTTGGGCGCCTCCCCCTTTTCGGAGCAAGTCACAGAGACAGCAGGACCCGAGGAGGAAGAAGCAGGTTTTAAGGGAGGTGATCGATCACATGCGCCAGTAGCATTGGTAATCGATTCCCTCTCGTTGCGAGGGCGACTTTACATCTGCCCTCGCTCCTTCTTCCTCCGCCTCCTGGGGTTTGGTTTCATTTATCATACTCAGGCGCTTCTTAAACAGTCAGGCTGACGGCTGGGCCTTTGATGAATATTTTTCTAAAGGCCCGCCTTCTGGCTTGATAGTGAAAGAGGCTCTTCTAGGCTTCAAAAGAACCCTAGATTCCATCCTTCCTTGTTAAAGAAAAGGGAAAGAGGAGTTTTCGGTCTTCGTAAAAGGGGTTTTGGGCAAACTGAAGTTTGATAGGTTGGCTAGAACGATATTTGTGCAGGCCACAAAATGGCCGCCTGTTAGCCACCTGTTGTATAGAGTAGCTTCTCATCTGGTGTTTGCTAGAGTAAGTTTGAGTTAGCACTCGTCACTTCAGTTAGTATCTATGTTTAGGTTGGCCTTAATCAGCCGCCTGACGTTGTTTGCTTGTTGAGCTTCGCTTTATTTCCTCTTATCTATGGAGATTCAGAGGTGAAGCCCAGGCATTGCTTAGCACAGCTTAGTGGCCTAGGCTAGGACTAGGTTTAGGTGTTTATTGTTATAAACCACCATTTATATTACTATCTCTTGTTAGGTTGTATAGCCTCCTCCTGAGGGAGCTGTTAGGCCATATGCCCATTTTCCCCTTGTTTATGTAGGTGCATTGGCCGAGGTTAACAGCTAAGGTAGTAGGCTGTTATTAGCCTCCCTGATGCTGTTTTCTCAGGTGGTAGGCCCTTACCTTTGCGTAGATAAGTGTATGCAGTGTATGCTAGGCCCCACTCTCTAGAACTTTATTCATGCTATGAATTTGTCTTTCCCCTGAGCTCCTTGAATTAACATTCAAGTTTGAGTTACGGTGCTAGCTTTTTAATTCCGTTCTCTAGGGCTCAGCACAGATCTGTAATTCTGTTTGGTGAGAGCATTTATCCTTTTTAGGATGGCATGTATTTACAAAGCATTATGTTTGCTTTGAGTTCTAGCTTTTGCCCTACATGTATGTGAGCTTTACTCTAGTGCTGCCACAGGTTAGCACCTGTTCTCATAATAGTAGGCTTGTGTTGGCCTCTATTTAAGAGCATGGTGACTATTGTACTCCCCGTTAGGGTTTGTGGTGTTTCACTGAGTGCATCACCTGTTGAATTGCACACTCAGGTTGAGTGTAGAGAACCTCACTTTCGGTTTGGTTTCTGTTAACTCCCGCTAGTTGGTCATTGCCACAACAGCTATTGCATATAACTGTAGGAGTTGTAGGCTCTAATGGATTTAGCCTCCTTGTAGTTTAGCAGCTTGTGGTTACAAGTGTTGTTGGTATATGGTCATGAGTTTTGCTCACTTAGAAGTAGTAGGCCCTCGGGGCCTCCTTTGAGAACATGCTGGTGTGTGTAATGGTGTACTACTCTTGCTGAGAGAGTTTAAAGGTGCTTTACTGAGTATACTGCTAGTTGGCCAGGGCCCCAGGTGACTTATTGAACCTCCCTGTAGTTCGGTTGTTTGTCTTTCCTGGAGCTTGAAACACTGCCTCGAGCTGACTCCACGTGTCTGTCTGAAGTTGTAGGCCCATTTTTGGGCCTCCTTTACATCATGATGGTGTATGTTATACTCCTCTTGCTTTAAAGAGTAAAAGGTTCTTGTTGGATTGTGTTAGGTGGACTGTTATGTGGGCACTTTACAGTCTTATTTACTGTTACTGTCATGAGGTTGATTCTTGCTTCCAGCAAGATTAGTATTCAAGGTGCGTGGCCTTGACAGGCTGCCCTTGGATTTCCCACTGTCATGACTGAGCATGTTAGCATGAGTAAGTTCTACTCCACGCAGAACTATTGTCATGTTGTAGGCCCCTCGGTGGCCTCCAAACTTTGTACTCCCCTGCTAGGGTTGTCTGGTAGAGTGCTTTTGTGCAATTGATCAAGCGCTGAGTAGATCCTAGGATTGAGCAGAGTATACTCCCCTCAATAAGAGGGTCCATAGCACTCAGCTGAGTTCTGCTCTCCAGGATGCCCGTCTCTATGCGTGGGTTTGAATTGCTTACTGCCTTTCGCAGTCGCTCTTACTTGCTGTCTTCTCTGAAGAATGCGTTTGTTGAGACTCTGTATTCAGACAGGGTTAGCCAAGACTAAGTTTGTCCTATGTCAAACCAGGTCGGCCTCCCTGGTGGCATTGGGGTGATTATGTCCCCCTTCTAGTGGCTGGCTGGGGTTCCTTTCAGTTCTCTGGCCAAATTCCCTTAAAGGGAACTTCTTTTCGGAAGATTTGGTCCCAGAAGCCTTGGAGCAGCCTTAGTAGGTGAGTTGCTATCTGGCATTTCTTTCGAAACTGCTTGACGTTTGTCTAGCCATCTTGGCATGCACTCTCCTCAAGCATGGCGGCGTGGATATATTGTTCCCTATATGCGGTAAACGCAGAGTTGAGTTCTCTTTCGAAAGGGAACGTCTCAGGTTACGAATGTAACCATGGTTCCCTGAGAACAGGAAACGAGACTCTGCGTTGCTTTGCCATGCTTCGGGGCTGCCTACTGAACAGTCCCTCAAGACGATAAGATACTGAATTTTCCAGGCGCTCCTTATATACTTCCGGGTCGCGCTATGATCATGTCATAGGCTGTCGCCGGCCAATGGGATTGGAGTGGTTTAATACTTGGCTTTCAGACATCGGTTCATGCGTGACATTCCCCATATGCAGTAAACGCAGAGTCTCGTTTCCTGTTCTCAGGGAACCATGGTTACATTCGTAACCTGAGACGTTTTTTTTTTTTTCGTTTTTTTTGTTTATTTAGATTTTTTTCTGAAATCTTAATCTTGGCCAGTGATCATAAAAAAAGTACAAATTATACACATCAATTTAAAGCTTTTTGAAAAAAGTGCAAAGTTTTTTTTTATACATATAATATAGAGGAAAAGCATAGAGAAGTTTCATTAAATTTAAAGTGCCTTTATTATGCTTGTTGGGATATTGCCTTTAATGTAGTGTGTTATATAGCTTATTTTGAATGTAAAATATCTGCAAAGCTTGGAAGATGTTATTGTCTCCCAAAAGAAAGAACCAATTCTGAACTGCTTGAAATTAGTCAACAACCATTCTAGTATTACTACCTGCTCAAACCTACTAGGTTTGTAACAATTTCTTCACTGGCTGCCCACAACATTTTGAGCCACTCTCAAACACTGTAATTGTAGGTGAGACCTGGAAGACTGAGCCATCTGACCAATAAGAGCAGAGTAGGCTTGCAGAAAGGACGGGCTTAGAGAGACCAAACCATTTCAGACACTGTGAGAAAAGAGGTGATGTTGCGATTATATATTATGAGAAAATTAGTTTTTGACCTTGAATGCATGTAAACCTTTTGTAAGAGAATTCCAAATCAAAACGAGGAACCTTAAAATGACATAATAGGGGCACTTTAACATTTCAACATTTCAAAAATGAAGAAAAAGTATTTAATGAGACTTAGTAAACAAAAAGTTTAAGGCTATATATAATACTTTTTCTTATTTTTCCATTCCAAAGAAGTCAGAAAAACAGCTGAATGGTATTTTTCATTGACATCACCTTCAAGTTGATTTTAATGTAGCTCTTTTCTCATAAATCTACAACATTAGCCACCTATGAGCATACGATAGCTCAGTAGCATCCGACATGCACACTGGGCTTAGCTTTTCTCCCTCTTCTTATTGGCCCACAGTGGTTGTTTCATACAGTGATGTATAGATCTTACAGTGGATACTCTGAATACATTTTCTCAATTTCATTTTCTATGGACCACCAGGGCTTTGGTCAATATCAATTGCAATGCCTGGCTCCGGGCAGACAAATTCATTTCAATTACAATTACCATCGTCGTGACGTTGATTTATAGCGTTGTTTTCTTTCCAGCGCCTTCCCGCTCCCATTAATCACCACTTGCCGGCCCGTATGATCTGCAGTTCATCTACCTGCCAAGCGGGATTGCTCCGCCAAGCATTCCTCCACCTCACCCCCCGCCAGAGACCACAGGGAATATTAGTGTCCTTAATTCACACTCCATCTTTCCACATTTACTCTCAACAATGCTAACTTACGGGAATGCTAACGTGACGTGGTTCTTTGCTTCTCTTATTGCACAGTCAGATCATCTTATTGAACACATTCTTATAAATGAGTTAATGACATATAAGATCATAAAGTAATCTTTTAAAAATATAGTTTAAAACATGCATAGTTTAAAAAGTTCTTAGTAGCCTATGTGCTCTTTGTTTTCATGTTGGTTTCATATGGTTTTGAAAAACTTTTATATTATTTACAAAAGATTACATTTAAGACTCTAAAAATGTCATGTGATGTGACCATCATTCACACATCCTAATTTTTAAGTTTTTAATTTATTATATAATAAATAATTCCACATGGAATTTCACAACTGGATCGTATCTTGACATAAAAAGGTTGAATTATTTGATATTTTAAGGGACTTTTTGACCTTGACACACTATCATGAGGATCTGCAAGGGTGATGATATCTTTTAAATGTATTTTTAAATATGTTAATAAATAGGTCTAAAAAAAATTCATTGTTATTGACCCAAACAAAATTTATTGCTTCAAATGGTTTGTTACATGTACATTCACTATTCATTTCATGAGACACACCGACACACACAAAATTCCCATTCCCAATTCAACAGCCATCCAGTAAACAACCTCATTGCATATTTATGAGGTTTGGCCATTTTCGTTGCCTCATAAATACTGTATAGATCATGTTATTTTAGAGACACAAGACTGAAAGTGGTCTGCGAAGTGCTACCTTCTCTTAATTCACCATTTGGTTACAATCACTCTGGTAAAAGCTGTACCTATTTTGGATTTTCTGGAAATGTTGAAGACGCTGTCTCTTGTTTTGTCGTGCTTCCTCATCTGTATTTCAGGGTGACTCAGAGGCTCAGACGTCGTCTAAATATGTGAATGGGTGCCATTCCAGGGCAAGCGTAGCTGGGCTGCCGCTGACATGACTGTTTGCAGAGTTCAAATTTGTCCCCGTGGCTTGGCAACTGCCGCCGGATTCTGCCGTGCTCTCCCGCGGTCATCCTGTCTCAAACGTCACGTGAAAAGTGGAAACTGCGTACACATTTGCCGGCGCCGCGACAGTTTCCAGAAAAGGCTGTGATTCAGGGCTCCAATAAAACGAAATGCTGTGGTTCAGCCTGAACAGATTGAAAGTCTGTTTGGACAACATTTTGATTGTCCTGTTTTGGGTGTTGTGGGAAACGGACTGGGTTTCAACCAACACTGGAAACTAAACATTAAAAGCGTAACCGGAGTACTCCAGTGACAAATTTACTCCGGATAAAGTTATGAAAATCCTTAAAGGTTAATTCTAGCGTGCTAATGTTTGCCTATTCGCAGGCAGGAGAAAGAGAGGCTCATTCAATTTATGGTTACATGGACCTTGGATCATCTTCCAAAATTAAGTTAAATGGTAAATACTCAAAAGAATTTGTTCTTGGAAGGCACTGTTAACTAACTTGCCAAACTGCCGCTTCTTTTCCGATATATTACTTCCTTGTCATCTTAAATCAACAAAATAGATTCCAGTGAACTTTTAGCTACGGACACCTGGTTTTTCTTACTTTGGCTAAAGATGATGTAAGATGTACAGTTGGATCAGGTGTCACCTGAGCGAGGGGTTTAGAAGCGAATAAGATATGCCTAAATCTGAGCTGAACGTCCCTGTCTTTCTGTATGTTATAAGGTAAAGATTATCATCCAGTATTTTAGGACGTTATATGATCATGTCTCTTCATCCTTGATGATGGTCTCTCTCAGACTCCTGTGCTGTATTCGTTTTACGTGAGAAGCTAATGCAGGTTTAAATGATGCTTTAAATTCATGTTATGCCTGATAAACAATATATAACTAATATTACAATTGTCTATATACACTGATCAAGCATAACATTATGACCACCTTTCTAATATTGTGTTGGTCCTACTTTTGCTGCCAAAACAGCCCTGACCCGTAGAGGCATGGACTCCACTAGACCCCTGAAGGTGTGCTGTGGTATCTGGCACCAAGATGTTCACTGCAGATCCTTTTAAGTCCTGTAAATTGTGAGGTGGGGCCTCCATGGATCGGACTTATTCGTTTAGCACATCCCACAGATGCTCGATTGGATTGAGATCTGGGGAATTTGGAGGCCAAGTCAACACCTCAAACTCGTTGTTGTGCTCCTCAAACCATTCCTGAAGCATTTTTGCTTTGTGGCAGGGCGCATTATCCTGCTGAAAGAGGCCACAGCCACCAGAGTAGGGTATACATGGTCTGCAACAATGCTTAGGTAAGTGGTACGTGTCAAAGTAACATCCACATGGATGGCAGGACTCGTAGTTTCCCAGAAGAACACTGCCCAAAGCATCACACTGCCTCCGTCGGCTTGTCTTTTTCCCATTGTGCATCCTGGTGCCATGTGTTTCCCAGGTAAGCGTCGCATACGTACCCGGCCATCCACGTGATGTAAAAGAAAACGTGATTCATCAGACCAGGCCACCTTCTTCCATTGCTCCGTGGTCCAGGTCCGATGCTCACGTGCCCACTGTTGATGATTTTGGCAGTGGACAGGGGTCAGCATGGGCACCATGACTGGTCTGCGGCTATGCAGCCCCATACGCAACAAACTACGATGCACTATGTATTCTGACACCTTTCTATCAGAACCAGCATTAACTTCTTGAGATCGGACCACACGGGCCAGCCTTCGCTCCCCACATGCATCAATGAGCCTTTGCCACCCATGACCCTGTCTCTGGTTCACCACTGTTCCTTCTTTGGACCACTTTTGATAGATACTGACCACTGCAGACCAGGAACACCCCAACAAGTGCTGCAGTTTTGGATATTATTTATATATATATATATATATATATATATATATAAAAAGAAATTGCGCATGCACAATTAAATAGTTAATATTGATAGTATTATATACTAAAATAGTTAGTATCGATACCGATACATTTTCTAACACATGGAGCTGTGCTGTTTACGTAGGTAAGTTCAAATAAGTGACATTTCCTTATTTTGTGTCATTCACTACCTGCATCTATTGAAGCAGCCAAAAAAGCAGACTGCCTCTAATGAGTGAAGTCTGGCGGGCAGTCAGCCTGTCTGTGAGAGAACCGTATGCAGCTCACTCAAGGCTGGATTGGTGTTTCTTCAGGAAGTGCAGCTTCTCCACAATGCTGGTGCGATGAAAGCAGAAGAGCGCTATCGATCGGGTTCTGGGGGGAGGATGGCCTGCGGTGCAAGTGAGGCAGAGCTGCTGAAGTGTGAGAAGAGAACTGGAGGGGTTCTTAGGACCTCTAAGGGCAGATGAGGAGGGATCTGGGGTGCGTTATAGCCCCCTCTTCTCTCCCTACCACTCTAGTCTACTTCCACAGGGCTTCAGAGTGTGCAGTGTAGTGTTGCTGATGAGAACTTTTGGAGCGGAGCTTAGCGGCAGAAGGTCAGAGAAACGGCTGACTTTAGGGATGCTGTGCCCATATACTCAAAACACCCACTAGAACCCAACTTATATAAATAATAATATAACTCACTTTATTTCCCACGTTCACAAGCAAGACTAGTTAAATGGGCAAAAATATGTAACGGACCATTGAGCAGAAGCTAAAGCTATTATCCATTGGGCTAATGTTTGTTTTGAAGAATTTCACCTCTCTCCACAGGTCAGTGATACTGTCCTAGTGGGTGAATTGTAATATAATGACTTAAACTTAAATAAAAAAACATTATAACATATTTTGACATGTTTTACATTTTAGAAGAGTCTTTAAAGTTAGTATAGATGTTAGTTTGCATTTAAGGCTATAAAGATTGGGGCTCACAATCTTTGACGTTAAGATGTAACGTCAAAGATTGTGAGCCCCAATCTTTATAGCCTTAAATGCAAACTATGTATAAAATGCCACAGGTGAATTTAGGCACTACAACATTATAGTGTACAGTATAAAAATGGATATCCAAAGATTACATTAATTTAAGTGTTAAATTTTAGTGTTATTACATGATTAGTGTTTTTAAGTTTTCAAGTAATTGAGCATTAGATAATGCCAATCTTAATATAAAAATAAAGGGAATTAACATGTACTATTAACTGAGACTTTGATTGAGACGATAAATTAAAAAAAAAAAAAAAAAAAAACTCGAATATTGTCCAATGACCGATATAGTACTGTTATATTGTGCATCCCTTAGTTTGCGCAGACACATTGAACATTGCATTAAAATGATAGATATGCAGTTATGGAGTCACTATGTGTGATAGACCTTATGTCCAGACCTTACGAGTCTGTGTTGTGGAGTCTGCTATTCCTCCATTAGCCTCTTCGGCAATTTAATTAAAGAGGGAGAAGTGATTGAGTTGACTAGAAACCGAATTACCTCACTGTCATCTGTGTGGCAAGACCAAAACATCTCGCACACATTGAGTTAATGCACAGATTTACCTGCATTGCCCTTTCTGATGTTTCCCAATATCACGTAACTCTATGGAACATCTCTCCTGGCGTGACCAGCCTGTGGAGCCAATGTGCCCCAGGGGACAAATCGGCCTGGGCGGCGCGCTAATTGAAACGTGTCGGCGACTCATTGACGTCTTGGCTCTTGTTTCAGGGCTATTTCAAACCACAATGCTGATTGCTGGTTTCAGATCATGGAGGGAAAAATCAATATGGCCTGAGAGATCAGGAACTCTTTGCAGGTTTAACTCTTGCTGTATACAGCATACAGATAGGCCAACCAGCACAATCATAGTCCTATTTGAACAATACAGAGACTTTTTAGTTCTTTATTCTTTTTTTTTTTTCCAGCACATGATTAAGTTTCTTGTCTGATGATTTCCTCTTAGATGCTTGGAAAGCAGCAGCAGACTTATCTTAAGTCTTATTTTACTGGTTATCTCAAAATAATTCCGCACATTTCAGCTTTTGGTGTGGCCCTAATAAAAAGCCTATAAATGCAATTTTGTGGAGGGCTAACTGTTAGCTTTCTTTGATACCCTCTGTATATTGTTAGACCTTTTGTAAAATGGATTGCAGATGAGATAAGGAATAATTTATGTTCCTTTAACAGCTTGGCACAAACATAGTATGACACTGTTGTCAATAACGCAAACTTTTTTTCTTTCTATTTACAGCAAGTATTCAAGCTATGCAGGCGTGTTTTGGCTATCACTGATCTACTAGCTTTGGAATCAAAGTCATGACATTATCTGTGAGTATTTCCAGTTTGAATAAGTCACAAGACCATGTGCATAACGTGATGTCAATGTCTTGGCCTACAGTAATGGTAAAATTAGTCCCAGTGTCCTTGAAAACAAAGCTGGTGTTTTGTATGTATGTACAGTACAATACCATTCAAAAATCAGAAAGATACTTTATCTTTGAAAGTAATTATTACTTTTATTCAGCAAGAATGCATTACATTTATTAAAAGTGACAGTAAAGACATTTATAATTCTACAAAAGGTTTCTATTTAAAATAAATGTTTTTTTTCAGGATTATTTGATAAATAGAAAGTTCAAAGGATCAGTATTTAATCATGATTTTCAGCAGCACAACTGTTTTCAACAGTGAAGATAAGAAATGTTTCTTGAGCATCATATTAGAATGATTTCTGAAGGATCATGTGACACTGAAGACTGCAGTAATGATGCTGAAAATTCGCCATCACAGGAATAAATTGCATTTTAAAATAGTTATTTTAAATAATTGTAATAATTGTTACTGTTTTACTGTATTTCAATCATACTGTATTTCTTTCAAAAACATTTAATATATCTTACAGATCCCAAACTAGCCTAACCATTAGGAATGGTAAAGTGAAGTGTTTAGGGAAGAAAAAGTTAAGAGGTTTCGTTGTTTCTGATGGTGTTGACAGCTTCAGGCACTGGGCTAAAACCAGTATCCTCCCTGGCCGCCCACCTGTCCAGCAAGGAAATAAATCCCATGTGGTAGCTTGGGCTGCCGGTTGGGATCACAGACTGCCTCCACGGCCTCTAGATCTCCAGAGAGCAGCGGAGGGCGCCGACACGACAGCACAAACCTGAGGAGGCGCGCAGGGTTTTACATTACACAGCATCACTTTACCGGCGCTGCATGAGCTGGCAACTGTGATCCCAAAAGTCCCTTTGGAGAGTCCATTTAAAATCCAATAGAAGTCTTCTTTTATGAGAACCTGTAGAAAATGCTGATGAAGGAAAAACATTAGGCTATATATTAGTTGACAGACTATATACTATTTTGACAGACTATGATATAACTTGGCATAATAATAATCATTTTATGTAAAATGTGTATAACTAATAAAATGTGTAATTTATTAATCATGACTTGCATTTAAGGAGTTGCAAGGACACGCTTTCATGTTTAGCTCTCTTATTTGTCTCAATAGAACCAGTTATTTCAGATTTTATCGTGACACCTGTTGGCCTGCATGCATGAAATGTATTTAATAACTGCTGTAGCTTCACAAAAAACTTTTTTATCCTCCCTTTTAGTTTTCTTATTTTCTCATCTCATTCTTTATTTTTTTTTTTTATTTTTTTTTTTTTTAATTTATTTGTGGTAGCTCAGCCAATTGCATGAAACAGCTAGTCATGTGATGCAAACATGGACGCGTCCATGAGTGGGCGACCTGCTCTATGTAGAATACAGTAAGATAGTTTTTTTTTTAAATAAAACTTTTTCTCAATATTTCGCAAAAGCAGTTATTTCTTTATTTGTAAAACTTTTTTTTATTATTTTTTTTATGAGAATCACAATTCTGAGTGAACTTTTAATTAATCTCACAGCATTTTTCACTGTTTTAATGTTGATAGGGGAGAGAGACGCTGTTACCCCCCCTCCCAACCCCCCAAAATGGGCAGGCCTATATATTTTTCTGCTCATGTCTGAAAGGCTGGCTCCAAGCATTAGGGGTGGGCTCTCACTCTCTGATGGCTTTCCAGTGAGTATTTGTCAGGTCAGACTGTGCACCGCCCGGCGGTCTCCGCTCCTCTCCCCGGGTTATTTATTACCTCTCTCCCCCGCCGGCAGCGCTGTGGCTCCGGGGCCGCTGCCAACAACGGCGCGGAGGCGGGAACGACTGCAAGGGGGTTCTCTACAGCCGACCTGACTCTGGGCATCGACCACAGTCACTGAGAGAATATGGAGAAAACTAAGTTATTGACATGTATTACACTGAGGAATCGGTTTAATAATAGGTAGACCAACATTTTAAGTGAAACAACTTTTAAATATTTTTAGATTTTCACAAGTATATGCTTTATTGTTATTTTTTTCATGTACCAAACATCTACTACATATAGTTTTGTTTCAAACTGTTTTCAGGTGAGACCTGCGATAGAGATAGGCCTACTGTATGTATGGGTTGATGTCTAAATGGTTACTGTATAAATGAGTATGTTGTCATTTATAAAATGTGAAATACTTTGAGAAAGTATTAAAAAATAGTCTGATAGCAATAATAAGGCCTCCTAAATATTACTTGGAGTTTTGAGTTTGAAAAGCTTTAGATACCAAAGAATAGAAAGATGATGAATAGAAAAGTTATTAGTTGGTTTCCAATATTTGTAATATCAACTGGGTAAACAACTCTCTCCTGCTGTGCTATAGATATTCATAACTAGCTACTTTTGAGCATTGTTTACATATAAAGCATTGTTTATAAATGACAATGTGCGTAGGCCATAAAACAAAACTAATATTGTCACATATTAGATCACTTGTTGAATATGTATTAATTTTACACATTTACCTTTTTCAACTTGTAAATTTTAAGTAGCTTTTAGTTTGGCTATGTAGTTATGAGCATGTGTGAGATTTTATATAAACTTTATATAATAAGAAAACAGAAGTTGCTTGATGGGTGTTGTGAAACATGAAACCATTTCATGCGCTGTGAGTGGGTGGTACTTTCATTTTGATGAGCAAGAAGAGGATGCCACAGGACTTGTTCTGCTGAACTGTCGATAATGTGGGGGCTGAAAGTTCAGGGGAAGCCGTCCTGAACCTAAACTGTGGGCTGATTGCTACGTTGTCATCTGTAAATTTAGGGGAACCCCTCCTTCATAAATAGTGCACTTTGAGTCCCTCATGAGTCACCAGCGGTTATAATGTAGAAGAGTGTGGGGGTGAGGGGGCAGGGTATCCCCGTGGGGGATCCTCACACTTGGGCTTTCAGGGATCTCCTGAGGTCTCTTGAGAACCTTTGACCTTTAGATTGTTTCCAGTTTTCTTGTGATATGTCTTTGTGGGGGCGATTTTGACTTCTTGATCTAAATGGTGCATAGAAAGTCTTAAGTTTCACTGGCTATAGTTAAACAACAGTGTCAATGAGACACAGTTTGAGATTAGTAATCAAACTTCTTATAATCCACAAAGTTTGCTTTCACGAAGACTGAGCAGATATATCAGCAACAACAATATCTTTACCTTAAATACAATGATCTTTACCTTAAAATATTTAGGCAGTTTAAAATATATAGAAATAATATTTTGAAATGTATTTTTATTGTAGTTTCTAACAGACTGAAACCATTATCTGCTTGTGCACCTCTGGACTGGAGAGTACAGTATTCAACAACACCAAGAAAATCATTTTGTTTGAGAGGTTAGAGGAATTCGATTTTTTTTTAATTATTTTTAATACTTCTGCCAAAACATTCAGTATATATATATATATATATATATATATATATATATATATATATATATATATATATAAAGTGACTATAATTTGATTGTATAGAATACTATTAAATAATTAGGCCAAAATCAAATTATAGTGCTGATAAAACTCATTAAAGAAAAAGAACTTAAAGTAAAATGTGTTGTAATTGTGTAATAAAAGGCAATGTTGTATGTTTATAGCTATATGATTAGTTTATATATATATATATATATATATATATATATATATATATATATATACACACATATATAAATCAAAAAGACTAATCTTACAGTTATTAACTATTTACAGTAATCTTATTGTCATTTATTAGGCAAATAACAAACTGAAACAACTAAATAATCTTTATTCACACATAATAACAAAAAAAAAATTCTATATTTAATTTTTTATTTTGTATGGCCTTCTTTGGCCTTGATAACAGTTCGCATTCTTGCTGGCATTGTTTTTATGTACTTTTCCACAGTATCTGTTATTATTGACTTCCAAATAGTTTCTAGTTGTTCTCAAAGACTTGCTTTTGATAAAACCTTTTTGTGATCTATCTTTGAATCCATTAAATCCCAACAATTATTATATTTTAGCATTATAAACACTACTGTGACAATAGAGTTTACACATACTGGTGTGGATTAACCATTACAGAACCATTAAAAATGATTTTGGTAATCACCAATAGTTAGTTTAGGGCAGCTGGCACAAACCTCACAATGGGTGGTGGTGTAATACATTTGTTAAGCACTGTACTACATATACATCTGAAGTTTTCTATTTTATTTGAGAGATTCAGCTTTCAGTGGCAGTTTATTTTTGTTAAATTTACATTAGAATAAAAATACACTGACTGTTCCAGCATTTTATAGCCACTCTGTTACTTTTGTAACTTTGCCCATGTATTTTTCTGTAGACTTCTGGCAACCACTGCCTACATTATCTTGCAACATGGACTGATGACTTAGAAAGTTCAAGATTATATCAGATTAAAGACTCAAAATTAACATTTCCAGCAACAGTCACCAATAAAACAAAATGTCAACCAGAGAAAAACAAGTTAACACACAAGACAAAACACTCCACTGTAGGCTATATACTGACAACAAAAATAAGAAACATTAAAATTTTGTTTCTTTTAAAATATAATGTACTTTTTAAACTGATTTTTTTTACTGAATACTGCATGTAAGATAACTTAGTGATATTTTTTCTTTGCATATTAACATTCGTTTTCTTTGTAGGCTATATTTATAATCCACAATTCGTCTTTTAAATTAAACAAAAATTCACCGTAACTGATTAAAGGTAACCACATAACTGTGTAACAATGGAAAATAAAACATAAATCAAATGATTTCTGTGAACTGTATGCAGTGACTGGAAATAGTGACGCAAGCTCGGCCGTCGCGGACCCCCTTCAGCGCGCTCGCGCTCGCTCTGCCTCCGCTGTTTAAATGGGCCAAGTTTGAGAAGCGGCGGAGAGTGCAAATCTTGTTTGGTCTGGGTCTGTGAACTAAAGCGTGACTTCAGCGACGTATTAGGGGTTAAAAGAAAGAACGAGGGAGAGAGAAGAACAAAAAAAAAAAGTCCCATTAGCGCCAGGCATCATTTGCAATCGAAAAGGCTCACATAGATAGCATAATTATTTCTATCCTCGTCAGTTATGAAAAAATGCTCCGAGCCAGTCTGGCTCACTACCCACTGTGCATGTACTACTGAACTTTTACGTGATCTACACTACATATTCACGGTTTATAATGCGTTAAAACATCCTAGTTGTATGGTGTCCTCATTACATTCTGGACAAAAATAAACTTAGCACTGGAGCTGATATAGGAAATAAACATAGCGAAGTTGCCATAGTGATTATTTTAAAGGAAACGTGGGATAAACAATCATTAAGCATTGAGCACGCTCAGCGTTAATATCTGGCGGAGATGTCAGGCATTAGTCCGATTAGATGTAGTGGGCAGGAGTGCGGGGAGACCCGTCATGCGAGCAGTGCACTGAGGAGAAGAGTGAAGTGGTGAATGGCTGAACTTAAGCGCTCTGCTGTCAGCCAGCGACGCGGGAGTCGTGCGTAAACACACCGGTGCGCCTGGAACTCCGCGAAGAGGGACACAAGTTGGGACGCATGAACTGCTAATCACACGTTACCGGCGCTCCGCTTCGGGTAACATGCCTGCCATCAAAAAGGAGAGACTGGATGGAGAAGACATGGCATTAGCCGCCTTCAACCAGCCTGAATACCTGGCCCCTTTAAATGCCACCGCTATCCCCGTGGTGACCCCTCATCCGCCGCCGTACGATCACATTTTCGCCCATCATCAGCGCGCGTACTTGGGCTTTCGCGACACCGCGCTGCATCAGCAGCACCTTCACCACCACCCGGACGACTTCATGCTGGAGAGCTTCTCGTCTATCCCGGACTTTCAGCCGTTTTTCGACAACGGGGAGCCTTGTATCGAAGTGGAATGCGGGGAAAACAAAGCACTACTGTACATTAACAAACTGTGCCAGGGCAGCAAAGGGCCCTCCATCAAATACCGGGCTGAGTGGCTCACCCCAAACGAGTTCCAGTTCGTGAGTGGAAGGGAGACAGCCAAAGACTGGAAACGGAGTATTAGGCACAAAGGTAAGTCAATGGCGTGTGTAACCGAATGGATATTACTTTTGAAATAAGGGTTCATTTCGCCTCCATCGTGTTCTTGAATTGACACAACAGCTTTTGTTGGGGGTTAAAAATATGGGTTACTTAACATCAACTACTTTATTGCAATGAGAAGAGCTCACTCTATGTTTTGAGTCCAACGGCTTTGGATTCGCACTGTTGGGAAAAAGGAGAAAAGTCGTTATTACGCACGTGGATTGTACAGGTATTGAAGGAATCGATTTTTACTTGAATTTTACAACTTTTCAGACTGTACTGCATGTCTACATAAAGTTGTTTTGTTTTTGTAATGAAGTAGAGTGGATCAGGATTATGACACCGTGGCACATTATCAAGCAGTTATGGATTAAGCAACTTGTGTTTACTAAGATTTTCAACGGTAGACTTTTCTGAGGTATAAAACACTAAACTTGACGATGTTATATATGTGGAGTACTCTGTACTGATATACATGCTCATCTAAAGTGTTTTGGTTCGCGTGTCTTCCCCCCATCCCCCCATTTTATTGTAATAACATAACATGCTTATTTCGGTTTGTCACGACCATTTGTCATTTCTATTTAATTTGACTTTTGAGTGTTTCAACTAATTTTTTCTTTATCAGTTCGTGGTCGAAAAGTGCAATGAACTTACATCTGTAGGTTATCACTGATTTCACTTTACTACTTTTAAGGCTGAAACGAAACTTTTAAGTTTTAATCGGTTGCTTTTAAAATTTTAAAATTATAGTAGCCTATATATATTGTTCAGGAAGTGAAATAGGCTACATGTCTATACTGAATTGTTTTTATAATGAAGTGCAGTACATCAGGATTATGATACAGCGACACATTATCATATGAAGCAGCTTGTGTTTACAAAGATTTAAAGTGGAAAAACACCATATTTTGATATGTTACAGCATGTGGAAAAACTTTTAATGATGTACCAGCTCATCTGATGTATTTTATAGGGTTATTTGAGTTTATTTTCAAAGGTTTCAGGTCTCCTTTCGGACAACAGTTTATTTTGGTTTACAGACTAATTTTATACATGTACTGCCTGGGTATCACTCTTGGTCATTTACTGTAAATAAAATGAATGTCCTTTTAAGACACTTTTGGTGCACAGCGATAGTGTCACAGATGAGTTTGACAGATGGATGTGTGTGAGAGCTGTTAAAGTAGTCACTAAAGGGGTGCATTTGATACACTTTTGAGTGATGAGATGTAGGTCCATTTCTGAATGACGATTTGAGTGAGTGAATTGTTTTGTACTCAGTGCGTGCATATACAGGAATCTAATAGGTTACTGATTGTGTTTTTATTTTTTAGGGAAAAGTCTGAAGACACTTATGTCCAAAGGAATCTTGCAGGTACATCCTCCAATCTGTGACTGCCCTGGCTGTAGAATTTCATCTCCTGTGGTAAGTGTGCAATTCAATTTGGTCTAGTTTGGGTTTAATGTGTATTCTAAACATATTGATAACTTGTTTTATCACTTTAAAGGTATAGTTCACTCAAAAATGAAAATTCACTCTCATGTTGTTTCAAATCTCTATGACTTTCAGATGTTAGCGACTCAGTCACCATTCACTACAGTGAAAAATCAGTGGTAACTGAGACTGTGTCTAACATCTAACAAGAAAGACTAAATGATAATAAAATGATCACTTTTAAAAGTTTTCATTAACATTACAGAAAAACCAAGTTTGTACATTGCATGTTATTGTATTTTGAAATTGTCCCGCATGCAAAGCATACGTTATTGAGTGAAAAGTTAAGCAGTGGATGACACTGCTGCTGATGAATTATACAGTTTGATGCATTTTTCTCTGAATTGCATTAGAGATGTTAAGAAGGACAGTGACTTGCTGTTAGTGCTGTCACGGTTGTTTCTCAGAAAGTAAATAAAGACCAAGTACAAGGAAATGTGAAATGGTTGGAATTGATTGTTTTGGTTTGTTGAACTCCGAGCGGCAATGTAAGGTCACAGATCGTCTGTACAGATGTTCGAGTAAAATATGCCACACTCTCCTTATTTTCACTTTTCCAGGATGCTTCATCGATCATGTAGACGACAAAACTAGTTCAGTGTCCATGAAGGTCAGAAAGAAATTTGGAGTAGTTGAAAGATTCATCTCTCTAGAAGGCATTTTTACAGATTTTTTTTTGGTTTTTGCTCTGTTTCTGTGACATGGTAATGTCATGGACAGGGATCATATCCTGAAGTTAATCAGTAATATTAATAGCTGATGTATGGACTTTCATATCTTTATTCTCACCCCGTGATATCTCCCACCTCTGTAAGAACAATCAGCTTTGTGCATCGTGTGTGTGAGCATGTGTGTGCATGCACCAAGCTGGCTAGTGGTTGGCTGCTTGCAGTATTTGTCCACACAGGTGCTGTGTTTTATCTGAACTGAGCGCGTCTGTTGCCGCCTCTAACGGTTAATCTGGAGGGGAAGGGCATAAGAAGCTTACTGAGCTACTGAACGTAGCTACCGGTGATTACTGAGGCAGCGGCACGCAAAGCGAAGGCGCTTCAGATAAGCTGGAGGTGTTTGAGTGATGCAGGTAAACTACTGAGGAGGGCCTGAGCCAGAGCCAGAGGAGATAAAAACTTAATGGCTTAGTTGTTTGGGGCCCTTATATTACCTCTCACTGAGGGCGTTAGAATCTCATGGAGGCTGATTTTGAAGATGAAGTCGAGTAGGCTTGTCACTGGCTCTGTCTGATTGTTGTCTTACCATTCCCCAAGTGAAAGGGTTCTGTGGTGCCATATCATCTGATAGTGTTCGTATGAATCAGACCCTGACTGAAATTGTCTTGCTTTAATTGGTTTAACCAGCTTCCATCTGATTATTTTGTATCACACGTATACTTCTTTTGAAGTTTGAATATTTACTTTGAAACATTAACATTTCTTTTAAGTGCTGTGACTTCATCTGCAGCTTTTCTGATCTGACTACTTGGAAGATGATTGTTGTAACTGATTTGGTGTGCACTATTTACTAGACTTTTTTTTTTGATACACCATGTATTTGATGATGAGCTGTCACAGTTATCTTCAAATCTGGTGTATTCTGTTTGAGTAATATCCCGGTTTGCAGTTCATTCATTCATTTATGGTTGAA
This sequence comes from Elopichthys bambusa, assembly GCA_037101425.1. NCBI lineage: Eukaryota > Metazoa > Chordata > Actinopteri > Cypriniformes > Xenocyprididae > Elopichthys > Elopichthys bambusa. The sequence continues at coordinate 12,035,653 of CM074451.1, forward strand.
GCTGTTAAAATGTTCCATGTCCATTCAATTCCCCATTTTGCTGTATGCTACTGTTTTTTGAAGGTGTGGAATATGTCTTTGGTCTCCCTTCTGTTTTTCATTTAAAGGGTTAGTTCACCCAAAAATTTCTGTCATTAATTACTCGCCCTCATGTTGTTCCAAACCCGTAAGACCTTAGTTCATCTTCGGAACACAAAGTAAGATATTTTTGATGAAATCCAAGAGTTTTTTTTATCCCCCATAGAAAGCAACTTAATTACCACTTTCAAGGTCAGGATAGAGAAGAAATTGTTAAATAAAGTTTTTTTTTTCTTTTTCCACACAAAAAGTATTCTTGTCGCTTCATAACATTAAGGTTAAACCACTGTAGTGACATTGACTGTTTTAACAATGTCTTTTTACTACTTTTCTGGACCGTGAATGTGGTAATAACATTGCTTTCTATGGGGGATAAAAAAAATAAAAAAAAAAATAAAAAGATTTCTCAGATTTCATCAAAAATATCTTATTTACGAAGATGAACGAAGGTCTTACGGGTGTGGAAAGACATGAGGGTGAGTAATTAATGACAAAAAATTCATTTTTTTTGGTGAACTAACATTTTAAAGGTGCAGTGGGTAAAATTTGGGAGGATCTATTGACAGAAATGCAATATAATATACATAACTATGTTTTCAGTGGTGCATAAAGACCTTACATAATGAGCCGTTATGTTTTTATTACTTTAGAATGAGCCATTTCTACTCTCATACACTGCGGGTCCCCCCTCCATGTCAAGTCGCCATTATGCGGCAACATGTTTCTACAGTAACCCTAAAACAGACAAACTGCTCTACAGATCGTGTTTTGTCACTACGTTTGTTGGTGTTTTTAGAGGCAGCTTGCGTCGTCACTACGTTGAATAGCCACAAAGTAGTAGTAGTAGTAGTCATTTGGTTTATTAGAAGCAGAGACCGTTCTTTGTTAGAAGTAAGAAGAAACCTGATTGCTTCACTGGCTAATGTACTCTTTCCTAAACACTTTACTCATCTGCCATTGGTCTGCCAAATAGGTAGCCATGCCCCAAACTCACCCCATTGGGTGGCGTCAATGCTGCTGTGTTGAATCGCTCAAATAAACAGAATAACATTAAAAGAACTACAGTATTTAAACTTTTCAAGGGAATCAAACTACAGATGGCGTAGTAGTTGGGATATGAGAAAGTAGCCTGAACAACTCCTTCACTCTACAACCAGTCAAACAGTGACAGTACATACACACTTATCATAAAACACTCACTTTCACAAGATATAAATCTTCACACGTTAATGCTTCCGTATAAAAGAAATACTAAATGTTGAATACAATTATCATCTCTGTATTAATTTTGTTCACTCTAGCTTTTATGTGTGCACACTTTCCCTTTCGCTGTACACAAAATCTGTCAAGAATTCATACTTTGTAACAGCAGTTGCATTACTTCTGAAGTGTGCTAAAATGGTTGACATGTTTCTCATGTTGTTTTTTTTGATTTCAACAAATTAGTACAATAGTAAATTAATTTGCAGGAAGAGCTACAGGAAGAGAGTGAACAATAAACCATACTCTTTTCTTTTTTTAGTGTCTCTTTATCAGCATTTGATATTGACAACTGTATATGCTAACATGGTGGCTTTCAGCCACCACTTATTCAGTTTCAGAATAAGTCTTGTGAAGCTCATGCCTCATGGCGTACATGTATCAATGATCGATGACATGGCTGCTGTTGCACACATCAACCAAACTCGTCCTCAATTCGGTCACTTTGGATAGAATGCAGTCACTTTCTTAACTGAACTGTGTATGATCCGTATTTAGCACATAAGTGCTTCTGTTTGAAAGAAGCTTTTGTGAATTGGCATCCGCAGGTCACGCAAGATTAAATGTAAAGACAAGAACATGTACAAAACAACAGGTCCTGTCACGCTCTATGCAAATGAATATGGCAACATGCTCTGTGCTGGTGTTCGTAGTCTCTGAGGGGATGACAGTTTTCTTCTTCTTTTTTTTATGACCAATCTAGACTTTGAATCATGGTAGAGTCATTCTAAACAGCTCAGTTCCACTCATTACACCAATTACTCAGTAACCGCATCTTTAACAGTTTTTTTCTACCCTCAGCGACCATATCAGAGGCAAGACCTGCACTACGGCGAAAGTTTTCTCTTCAAGTTCACAAGTTTATCATAACAGTTAGCTTAGGTGCTATATGTAGGTCATAGACCTTTTGAGCTGTTGTGGTTTATTGTCCTCCTGCTAATAAATTATATGTAGATTTGTCCTAATGAAATGTGCTTGATGACTTAGAACCATTGTTTGCATGTTTCTGTGCAGACGGATGAATGATCATGCGTTGTTGTTCCTTTAAGAGTCAGAGTCATTCAGTTGGCCTGGCTGTTGTCTCCCAGGAGAAATGTGCTTCCTTTCCCCTGTTTTTTTTTTCAGCGGAACTAGTGGATGCTGGCAGGAAATTACACTCCGCTCCGTCTCGTAAATATCTCTTAGAATCTGGGCTTCTCCCCGCTGCGTCCCGGGTCAAAAAAAAGTTGTCACTGGGGGGTTGGGAACAATACTGGTTAAAAAAACAAGGAGGATGGTGATGTCGCAGTCGAAACATTTCAGTGTTGGTACTTCAAAGAGAACAATCTCAGCATTTGTTGATGTATTCATTGCACTCCTAGTACACAGCCTTCTGAGGCAAGAAGTTACTGAACGTGAAAGGAATAGTTCACCCAAAAATGAAAATTCTGTCATTATTTAATCACCCTCATGCTGTTCCAAACCGGCATGCTGTTATTTTTATTTTTTTTTAAAAATCTTGCAGTACTAGTGACCATGTTTGCCAAAAAAAAAACACCTAAAAACGTGGAAAACCTTCATGTTGTTCCAAATAATTATGATGTATTTTCTTCTGTGAACCACAAAAGAAGAAGATTTGAAGAATGTTGGTAACCAAAAAGCTTTGTGGTATCTTCTTTTGTGTTCCAGAGAAGAAAAAAAGTCATGCAGGTTTAGAACAACATGAGAGTGAGTAAGTAATTACCGAATTTTAATTTTTAAGTGAACTAACCCTTTATTTAAAGGGGACCTATAATCCCCCTTTTACAAGATGTAATATAAGTCTCTGGTGTCCCCAGAATGTGTTTCAGCTCAAAATACCCCACAGATCATTTATTATAGCTTGTCAAATTTGCCCCTATTTGGGTATGAAAATGCAAATGAGTTGCTGCTCACGGCCCCCTTTCCAGAAGAGGATGGAGCTTTAACAGCTCGTGCTTCAGTTGCTCAACAACAACAACAAAGCTGGAGAATCTCAAGCTGCCAAAATGATGATTGTCAGTAACAATGTTCAGCCTTACATTGTTCAAAGCACAGTTGGACACTGATAGAGAGACTCAGGAAGAAGTTACTTTTTTTAAACTTTTTTTTTTTTAAAGTTTACTTTTAGAATGGATCTGGACGTTTTTGAATGGTTAGTGGATACATTTATGTAGTTGCTGTGGAGTTGATTCAACTCCTCGACTAGCATGTGCCGTCATGTTAATCTTTTGTGCAAATGCAGCACTGAATTGACCCTCGTTTGTGAAGCAGTCGCCATAAAATGACAGCATAACAACACTCTACTACAGCAACCCTTCCTCTTCTCTAAAGCAGCCCAACATGGCCTCACCCCCTTTGTTGTGTGTGCACGGGGGTAGGGTTTATGTAAATTTTGGGGTTTGTGATGTCACCATCCCGGGAAGAAGCTCGTTGTAGTCCCTACCAGCCGTTTGATTTCTGTCAAAAAAAAAATATCACCCTTAGCATTGAAGTTTGAGTGTGGTAACTTTGCAGATGTTGTTTATGCTCAAACAGCAACATTACACACTAACTAAAGTTAAAAAAGTGAAATCATAATCAAGGACCCCTTTAAGTATCATTGTATTCCAGATCTTCACTCTACTGTTGGATGACGTGGTTAAAGCGGCTTGTTTAAGTAATTCAGTTGTCGACTGTGCGATTCGAATTCACAAGAGCTGCGTTAACAGCAGCATAATTAGACAGTGATATTTTTGCTGTGAAAGCGTGTGGTATTAGGTGAGGTTTGTTAGCGTAGACCAACACTCATTTGTCAGAGCGTTGCTGGAGGGCTGGGTACAGGCAGGAATGGGGGCTGACGCCACACAGTCTCACAACAGCTCCCTCGCTGTGGGGGGTTAGACTCGATGTGTGCGCGTGTCTGTGCGTCGTACAAGGGTTTGTGTAGCGGTGTGTTTGTATCCCTCACATGGAGCTGAGGCTATGCTGCTATGGCAACGGCAGGATCACTCCTCAGGACAACAGTGAGCAGCCAGGCAGTCTCTGCAGTGTGTTGCATTCATGAATTAAAGCAAATTAGAGCCCACTAGTAAACCGCACCAAACTCACAACAGGCTTTTTCCGTTGATTTTTATTAGCCATTTTTGCTTCAAATCGTGATTGTGCTGCCGCAGAGATGAGTGTTGTGAAGCACACTAACCTCTTCCTCTAGTGACAAACAGGTGAGACATTAGTTTCAACTAATTTAGTTTGTGCACATCTCAAACTGTCACACATTTTTCAGATCATTTGGAGATATTATTCAGGAAATGTTGTCAGTGAAGTTGGAGGAGTTGGTTATAGGAAAACAGTGCAGGTGGGGGTCGACTCACTGTGTGTACTGGTATCAGAGCTGGACGTGTCTATGTGGGTGTTGGTGGGAAAGGTACAGGGCTTATCTATCAGCTCATGCAGCTGATCATTACAAAGCCACTGCGGCTACATATGGACGCACTCGTCCAAATGTCAGTTTTTACATACGGCTGACCCAGTTCTTCTCTCAAGTGTTCAAATACAGTTTGATACCATCCAACATGGTTTTTACAGAAAGTGCAGTGTCATGCTATACTTCATCTAAATTCTTGTATAATTATTTTTTAATTATTATTTTATTTATTTATTGAAAATAATATAAATAAATATATGCATTTTATTTCATTATTATAACTTTATTTTACACAGCATTTGTTTACGGTCCTGAAATCTGAATGCCAAGCAGCATTACAAGAGTTTGTTCCATCAGCACAGGGGCTTTTCACTCTTTGCGTCACTGTGCTTGTTTGTATTTACTGCATTTTTGGTCTTTGCAGATGATCCTGCTTTGGCATCGTTTTGCATTTTAGTCAGTGCATCAGAATTTGTCTGAATGATATCTAAAATGTAAGTTACTCAATATTAACTTTGCATGCATTAAATTGCTTAAAAACTGAAGACATTTGTAATGTTACAAAATCAATGTTGTTCTTTGAACTTTCTATTCATCAAAAAATCCTGGAAAAAAATCTATTACTGATTCCACAAAAATATTAAGGTGCACAACTGTTTACAACATTGATAATAAGAGATGTTTCTTGAGCACCAAATCAACATATTATAATGATTTCTGAAAGATCATGTGACATGAAGACTGGAGTAATGGCTACTGAAAATTCAGCTTTGACATAAGTATATAAAAAATAGAAAAGAGTTATTTTAAACTCTAATAATATTTTACAATATTACTGTTTTTACGGTATTTTTTATCAAATAAATGCAGCCTTTGTGAGCATAAGAGACTGCTTTCAAAAAATTAAATTGTACCATCTTGCTGATCTCAAACCTTTGAACAGTAGTGCATATATTTAATAATTTAAATTTTTTTTTTTTTTTAAATAATATTTTTTTTACACTCCTGGACTATTTAAGTGATTTGCCAAAAAAAAAAAAAAAAAAAAAAAATGATGACCTCTTACACCACAGATGACCATAGCACCTAAAATAAATACTTTATTTACACTTATATGCATTTAAACCTGAAAATCTTAATATTAAAAAATAATAATTCGTGTCCAGGTGAAATTAGAAAAGCAGTAAAGCTAGTCTGGAACAGAATATATGTTATATTGACTGTGTTGTGTTTATGTTTAGTCTATATTGTAAGCTGTGGTTGCTTTATCTTAAATGTGGCCCATAAGGTTCTCTTCTCCACATTTCACTCATATATTCTCAGTTCCAGCTTCTACATTTTGGTCTCTTGGGAGTGTGTTGGAGTCAGTACCTATCCATAAAGGTCTCCTGTGGTTGTCTTTTTTGAAGGGAGGGGGGATCCAAACGCAGGCAGAGAAATCTTGGCACGCATGGCTGGACTGCCACTGACCTCCCCACGCCGGGGAACGCTTCACTGGGCTGACACAGCCCGCTCACCCTATGGGTCAGGGGGAGGTTGGCGGGGGGGTTGTTCTGGGTGAGGATGGGAAGCACACTGCCCTTCAGCTCTCTCTTACTCACCATATATATACTCCTATACATAAGCTACATTGACTAATATTAATAGTCAAAATGTTCAAAATAGTCAGAATTAAATGTTGACTAATTTTAATAAATGCTGTAGGAGTATTGTTCATTGTTAGTTATGTTAACTAATGTAGTTAACTAATGTTAACAAATGAAACCTTATTGTAAAGTGTTAATTTGGGTTGGTAAAAGGAAGTTGTTTGGCATTGTTTTCCAACTGTGTACTTGAAAAAAGTTGATTAGATCTTTTCACGTGGCAAATTTGTGTCAGGGCTTCCACAGAAGTGTGCATGTTAAGTATTTAGCATTTCTTTCTCTGTTATCGAATGTGCCAATAGATTTAAGTAGGCACATTAAACCCCGCCACATGGACCCACATGCCCCCACCCCCAGCTTGTGCCAAGTCTGCCCAGCGTCCCGCCTCCACACTTACGCTCAGCATGGTTGCGGCGCACACACACAAAGATACACGCACACACACACATACACACACACACACACACAGAGGTTAGAGCAGACAGACGCGTGACTCATTAGGCATTCGTCCCCCGGGGACAGTGCTGGGGGAGCGCGCCACAGCTGCAGGAATGTCATGAGCTGCTACTGCTGTGTGCAAATGTGTGTGTGTGTACCTTAGCAGAAGGCCAGCGCACCTTTCAGAAAATACAGCGCCAAGAAAACGTCTCTCTGCTTTTCCATATCATCCTTACTGTCTGAGCCAACAATAAAAAATGTGAGGATGCCTTCAGAACTCAGAAGTAGACTGAAACACATTATACGGCAGATTATACACAGGATAGATCTGGTCCCGCCTGCTGATTAGTCACTACAGCATTCTGGTTTAAAATGCACGATATGGTAACGGCTATGACGTGAAACACCTGTTCACTATATCACTGCCCTTCACCATAGAGACCAACTATTAAACTTAGTGTACTTGAAAGGAACTGTGTCTTCTAGCAGTTATGAAGTTGCTTAAGAAAATAATGTTTAATAAAAAATTGTGTCTTTTAGTATTTTTATTATTTAGTAGCTCTCAAACCTTATGGCGGTCACATTAGACTTTGAGCATGTAACATTGGATGCAAACAGGGTGAGATGTCACACTCTTGGCTTCTGTTGTTAATAATAAAAAACAAATAATACAAATAATAATAAATTCATTGAATGTGACATGTGAAAACATAGCATTTACTGAATTTTCCAATAACATTTGAATTCAGCCAGGAGGTCAATCTGTGACATTTAGGCCCTAGATCCTCTATTGGTCAAGTGTATTCTTGCTGTATGAATTTGCACCAAACTTTTGTACTGAACTTTTGTATGCAGTGGAACACAATTTTTTTGAAAGAAGTCTCATATCCTCCCCAAGGCTGCATATATTTAATCAAAAATACAGTAAAAAAAAAAGGAATATTGTAAAATATTATTACAATAACTGTTTTCTGTTTTAATATATTTTAAAATGAAATTAATTTTCAGCAGCTGTTATTGAATTTTCAGCATCATTACTCTAGTCTTCAGTGTCACACGATCTTTCAGAAATCATTCTAATATGCTGATTTGCTGCTCAAGAAACATTTCTTCTTATTATTATCAATGTTGAAAACAGTTGTGCTGCTAAATATTTTTTTGTGGAGACCTTTTCAGGGCTCTTTGATGAATAGAAAGTTCAAATGAGCAGAATTTGTAATCTTTTGTAACAATGTAAATGTCTTTACTGTTACTTTAATGCATATTTGCTGAATAAAAGTATTAATTTCTTTCCAAAAGAAAAAAAATCTTACCGACCCCAAACTTTTGAACAGTAGTGTACATATCCATCATCTTGAACCAAAGGTCATAGTGTGTGTGTGTGTGTGTGTGTTTGCTTGTTACAACCCAGCTTAACTTTGAGCAAAGTTTTTGTCTTGCTTGTTATGGCTTACAGCTTTACTGTGCTGATATTCTGCTCTTTTCTTACTCCCTCTTGTGAGGTATTTTCTACGAGAACTTCCCTCACAAGTTCGAAACATCTCAGCTCAAGAGTTTTATGGGGCTTAACACAGATACAGCCGATTACTCACTTCGAGTTTACATGTGTGGTTTTATATTTATGTGTGTGTGTTTTGTACAAATTTATATATAGATTGTGTCATTGAAGGGCAGACATCAAGTGTGGGAGGGCTTATTCATAGAAATGCTGCTTAGAGGAAATTCATATTCAATATTTTTTCCATGCCTGAGTGACAGAGTGTGTGTGAGGGTGTGAATGTGTATGTATGTACATGTAGGCGGGAACTGAAGCCCAGGTTTTTTATGTTTTTGTTTTGAAGCACCCTCCCTGACTCCCTCTGTGCGGAAGTGTTACCGGAAATAGTGCACAGCCGCCCCCGGTTCTGCGTCAGTTACGCCGAATAAAGCAAGGGGGCTGGACGGGGGCTTTCCGGGAGGACGTTGAGAAGGGTGGGGGTTGGAGAGGAGGAATGGGGGCAGGGAAGTGTGTTTGTGTGTGCGTGTGTGGAGGCCTGTCTCTGCTGAGGCCATGTGGGTAACAGCCGTCTCTCAGCGCTAACTTTTATCAGATAAAGCATCACTAGTGCTGGCACACTTCATACATGGCTTCCAGTGGCTGTTAACAGCCAAACACACTTGCCGCACAAATCGAATGTCACCAAAAAAGCAGTGTTTGTTTGTGTGTTTGCGGTTCTGTGTTAATATCATTTCACATGAGTTTATACAAGATTCGTCTCAGTTTAAACAACTTGGACATTTAAATAAATCCATCACTTGTTGTGTTCAAACTAAATAGATAATTTTATATGTTAAACTGAAAATATATAAAAAAATCTGCTTCCTCTGCAAAAAGGAAAAAAAGAAAAGAAAAGACAGTCGCTCTGGAAAAAAGTGTGTTCAGCTTGGCCATCCTCAGGGATGTTTTCATCTTTTTCGGCTTTTTTCCCCTCTTCTTTTTAATGTATGCCACTTGAGAGAATCCAGAGGGGCTGCACCTGTTTGCCTCTTGGCTAGTCTCTCCACCTCCTGCCCCAGCCTGCCACTCACGCCTCGGCTCCTGTGGGATGCTCTGCATATGTGTATGTGCGCGTGCGAGCTTTGGGTGTGGAGGAAGGATAGCTGCAGGGCTCGGCAAAGTTTGACAGAGCCCGAGATGCAAGCATGCGCACACACACACATACACCACCCATTCACACAAACAGACTTTTCAGTTGAAGTTTTTCAAAGCCATATTCATTTTTCTGGATCTCTGAACACTACTATAGGGAAGATTGGGGTAAGCTGTGCTACTTTTTACTTTTTTTGCTATGAACTGAAATGAGAAGAAAGTGTCTATCGGATATAGCCAAATAAATACGACTTCAGATACAATTGGGGTACAGTGGCACAAATTGCCCCACAGTAGGGGTAAGCTGTGTCATGTCAAAGAGTAAATTGAACCCTTTAAGAAATATGTGAACAATTTATAATTTTGACGCAAATGAAAATGTAATGATGCACAAAATTATGCACAAAATAATTTTCATAAACCAGACAGAAGGTTTATTATTTGTAATATTTTATTGTTGAATTTTCAACATTTTGTAGTCATGTTCATAATAGTATTATCTGTATTTGGAGGCATAGCATACCCACACTGTTAATTGAGACACTGACACAGCTTACCTCAACACATCTGGCACACTGTCCCCCCATAGCTATAATTTTGGGGAAAATGCTTCTTTTAGTATTTAAAAAAAATGTACATGGTTTTATAAATAATTCGAACACATATTCTAAATAAATTGTGTATATATATATATATATATATATATAAACAGTATTTATTAATAAGAATGGAATGTACATAGGCTTAGGCTTAGTCTTTGCGAACTAGATCTGCTACGTTGCTGCTGCATGAGTGAAGGCTACTGCCGAAACATGCACATAAATACACTGAATAGAGTGCAAGCTGCTGCAACGAGAGAAGGGAGAATCCCCTAGCAGATCTTGGCAGGTGGTGCTGGGGAAGATGGAGGGCTAGGAACAGTCCCATGCCCTGCTACACTGCACCAGTTCGAGATGAAATTAAATGTTCTTTTGCATAAGTTTTATGTCAGTTTTTAGCAATTTTCCCATGTGTACCTCTCGGTCACAAGCAGCATGATGGGTGTTGATTAAATATATGGTCACTTGGCAAAAATTGTGTACTCTTCCATTCTGTTTTTGCAACCAGTTTTCCATACCTCTTTCTTCCTCTTTCTTCTTTTTCTTCTTCTTCTCTTTCCCTTTAAATCCTCTCTCTCCCTCTCTGTTCACTCATGGATAGAGATAGAGGCACAGAAATCTGCACTGACCCCTTCAGGTCACATTAAAGGTCGCCCAGCTTCACACACTAAACCCTGAGGGCCTCTCATCCCCTTCATCCTTCGCTGTCTTTAGATGTCTGATACGGATAGAGGGAAAAGGAAGAGAAGGAATCACTATCACGTCCCGTTTACTCACTCATCCTCCATCACTGGTCTCGTGGATCAATGCTCTCTCTCTGCATGGATCTCTCTTACTGAATTTTGCTGTTATTTAGGGAGTGCATTTCCACCCTTCATTCTGTCATAACTTCATGATTTGTGACCTGTGATTCATGATTCATGACCTATTTAGGTCATATTACATCAGGAGAATTTGGAATGACTATTTGCTGGAATTTAGTGAAAACTAACTTTAACTGCAACTTTAGATTGTCGCTTTTTTTTTTTGTAGCTTAGTGGTTAGATAAATGACTAACGAACTAAAAGGTTGCAAGTTTGCAAGTTCCTTGAACTATCACCATTGTGTCATTTATCCGATATTGCTTTGGATAAAAGTGTCAGCTAAATCAGGGATTTTCAGACTTTTTTGGTGCCATGTGATGATCCCCAATGTTGAGTTAGAATATTATGATTTAAGATTAAACATTAACAATTTGGTCCTATTTATTTATTTATATTTAGTTCTTTTTTTCATTTATTTATTTACTTTTGCGGCACCGTGGGGTTCTCCAGATTCAAAACCCCTGTGCTAAATGACAAAATAGAGTAGTGTATCTGCTTGGGAAAATTATGAATTCACATTGCTTTAAGTTTTTTATCTGTGTACCAAAAACTCTAGCCTTTTATGAATCAGTTTTAGTGAAACTAAAAACATAACGAATACAACAGTAATACATGTTCAGCCTAAAGAGAATTGAAAGTGTGACGGATCGGGAACATTAGCCATTTCTCTGTACCGCAGCTCAAGCCAGTAAAATCAGAGAAGGCTGTTCCCAGAGTCTCAGTCTGTCTGTCCCCTCTGTGCTCCTGCAGAACCGTGGGCGACTGGCAGAGAAACGCACCATCCCCTTGCCGCCAACACGGGTGCCCAAAAAGGAGCTGGCCTCCGTTTTCAGCAGTGACGACAGCGAGGGCAGCGAGCGGGCCAGTGGAGATCATGCAGACATCAAACAGGAAGAGCTGCATTACACTATCATGAGAAAGAGGTGAGAATTTGTGTGTGTGTGTATGTGTGTGAGAGCGTGGGTGGGCAAAAAGTAGAGTGCCAATCCCTGTGCCAGAAATTGATACATCAGCCATCATCTGCCGGAAAGGGGTTAGCCATATCAGACATTGATATACCACCAAAGATCTTTAAAGAACCCTTAGGTCTTTACCCTCATAGCCCCCTATTTTGACACACAAATACCCTCTAACACACACAAATACACTCATTTACTCTTTTGGCAAACACTACAGACACACACAGGATGTGCCAACTCTAAATACCCATGCTTGGGAGCCCACAGTATACATACACAGAAATAAACATGGGGTCTTCTCATGAACCATATGAAAAGTGATGTTGTTGATGAGGTTTTTGCAGTCATGTGGCAACTTTCTTGATGCTATAGATCTCAGAATGGTTTGAAAGTTTTCACCTGATGTGTTTCCTGGTGTGAGTTAAATTTCACACCTTTAATATTTTTGTATGTGCCCTTAACCACATTTAATTCTATTTTGGTCATAGCACTTGCTAAAGAATGTGTGGAAGCAAGAGAGTACTTGGTCACCAATAACTAAAGGGCAGTTCACATCAAGCACAATAACTGTAACTATAAAGTTTTAATAATCATTCTAATACTATGAGAATAATGCAGTCCATACCACAGCTATAACAATAACAACAGAGGAAAGACATCATTGGAATCACTTTCAGAATTTTTTTTATAGCTGATGAACGATAAAAACATTGACAGCCAATCAAAATCCAGGGGCAGATGACATAACCCTAAAATTGGACCCTAAAGTAGTTATTGCTATAGTTATCTTTATAGTTAGTGTTCTTGGTTGACATTACCATGATGTTTAACTTAGTTTGCTGTTTACCACAGCATTTTATGTCAGTGTTTCTGTACATGTACTATGGTGGGACCTTGGTGGTATTTTTGGTTAGTACCTGAAAGTACCATATAAATGTTGTAGTGATCATTGAGTACCATGGTATACCATGATATACCATGGTATGTTTGTGATGCCATGCCATTTGTGCTATAACAATCTGGCTAGAGCAGTTCAATATTGATAAACTAGATTCATTTAAAAGAAGTGAACGTCTACTACTGAGTTACTCCACTCACTCTAAGCACAAATATTGATACTTTTTAGTGTTAAGTTTGTTTTATTGAGGCCATTGCAATGCATTCTGGGATTGCGGCCTCTGTGAAGTATGTATGAAATGTTGCCTTAAAATTTGGCCCAAAAGAGGCAGCATAATTAAGTTTCCCAGTTTTTAGAACAGTCATAATTTCTGCTTTCCACAAAAAGTAAAATTCATCCAGTGATGTGCTACAAGTTCCACATCTCCGTCTTCAATCAGTGCGAGGGAATTCAGTGTTCATTAAATCTTCATGAGCTGTGTTTGGCCTCCCTCCTCTCTGGCACACAAACCTGAAGAAGCTTATGAGCCTGCGGTCAGTGCAGCATTGAGCTAAGAGCAGTGGCTAAAGCAAACGGTTTTTCCGCCAGTGTTTTCGCTCTGCCTAAATGCATTACAGGTGATAACTAGCCAGCAGATGTCAGCCCTGGCAGGTGAGTCTGGGGAACCACATTTTTGTCAGACCATCTCCGCTTGTACTAAAGAATTTGTTGAAAAGCCCGGCCTTGAGGTTCTGATCTATTATTAAGTTTCCTTTAATCATTAGAGCATGCCTTTCAAAGCAAGCTGTTGCTTCGAGACTGCAGGCTTTCTGGCTTTCGAGGGTCTTTAGGTGATTTTTCACTCACGTTTTTTGAATGGAATTGTCAGCAGCAGTTTCGATTATGTTTGCAGTGAGAGTTTGTGTTGGCGGTGTCTGTTGCGCTATGCTGGTTAGTTAAATCTCCAGAAAGCTTCAGTGCTTCTAATGAGAGGAGTAAGAGAAGACAATGTTCTCCTTTTCTCATTAGCCACTCGGCTCTTGCTAAAAATGTCTTGGTTTGCCCTAGCTCCTGTCAGGTTTTCTTAAAGCAACCGCCAATGCTTATAGCGATAATTTGACTTATTTAGTGTGCAGTTATAGACTTTTTTGCTGCAGTCAATGGCGTATGAATTCCAATGGTTGAGTCAGTTGAGTGTAAGAGGCTTGGGTTTATGCCCATTGGTGTTAATCGGTACATTTGGGTCATTACACAGCACTGTTAGGATATCATTCTCAAGGCAGCCTATACATATGTATGAGGACATGCCCTCTTCCAGCATAGGCAGGTCATAGCTGGATCAGTCCTTACAAGCTAACACAGTATGCTAGCTAGCTGTCATATTCATTAAAGACATCATTGGCCAAAACTGAGTGATGTGAGGGTGCATATACTGTGCTGTGCATTGAAAACACCACGTGTTCAAGCGTAACTTGAATATGATTATGTTGTGGAGTAAAGAAGGGCTCCGAGTTCTTACCTTGGAGCGGATCAGCCCTGAATGCCCAGGTACAAATATAAGCCCTCATCTGCAAGACTTTCTTGGTCACTTCTTTCACTCAACCCCGAGCCGCTGGCTCCTAGCAGCCACTTACCCTGTGACATCGAGGACGGCGCAGGAACCAGAACCGGCCAGCTAAACTCATTACAGTGATCTCCCCCCAACACTTCAGACGCCCGCGTGTGAAGATGCTAATGAATTTAAAGAACACTTATGACTAATATCTAGGGCTTTTACCCTGTTAAAGGCGGCGGACTGTGAGGAGCCACGTCTCTCCTCTGTTCCGGGGCCGCTCACCTCACCCCTACTTTACTCAGATGAGGATCTGACCGAAAGAGATAATGGGATGTTCAATCTATGAAATTCAATTTCCATTGAGCTGGACTGGGTAAGTGAGTTGTGGAGGGGTCTTAACAAATTGGATTTAGTCAATGGATGGTGAAGGATGGGGAATTCTTTTTTGCGTTTGATCGTATTTACGCCTCATCATTTGCAGTTTATATTAGTGTTGTGGTAGAGTGTTCTTAGTGTTTCTTCAGTCCAAATGTATCTGCTTATACTGTGTATATATATATATATATGCAATGTTTTCATTGCAAACTATATTATCAGCTTAACATTTTGAATGACAGAATGTCTTCATATTTGTTTTTCTATCTTGCTTTAATGACACTTTAGCTGCATGCACTCCACAAGTTTGTCAAACTTGATGATCATGTTCTCCTGCATGATTTGAAATGAACATCTTGAGCTTCAGTGGAAGAAGAACATCTGACCATCTGTATAAAGTAGTTCAAATGATCAGTGCCACAAATTTACTTGGATTGGTGATGTAGAAATGGGGAGGAATCTGAAATATTTATTATTAATTTTATGCCAATGTTTCTTTGTTTTAAATTTTTTAAATCCTTTGTTTATTTTCAGGTTTAAATAAGATTTTCCCAAATTTTCTATGTGGACTCCACATAGACTTTTGGACCCCACTCCACTGTACTTTAACATTCTGCTTAAAGGTATTTTAAACCAAAATTTGTGAAATTTCAGATGAGGCCGATGAATACTTTATCGCAATAGTGCGCATTCAATTTTCAAGGGATATCCAGCCATTGCCGTGAGAAAAGCTGGTACACATTGACACCTTAAAGAAGACTCCCTATATCTTTTAACCAGATTAATGTTAATGGCCAGCAGGTTTATAGGTGATTAGTCCTCAGTCCTCCTGTATCCTGCAGGCAAACAGACCTTTCTCTCTTCAAAAAACATGCAGTGCTTAGGCTGAAGTGTACCCCCTCAGCTTGGTCTTCTATATTCCTTTATTTTAGTGATTTCGCATGTGGAGGTTGAGGATCCTTGGGTCATGATGCACTAGAATATCTGCATAAATACCATACTGAATAACAGAATAACAGGCTTGGTTTTATAATCTTTGAAATGTAAGTAAAATCAACTGATAAAGACGACGACATGCATCGACTGCCATCCTATCTGAAAACGAACACTTTCGCGATATGCTTTATCAATAAAATTCGCAGGTGTGAGATGTTTGTCATAGTATTAGTCTTCAAGGTCATGCCAATCATTTCCTGAAGCCTACCTGTGCACAGTCAGGTGTGTCAACACCAGGGCTTTGAGAAGTGCTGACTGCTTGTCTGGGTCATTACTGAGTAACCATCATGGATTATATAAGATAGTATACTTACTCAGAGGACAACCTACTAAGAAAAGCCTCCAAAAAAGATTGCCCATCATATTATCTATTATAATAATGCTAATGTAATTATGAAACCAATTTCATCTCTTGTGTAAAACTACCTGGCATTTAACTGCTGATTAACTTAGGATACTCTCATGATTTTTGTTGATTTTTTTCTTATTTACAACCTATGGAAAAAACTAAGTGCAGAAACATAAGTGGATTAGATGAAGGAGGGGAGGAGGAGGCAGGTTGATTCCAGAATGGTGGACCCTCCCCTTGAGCACGAGGGACAGGGAAAGGAAATAAATCAGACAAATGTTGCACCTGTCTGGATAGAAATACTGTCTGTCTTCCCCCGGGTTTCTGCGGCCTCTTCAGAGAAGGGCCTGACCTGTCTGTGTTTAGCATTAGAAGCGTTTGTCCAGCAAGGCTTGCTGTCCTCTTCCCTGGTGGCTGTCTGGACCTGAATGTAAGCACTCGGCTAGCCAGAAGTGGAAATCAGCTGGTCCAAACCTCAGGACTGAAGCCAACCCAAACCGGCGTCTTTAGCGCACTGTAACTGGCCAGACTCTTAAAATGCTGGTATGTACAGTCAAGGGCATTTTCATCTGACGCTTAAACTGTTTTTTAAATTATAGTGATATTGTTGAGTGTCTCGACACCAGTGTTTTTAGTGTTTTTGGACATTTTATTCTGATGTACAACAGACAAAATAATAGACCCACATGCTATACGTTTACAAGGAATGGCTAGTAGCCTGGTTGTGAATAATTTTCCTTTAAAGGTTTTTTTTTTGTACCCGCAAAGACATTCGGCTGATATTTACGTTTTCTTTTTACGAAAGGGCTGTTTTTTGGTTTGTTTGGCTTTAGTACGGTCACACAGGTTTAGTAAAATCGTTCATATTCAGTCATTTGTGTGGTCCACCGGAGGAAATGATGTGTACTCAAAAGTTTACTTTAAATGATGTGACCATGTGCTCCATTCATTCATCTGTTTTGTTAAGGCATTTTCCTGTACAGTTCTGGAGCATTGCACGACACACTGCTGGGAAGGGGATGTGATGCTGTAGGATTCCTGGAAAGAACCTTCTTTTAAGGCAATAATTAGTGGTTGGGTTCCAGTTCTGGAACTTTTTGAATGTCCAGGGCTCTTCCTAAGTAACAGCTGTAGACTTAATGTTCTACAGTTTACTATTTACAGGAAAACTAGTGCAGTTTAAAACCCTGTTGTTAGAAATGGACAAATGCATCCCGCTACATACGGTACAACTGTTTTGTTTATTTATATCCGCAACTTCTAAATTCATAGGGCTGGAAATCCAAATTTTTAGTACAAGAACACGCATCGCAAAATGCGTCTCTGTGAACTTTTTACTTTTTTGAAGCTATATTAATTTTTTTTTAACTCATTGCTATCATTCAAGTAATCATAGAATAATTTAGAGAATTTACATAGACTCTTTTCCCTCAGACTTTGAATACTTTTGCCGTGAAATATATTTTGTACTTTCATTTTATGTCTTTGTCAGAGTTTGGGTGAACCAAGCATTTGTTTGTGATTCCGCTAATTCTACAAAGGTTTTCAGTCATTCAGGTCAGTGTAGATTATTAAAACTGCTTTGAATGTAACTGTAGACCACTTGTTGCTTTAAAATCCCTCTGCATTGTAAATCATTTTGTTATAAGCAATGCGATACATTTACGCTCCTAGGAAATGAACACACATCCCTACTCACTACGTTTCCCTTGCCTGTCAAGAGAGAGTAAGTAGTAAAACCAGTAAAGATGTTTTAATCAGGTGTTGTTTTCCTGTTAGCATCTCCTTTGATTGGTTTTGCTTCAGCCACATGAGTTAATCAATGTCATTAATGTCACATCTACTGAGAGCAGCTGTCTTTTTAAAAGACATTGCACCTCATCTCACAGCTGTCAGACTTTTTCCGCTGTTCACATTTCAAATTATCCAACGCCGCAACGTTCAATGTGGCGAAATAATGTTTAGTTCCACTTCTACTTTTATGGGTTCCCGCATGCTTATCGACCTCCCATCAGCTTTTATAAGGCAGGAACAACAGGAAAGCTCAGGAGAACGCACTGCACTCTCATTTATTTATGTATCTGTTTCGATATTTATTTATTGTTCTCCTCGCTAGCTGAGGCCTGGCTACTTGGTCTGAATGTGAGCAGAATAACAACAGATGGTTTTTTTTTGTTGTTGTTGCTTTAAAAAAAAAAAAAAAACCCAGAGAAATATTGATCCCCCCCCCCCCCCCTTAAAGTTTTCTTGCCATTCTAGTATTGTTTTTTTTTTTTTTTTTTTTTTTTTTTTTTTTACTGTACTGGTCTCACTGGACATGGAATGAGTGTTCAGAACAATTGTTTAGTAAAAGTAACAGTAAAATTTTCAATTTTGTAGCATGTTCTGCTTTTTTTGTACAGTGCTAGTTCATAGTGCAAAACGTCTGTCACTTTCTGTAAAACGGAGGCATCCTCTCCACATGCCTTGCCACTTTCTGCTTGGCACCGCTTTGTGTGTGTGTGTGTGTCAGGGTGAGACTATCAGCGCTGTGTTCAGTAATGGTGTAAGCCCTGGCGTCAGGATGCCCAGTCTGCCAACTCTCTGTGTGACCTCTCTATCTGGCGCCAGCTCTCGTCTCATGTCACTGCAGGGGCACTTGCGCTGGCACTATTTCCCTCCCTGACGCTCCCGCTACCATAAGAAACACTACGTCTGTCCAATGGCCTTCTGTGTTGCCTTAAACTCAAGTCAGTTCTTGAATACCTGCCATTCATCAGATGCCTTTCATCCAGATGTTGCCCCTGTCATATTTGAATACCCAGCCATTTGTGAACAAAACAAGCATTTTCTTAGAGGAACAGTTCACTCAAAAATGAATATTGTGTCATCTACTCACTGTTATGTTTTTACCTTGGAGCAATTTTAAAGAATTATTTTACTTTTTATTTGCAGTTACAATGAGTGAGGACTAGAGATTTCAAGCTTCAAGAATAAAAGTGCAAAATCACTATAAAATTCTCATAAAAGTAGTCCATTTGATATTTATTAAACATCTATAGTCTGTAGCACTGATTAGTGAGCAAATCATTCTTTTTGAGTTGCATCTGTTCAATTAATCTGTTCAGTTCACAAAACAAATTTGAATGATTCGTTCACTGATCCGGTTCTCGAGTTATTGAATGAGTGATTCGGTTGTAGCGGGTCTTGAGAAGAGCTCACTGAAGGGGAAGATTATCAGTGAATCATTTTCATTTTTTGGTGAACTATTCCTTTAAACCCCTTGAACAGGTACCTATAGCAGGAATGTATCCCTTTAGCAGCATTTGAATCTCAGTTCAGAGTTAAGCAAAGCTTTGTGCAGGTGTTCAGCTGGTTTTCTCCACATTCAACCACAAACCCTACTCCTAGGCCTAGTTCTCCTATATCAGACACACGTCAAGAACAGATGGAAGTGCTTTCAGCTCTGCATGAGAGTGCTGTGGTGAGGAAATGTGTCTGCTACCAGCAACAACACAGTTGATGCAAAAACCCATATCTTTCTGGCATCGGAAAGATGTTTTGCTGTTCGTTGCGGTATCACGGATTTTCATTTTGTTGTATAGCACTGACTCTGAAGCTGCATTGAATGCCTCTGATTCATTTTTTGGCACCTTCCAAATATGGTATTTTACTCAAAAAATCTCTGCCATAACATTTGTTTTCCTCATGCATCAGCCACAGGGGGTGAGCAGTGTTTCCAAAATTTTATATCATGGTAATGGTATTCAATTTAGCTGGGAATTCAGAAAAAGAAATGTTATACATTAAATAAACATGTACAATAGTAATGCCAAGCTCACTACACATTAGTTAAATTCTTATTAAATTAAGTCACAACATTCCTTGGCAACCATAAACAACACTGTGTGGCTGTTGTCAAAACATACTTTAAATTGTGTCACAGACATATTGCGGTGTTACAGTATAGCATATTTTCTGCTCATTGACACATTTCTTCGATTAGACTGTATATATCATTATAATGAGCAGCCGACCATTTTTTTTTACATGATATAGCTGCAAAATAGGTCACAACTTAATTAAAAAAGTTAAATAGATTTCTTAACAAGAAATAAAGTTAGCTTATTTGCCAAGTGTTCAGTAGATCTTTTTGTTGTTGTTGTAAAAACTGTACATGAATTACATATTATTTAAATATACTATATATTATTAAAATATACTATTTTTCCTAGTGTAAAACCTTTTTCAGTTAGGTTTTACCGTCTCACATTTCTTCATTATTTTTAAGCCTTTTTAACTTTCATCAGGCCCCAATTTGCTGCATTTTTTTTTTATTCGTCTTGCCCAGTGCACGTCCTCTCACAGTGGGTCATATCTGGGGCAAAGTGTCTGTGCGGTTGACGGGGAAGTGTAAGAGATATTGACCAGTTTAGGTGGAGATTATGCTGATCGTCTTCACTGCGCGATAAGCCGCAGCTCATGTCCTAAGCGGAGTTGTCAGGTCCGCCCTGTGCTCCCCTGTGTGGGATCGCTGACTCAGGCGGCCGGGTCTTAGCTCCAGCCCTGACGCAGATTATGACCTTGGCCGCCAGTCGTGGGAGGCCTCATTAGCGGCGCACACCGGGACAGCCCAGAAAAAGTGTGCTAATTAACCTGCTAACAATGTCCTTGCTTAGTGAGCTCACTGCAGAGCCTCCGTCCGAGGATAATAGCCTTCCTTAGCTGCCAGAGCGGGAGCTGGAAGATGGAGCTGTTGTTTGGACTGATGCCCTGTTAAGGGGATGGATGGTGGAACTTGGATGACCTATAGAGAACGGCAGAGTTGTTTCCTAGATAAAGGTTAAATGGATCTTTGCGCTACACAGAGTAGCATAGTTTCATGCAAGTTTTTAATATTTTATAGCACTGTTGCCAAATTAGAATAGACAAATGTGAATTTTTGAATAATACTTAAATCTAAATGCTATTTCAAAAGTTTCTACTAGAGTTTGTTAAAGCTGTTTGGGTGTTTTCTATGGTGTAACTTATGTAGCATATTCTGTGAAATCACTTTGCAGGGAATTTGTTTCTTCTATTGATTTATTTCAGTCTAATTTATCTTTTTTTATTTTTCTGGGAGTTGCCAGCCTCAAATGAAATATGACATTTTCGATCATAGATTTTTATTCTTGTACTATTCTTGAAGGTGATTGTGCTTTCGCTGTATTGTCTGTATTCATTCTCTATATTAGTAAAAAAAAAAGGTCTATATTTATGTATAATATATAATGTATATAATGTATAATATATATATATTGTATAATTGTATTTATAGTATTTAATAGTGTTTATAGTATTTTAAATAGTATTTAATTTAAAACAGTGTTTTTATATTAGTAAAAAAGTATATATTTGTTTATATATATATATATATATATGTATGTATGTATATGTATAAACACACACACACACATATTGTTTTTAAATGACAGTATTTCCATTATATATGTGTATATGTGTGTATATATATATATATATATATATAATTTTGTTTAATATTTTATGTATGTATTGTAATAATTATTTGACAACAGTTTTTTTGTAATATTTTTTCAAATAATTTTAATAATTTGCATTTAAAAATGTTCATTTAACTCCTGACATTGCAATATTGTCAGAACTTAATATAATATCATAATTTGTTTAACATAATATTGCTCAGTGAATGCTGTCATTATTTATAAGTATTGCGCATCAGATCTTGTGTCGTACAGTTGAGCAATGGCATTTCTGTCAGCCTTTTGGATTCTCAGAATGACAGGTGAATTTGCAGCCCAGTTCGGTCATGGAGAATAAATTCCTGTACGTGCTGTGTTGTTTGTAGCCGAACTGAAAGCGTGGCAGGCTGACATTACTGAAGCCCAGCCTGTAATCTACGGACTGTAAAACTAGCATTTGGACTGCCACACACAGCAGGGATATGCTCAAGCATTTGGACTGCCCTGTGACAGCCCATAAAAATGTCCCTCAGAACTCTGTTGACATTAGTGCGCCCCACAGATAGGCACTGTGAGATATGCATCTGATATTTGCTAAATGCTAATCGGGTATTTGAAATCATTATGCGTTATAATGCGATCACAGCTGTAATCAGATTGCATTAAAATACCTCAATGACACACTTCTTCTATCACTCTCTATAGAGACAACATGGCCCAAGCAGGACTAACAAGGGTTAATGAAGGATGAGTGAGGAAAGGATGAGAGGGGGAAGGAGGGAGGAAGGGAGGTTGAGGGAATGGCCTTGTCCAATCCTAATCTGTAAACCCTTCAGTTGGCCTTGAAGAGACGACCTGAGTGAGGAAGACAAGTGTGCGATGTGTACGCCAGTACTGGCCTGGGATCAGTTTATCAGTCTGCAAAGAACTCTGTACTTTAACCCTCTTTTTTCATGTTTAATGTGTGTATATGATTCATGTGTAGAAAAAGAATGTAGAAGATAATAAAATGTAGTATTATATATAAAAAAGTATATTTAAAGGGTGAATATGAATCATGTTTAAACAATTATAAAAGATAATAAAATATAGGTTTAAAAAGATTTAAAAAATATATATTTTTTCAAACTAACCTTATATTGTCAATTCAAATTGTTTAAATTGTTTTATGTTCCTCTGACCTAATTAAATAAATGAGATTGTTGTTAAATATTAGTAAGGGGTAAATTTTACTCTGGCAAAAACGTATATATATATATATATATATATATATATATATAATAAATATATAATAAAACCATTCTATATGACATATATGACATATATAGTTTATATAACTGGGGTCCCTGAGACCCCAAACAAATCATATAATATTTTTCATAAAATTTGAAACATATTATTGAGTTTAGGCTTTGGGTTCTCTCAAGCTAAGCATTCATCGGTTTCTTCACCCATCCAAAACAGCTGACAAGATCAGTTCTCTGGTTGCAGTCATACAATACAAGGCTGCGTATAAAGCCTTTTTGACACCAGGGCATAAATACTTTCTTAAATATCTTTGGAATTACATACAGATTTTATTATCCATTCTAATGTCTAAATCCACACGCACATGTTAAATGCTAAAACCAGCCCCTTTTATTCGGCACTTATCGGGTTCCTTTATGAAATGGCAGATCTCTAGAGATTACACTCATCCCCCGCGCCTCCAGAGACCCAAACGATTTCAGCAGAGCGATCATAAAAACCATAATCACCTGGTTTTAAGCTCATAAACTGCTTATGAGTTGAATGTGTTGATTAGAACATCTTAAGGTTGAAGATGAGACTGGATGAAACTCAAAATTGCTTGACACAGGAATCTGTCAGCGCTCATTATACGCTTAAAATCCAAAAGACAATGAATGCAGAAGCAAAGCAAAAGAGCCAAAGGCAGAGAGCGTTTCAGCTTCAAGGGACCAGACCGGAGTGCAGCAGGTCGGCCGTGTTTGATTCAGTCGAGGTTGTTTGTGGTGGAATTACATTTCTGTTTTTAATTTATGCTGTTGCATCATTCTTGTTGTGTTCAGTGGGTAAGTTTGATCATTTCAGCTTAAATGGACAGAATTGGTCTTTTTTTTTTTTTTATTGAAAGTCTTTTTTAAATACTAGTATGTTAAATGTGTGAGTGTGCTGTTTCTTTGCATTATGAGTTTGAGATTAGGAATTCCTAGGAATATTTACTCCCTCTCACTTCTTCTTGTTATCTCTCTTTTTCCATTTCTTTCTCCTTCTTCCTCTTTCCTTTTTCAGTCGTGACAGTGACCTCTCAACGATCATCTCCAACCTGCACCACACCCGACAGCACGGCATGCCCGAGGGCCAGCCCTGCTCTGACCTCAGCCTCGCCTCCGCACACTCAGGTAGGACACACCTAGAGACAGCACACCTGAGACACATTTACACAAAATGGGAGATGAATGTTCTGGTATGTTATTATACATGAGTTTATGGCCCTTATGAAGTGAAAACATATTAATGGAGCAAAAGCAGACACATGGACATGAATAGGAAGTGTTCTGCATGAACATGAGTTGAAAAACACTTGTCAAATCTGTGAAATGTGCAGTATTTGACCTATAGACTTGGATTATTGCTATACTTGTTTCTATGGCTTTTTCTGTCTCTACATTAGTCAGTTTTATTGTCGTCATATTCTGTTTTTTACAGGATTTATCCTTTGATTGATGTAGAACAATTACACTGACTGCGTGTTAGTATTTTAATTCGGTTTAATTTGCATGATTGAGGGCTGTAAGCTCATTACTCGCTCCATTGTGGCCATCTTCATTCCATTACTTAATGCTCTTGTCTTCGCCTCTCTTAGCACACAACTTAAACCACCGTTAAAACTACTCTCAGTAAATAGCTTTATTTGTCATTAATCTCGGACCAAACAGAAGGACTACCGGACATACTGTGTGTTAATCTCATTGGTAATCTGAACCACATGGTCACTTAAGGGTTAAGTAATTTTTATCAGTCTGGTTTTACAGCTATGCTTTAATGTATTGTTTGAGGATTTATGTTGCATTTTAATATTTTAAAAATTTATTATTTTTTACTATTTTAATGTAATTTATTTTAATAACAATAGCAATATATTTTCAAAATGGTATTTAAATATATTTATACTTATTATAGTCTTAATTAGAGTTTATATACAAGTCTGAACCACATGGTCACCCACATTATATATTATATATATATATATATATATAATATATGGGTCAATGACGTGATGGGTCATTTTTTTTTTTTGTCCAAAGGCCTTAATAATAATAAAAAACAAAGATATGACATCCAAAGTATGTAAGGTAGTACAACTAGATCACTTTTATTGAATCCAAAAGGTTTTATTTATATTTTGCTACATATAAAGGTATTTTAAAGATTTTGAAGTGTCAAAAGGACATTTGGTTTAACCGTCCAATACAGCCATTTTATTTGTGATTAAAATATCTTAAAATGTAATAAATGTATATATTTTTTATTCTGGCATGATTTTATAATATGATATATCAACATAGTGCAAAATGGTATTAAAATTATGTGTAGAAGTCGTTGCTTTGTTATGAGAAAGAATGTCCGGAAAAATTAATTTCATTGATGTCATTCGGCATAACCAATATAAAGGGACCATTTTGGCCAATATCATGTGACAGGATGTGACATCATTCAAAAACCTGCAAAAGACCACATGGTCATGAAGCAAAGTTACTAACTCTCTCTTAACTATTTGATAAATTCATGTTTTCACTTGATCATACACATGTCCCAAACAGCCGCTGTAAAATATGGAAAATGTTGTAATATTTTTACAACTTGTACTAAATATAAAATGCTTGATTGTCCTTTTGGTAGCTAACTAGATATCAGCCTGTTAGCATTGCTTGAAAATATCATCATTCGGTATAACCAATGGTGTCATTCGGTAAAACCGAAATTTTGGTTAAACCGAATGATTTTTTTGGTGACAAATTTTGTCCATCTAGTAAAAAATGACCAAAACAGTGTTAATTGATTATAAAAACCACATGATCTCATTGTTAACACTTAAAACTTAACACAAAAACGTAACACTTAAAACTTAACACGTTAACTGTTAGAATTTTTTTTTTACACTTTTAAAAACCTTATTCATCAATGAAAAAATTGTTGTTTATTTATTGTTATTTATTTAATTAAATATTAAAAAAATTCTTAATTCATAACAAGTCTCAAATGACTATTACCAACGATAAGTGTTTACAGTTAGACAGCTTCTGATTTCAACTGTTTACTAAGTTTAGTCATTTTCTAGTTTGCACTATGTATTTATAGAAATTATTATTAAAATGATTTAGCTCTTTAGGTTGTAGTAAATACTACATAGTTAAGTTATAC
This sequence comes from Elopichthys bambusa, assembly GCA_037101425.1. Taxonomy (NCBI): domain Eukaryota; kingdom Metazoa; phylum Chordata; class Actinopteri; order Cypriniformes; family Xenocyprididae; genus Elopichthys; species Elopichthys bambusa. Next base: position 12,061,561 of record CM074451.1, read on the forward strand.
TATGGAGGATCCTATTATTGGTTTGTGGACAAATAACCATATGTGAATATACGTGACTAAATCCTATTACAGTGGCATTGGCCCAGCATCAAACAGTCCCAGTCCAGATCTAATGGCTCCGAAGAACTTTACTGGACTGGAGGTTTATACTAGACTAGAGATCTAAGGGTTGGGTTAAAAACAAGACTAGTATAATTCTCCCATAACTTAAATGGAAGATGCTCAGTTAATCTTAATCTTAATTGAAGACGACACATAGGAATAAGAGCGGAAGCCACCTGCAGCGTGGCTGATGATCAAAATCTGTCAGTTTGAGCATTTAAAAGAGGTTTAACGGGTGCTGTAAGCAGCTAGACTCATGTCTGTAAACAAGTCCAATCCGATCACCCAGCGCATCTAATTCTGTCTGCCAGTGAAATTAGAGAGCCTCCGTCTCTGGGCCAGGTTAATGGTCGAATGGATAGAACAGACCCATTTGGATGTGCGTATTTTTTTTCCTTTTGCATGATCAGAATAATTCACATTTATTACATTTTGCATTTTACCACAGCAAGTTGCAAAGCAGATCATGTTGGATGTATCAGTATGTTAAAGGTTGACCTTACATAAGCTTAAATCAACGCAAACTTAAGTGTACATTTTTCCATGTTCAGCTGTGAGACTCCCAACAGCTTTTTTTTTCTCCGTCACACAGTCTCTTTTACTTCCTTTCAAGTCTGACTTCTTCTGTGGGTATGTGGTTGAGCAAAAGAGAGAGAAGAAAAGGTTGGAAAAGTGCAGAACAAATGAATGAGCAGAGCGTCGTATGGTATCAAGGGAGGGTGGACTGCAGTGTGGAGTCGCGAGACAGGCGGAGGAAGAGGAAGCCAGCCGACTGCCGCGCTGGGGTTGCTTTGCACCGGAGAGGCCCGTTAATTAAATCTGAGGGACAGACATGAGAGCTGACCCAGGCGTCAGCCGCAGCCAGTCAGCGGCGGAGGAGAGGCGGCTCCCGCTCCCCCTCCCTCACCACCCCCCACCCCCTCCGTCCGGCCGGCCGGCCTGCTGGCCCCAGCGAGGGATGGGGGGAGGGCAGGGCGCCGGCAGCTCGTCTGGCTCTCTGTGTAGACTCCTAAACGTGGCTTTGCGGTCAGACCAGAGACTCTTAATAGGCGTATAAGGTGTTTTTGCTTTTTTTCCCCTCCCTCTCTGCCTCTCTCATGCTTTCCTAAAGGCAGACAAGAGCGTCTGCGGGAGTCTGTTGTGTATCTGGACCAGCGAATAAACGTAGATTCCCTGAATTTGTATGTTATAATCTTAATCTTCTTTCTGAAGACGCAGCATTTGCATGTTTATACTGCAATTGAAGTGTCCAGTCAATGATGTTTATGTTTTTTCCTCCCACAAATCTACTTGTCCTGTGCCTGACAATTATTGTACTTAAGGATGGGCCTTAACCGAATACACTGTAAATCACTTGCATAAAACAGCCTAACAAATACATAAAAATATACATGCATATTATATAAAAATATTAAATAAAATTACTCCAGTAGTATGCTGATTTGGAGTTCAACAGACATTTCTTATTATTATTAATGTTGAAAACAATCAGTGTTGTTTGTGCTACTTAAGATTTTCGTGGAAACCATGATACACTACCATTCAAAAGTTTTTTTAAACACTTTAACTTTAAAGGATGCATTAAATTGATCAAAAGTGACAGTAAAGACATTTATAATGTTACAAAAAATGTCTGTTTCAAACAAATGCTGTTCTTTTGAACTTTCTACTCATGAAAGAATCCTGCAAAAATATATATCCTGGTTCCCACAGAAATATTAAGCAGTTAAACTGTTTTGAACATTGATAATAATAATAAATGTTTCTTGAACAGCAAATGAGAATATTAGAATGATTTCTGACGGATCATGTGACACTGAAGACTGCAGTAATGATGCTAAAATTTTAGCTTTAACATCACTGTAATAAATTAGGCTACATTTTAAAATATAATAAAATAGAAAACAGTTATTTAAAATTTTAACAATAATTAGAATACTTCATAAGACCAATAAAAAACAAAACATTTTAGTGAATTGTTGGCCTTCTGGAAAGTATGTTCATTTACTGTATATGTACTCAATACTTGGTAGGGGCTCCTTTTGCTTTAATTACTGCCTCAATTTGGTGTGGCATGGAGGCAATCAATCTGTGGCACTGCTGAGATGGTATGGAAGCCCAGGTTTCTTTGACAGCGGCCTTCAGGTCATCTGCATTGTTGGGTCTGGTGTCTCTTATCTTCATCTTGACAATACCCCATAGATTCTCTATGGGGTTCAGGTCAGCTGAGTTTGATGGCCAGTCAAGCACAGTAACACCATGGTCATTGAACCAGCTTTTGGTACCTTTGGCAGTGTGGGAAGGTGCCAAGTCCTGCTGGAAAATGAAATCAGCATCTCCATAAAGCTTGTCAGCAGAAATAAGCATGAAGTGCTCTAAAATTTCCTGGTAGATGGCTGCGTTGACTGTGGACTTCAGAAAACACAGTGGACCAACACCAGCAGATGACATGGCACCCAAAATCATCACAGACTGTGGAAACTTCACACTGGACTTAAAGCAACATGGTTTCTGTGCCTCTTCACTCTTCCTCCAGACTCTGGGACCTTGATTTCCAAATGAAATGCAAAATTGACTTGCATATGAAAAGAGGACTTTGGATCACTGAGCAACAGTCCAATTCTTTTTCTCCTTAGCCCAGGTAAGACACTTCTGACGTTGTCTTTGGTTCAGAAGTGGCTTGGTACGTGGAATGTGACAGTTGTAGCCCATTTCCTGAAGACGTCTGTGTGCGGTGGCTCTTGATGCACTAACTCCAGCTTCAGTCCACTCCTTTTGAAGCTCTCCTAAGTTCTTAAGATGAGCAGCAAGCTGTAATCATCAAAATGAAAACAAAAAAGTCTTGAAATAATTTATTTTATGTCTAATAAATCTAGAATATTTTTAAGTTTTACGTTTTGAATTAAATTACAGAAAAAAAAACTTTTTCATGATATTCTAATTTATTGAGATGCACCTGTAATATAAAATTATATTATATTTATTTTATTAAATAAAATAGAGTAAAATATTTTTTAAATAACTATATATTTTATTTGGAATTATATATAAGTGAAAAAACAGCTTGACATTATGTACCACTTGAGTTAAAAATAGTATATTCCAAACAGTAAAACAAATTTTATGAAACTGAAAGTTCCAGCTCTAAATTTTGATTGGATGAGGTACATTAGAAGCTGTGGTAATGTGCTGAATCAATAGCCGCTTTTCCACAGTCAGGCCGAACTGTTCTTAGAAATGTAAGGAACGGTTCCAGTTGTGTTTCCACTTGACCCTGGTACGGCACGGCACGATTACAAATCGTTCTCAGCCCAGAATTCTCGGCACAGTTGTCTAAGTCACATGTTGCTCAACAACGTCAAACAAGTAAACTCTATTTCTAAAGTCTAGTGTCTAACAAATCCCTTAAAAACAAGTTTTTAAATTTTTTTATTTTTTATCTAGACTTGTTTTGGATACGTTCAACTCTGAATTTTCACATTTCTCCATGTTTTTTCATCATTCTGATTCTGTAAAGCAGTCTGGCCTAGTAAATGCTACCGTCATACAGTGCAGCCATAATTATACTTTTTTTTATAATTTTTTTTTACTTTTTCTATATCTGTTGATTTTCTGCCGATTCTCTGCCTGGCTTTTTTGCATCTTCCTGCATTTTCCTCAAACACCTTTTGTCTCCCTGTCTTTATTTTTCCCTCAATTGCGGCATTTTTTTTTTTTTTTTTTTGCCTTATTCTGTTGTTTTCTTTCCCATGATTTTTATCTCTTTCTTTTTTCTCTGCTCGTTTCCCTCCCTCATTTTCTGTCTCTCTCTCTTTCTGTCTGTCTCTCCCCTAAGGCTCTCAGTGGGGGAGCGGCAGTAGAGGGGGGCGGTTCTGAATCCTCTGGGCTGGCGGAAGCGCCGTGCTGCCCCCCCCCATAGCCAATCAATGCCATCCTTTCAGTTCTGGCCGAGCCCCGCAAACAGGGGGATCAATAAGTTATTAGCACCATTCTGTCAGCTGTAATGTGGAGATTGATTGGAGGTTGGGGCTCCGCCGCGCCGCCCGCCACTTCCCCTGCCTGATAAAGATGACAGATTAAGGGAATAAGAAAAGGGAATTAAGGAGTGTGGCCTGTCCAACTTGTCAGTAGCTGGAGAGAGACGGACGGAGCAAAGGGAGAAGGAGGAGAAAACCAAGAGCCTCCCGCTTTCCCTCTCATTTAGTCGTTTTGCTATTTCTCCATCCATCTAGGCTTCTCTTTTCTCCTCTCCTCCCTTTATTAAAGCACCGCCCAGGCTGAAGTTTAAAGGAATTAGCAGCAGTGCTGGCGACAGGAGCCGTTCCGTGAGTTGGGTAACATGGAGGCTCCGAGCCTCCCTGTTTGGTGTTAAATGTGAGCATCACAGCTTTAAGAGGCAACATTTAATTGGTATTAAAGGCTTTCCGCCTTAAAATCTCTGACCCTGAGGCAGACAGGCGCTGCTGAAACCCTGCCTCTCCCTTGAGCGCACTGTGAGACAGAGAGAGCGCAGTATTCTTGCTGCTGTTGTGGATTTTTGAAGCTCTTTGAAGCTGTATTTTGCATTTATTTTTTGAATGAGCACTAAATTTCAGGGTAGAGAAGTACATAAAGTATGTATAGCAAATTTTTACTAAAAAAGTTTGTATAAAAAGACTAAGCATACTATTACTATTTCTTCCTTATAAGTAGTAGGCTGATATGCTATTCCAAATTTAGCTTAATGTTATATGTGGAAAAGCAACAGAAAATACTGTGAGAAATACTCTCATATTGTAAGTGATCTCAACTTTCCAGCGAAAGCAAATTACCTGTACATTTTTTCAATCCATTTTTGAATTGGGACTTTCAAATTGTGTAAAAATGCAAAATTACCTTTTATTTTCTGACTATTGCTGGATTAGAACAGTTAACATGGAGGTTTATAAGGAGAAAAGAAACTGTGAGTGAGTCAGTGTCACTTCCCGCCTCCAGCTCCTCCTTGCAGAATAACTGCTTCCTCCTCACAGTCCCAAACTCTCTTCTTTTGTTGAGTGCATTACTTCAGCTAGAGACCAAAATGCTAAGAGCAGACAGAGAGTACGGTCCGGAGCCAGGTTTCCTCTCCGCCTGCGACGACGCCATGGGCACACTGCCCTGCTCAAAAACTTCCCCCTCTCACTTACGAAAGCATTTCGTACTGCAAATCACTCTGTCCCGCACTGTCAAATCATATCATGAGAATTTAAAGTTTTAAAGTTTGTGTTTAATCACTTGGGGGGTTTGATTTGGGGGACAGTGCTGTGTGAGTTTGAGCTGTAGGTCTGAGTGACAGTTCAGGACCGTTGATTTCGAAGAGATGGAGATGGAGGTTGAGATGAAGAGGAACTGGACTCAGCCCAGGGCTTTGGGAGTCTTGGCAGGCAGGAGGTTGCCTGATAAGACGTGATGGAGCTTGGAGAACAGTCTGGGCTGGAGATAGCAGCACTAGGGTGGCTGAGCCCTGTGGGAAAGACACCACTAAGAGATTAGGGTCAAAGAGAGACATACAGGGAGGAAGTGAGAGCAGATCAACATAGCTGAACAGAAACCAGAGGGTCCTGTGGTTTGTAGAAGTTTTTCCCAACCCTTTTTGTCTTGGGTACCTTCACAACCCTCCTTCATAAGTTCTCCTTCATCCACACCGAATCAGAAATCTGCTCCTTTTAACTCATATTGTATCATTTAACACCTTTTAAACTAAAACTTTACTGGCTTATCTGAAGTTTTTGCACATTGCTTGAGAAGCAAAAGAGACAGGAGCAGCCGATTGCTATAGTTTTACACTCATGCAGTGATCGTATCAGTTCTATGTGAAGATAGAGAGCGGAAAATAATTGAATACGCCAAGGGAGATTCTTCACCTCAAAGGCCGACGAAGAGAGAAGTGGAGTGAGAGACAGACGGAGGGAGTGTTGTTGTTGTCTTTGGGCGGAGGTTAGGAGAGGATATGGGGGCCCATTAGAGAGGCCCCTTTTTCTCTTTGGAGTGGGATAGACAGCCTTCCCCCCCTGATGAGAAGACATCAAACAGCGTCATTAGTAAAGCTCGCTCCCCACAAAGAATCCCAGACCGAGCTCTGCCACTCCAAAAGCCCTTTCAAGCGCAGGCTTGCTTTTCTTTCTCTCTATGTGTCTCTCTCCAGCACTCTTATCTGAGAGAGGGATGAACCGTACGCTTGGTGTCGAGAGGCAGGGGTGCGAGAGAGTAGTTTGTACTTTTGTGTCGGACATATACGAAGGTGCAGCCTCTCTCGGTTTTGTTGCCATGCAAGAATCTCCCCCTTCACTCTTCTTTGATGTGTAGAGCTTTATTCATGGCTTACATGTAAGGGTTATCTGTAATAATGGCTTCCTTTAAAGACCCTGTGAAATAAAAAATAAGAGTTTTGTGGCTTTTTAGTTCATATCTGTTAGCTGTGAGGCTAATGCTACTACACTAGTTCATCCCAAAATGAAAATTCTGTCATTAATTACTCACCCTCACGTCGTTCCGAGCTCATAAGACTTTCACAAGACTAACTCAAATAAAGATCTTTTTGATGAAATCTGAGAGATGTCAGTTCCTCCATGGATTGCCTTTGCAACGACCACTTTGACGCTTCAAAAAGTTCATAAAGAGATCGGAAAACTAATCCATATGAATCGAGCAGTTTAGTCCAAATTAGTCAAATTTAGACCACTAGAAGAATTAACCTAATTGGTTATGCAGCACATTTGAGCTTCCGGAAGAGGTTTGTTCTTGTGCGTCATTCAGGTTCGGTTGAGCTTCTGCTTATGTTCACTGATCAATGTTTACATTTGAGTAAAAGCCTAAATAAATCATTTCATCATAAAAAGCGATCGAGTCTCTGGACTAAACGGCTTCATTCATTTGGATTTGTTTCCCGATCTCTTTATCAACTTTTTTAAGCGTCAAAGTGGTCAGCCTCCACTTTTCTAGAGAGAGAGAGAGAGAGATAAAGAAAGAAGGGAGAGGAACTGACATTTTTCAGATTTCATCAAAAAGATTATTTGTGTTCCGAAGATGAACGAAAGTCTTATGAGTTTGGAACGACATGAGGGTAAGTAATTAATGACAGACTTGATGGCTTCATCAAAAGAATATACCATTGATTAATAACCTCGTAGCTAACAGCTATATGTCTTTAACGGTTTATACGTTGTTAAAAATCAATTCCCCAATGGATAAAATGAATAGGATATTTCATTCGTAACCCAACTGTTGCACTTTATACCACCTGCAACTGACTAGAAAGTAACAAATCAAATTGGCTATTTAAAAAGGAAAAAGACGATATGTCAATATGTTGCATTCAAATATTATGTTTCAATAGGAAATATGTCAGCATAAGAAAGAAAACTGCGCTTGTTGAGCAATATTATGTGGTCTTTAAAATAATGCCCCCACAGGGCACCATAAATGTTTTTAAAATAACTTTTTATGATATCTATAGACAATAAAACACAATAAATACAATAAAAGTTCAAATTCAAGCAACATGTATAATCCATTTTGTCTCAATTTATTGCGCAATCCCATTAGATAAAGAATCAGACAGCAACAAAAGACAAAAGGAAAAGCAAAACTCTGTGGCTTTGACTTTTTTACTTCATGTGGCGCATGAGGGCAGAGAGAGAGAGAGAGAGAGAGAGTGAGAGAGGGAGAGGAGAGTGCAATGACAAACGGTCTCTTCCTTCCTGCATGCATGCACCACCATGCTCTCAGCAGCACCCCTCCCAGCATGATTAGCAGGATATTGATTTGAGATGTGTTTGGGGGGAGGAGGGTGCTGTAATCGTACACTAGACACCAGCGGCTCACTAGAGCGCTGCATTAGGCTAGTGCAGACAGCCTCCACTTTTCTAGAGAGAGAGAGAGAGAGAGATAAAGAGAAAAGGGGGAGGGAGAGAAAGAGTGATAGAAAGGAAGGAAGAGATTAGCAAAAGGTGTGAGCTCTATTCACTGAAAACAGAGAGTGAGAGTGAGTTAAAAAAAAGCAAAAAGGCATAATAGCGCGACAACAGGAGTTTGATAGAAGCCAAGACCGCTTACTTTTTTCTATTTTTTTTCTCGCTCGCCTTGTCATTTCTTGTCATTTTACTCCGTATTAGGCCGGTGTGAAGACCAAGAGCGTTTGTATGCACAGATAGAGAGATAGTCAGAAGACAAGAAACAACGGTAGAGAGCGAGGGTGAGTGCAAAAGAGAGGGAGCGTGTTTGTTCGAGATAGGAGAAAGAGAGAGAGCGGGCAAAAGAATCTCTCGTTTGGCTGAGTAAGAACCAGATCTGTCATTCACGCTGGCGCAGGGCCCTCTCATCTCTTCGTATCTTTAGTCGCTCTCACAGCTCTATCATGTATGCAGGTACAGAGCCAGGCAGTGAACTGCATGCCGAGGGGTTTAGGGGCCGTCTGACTGCATCTGAACCCCCCTAACCTCTTTTTTTTTTTTCACAGATGACATTCTAGGCAAGAGGAGAGCCTACTCCCCCAACAGCAGCAGCGAGTGCCCATCTGACAGCAAGAAGTCCCGCAGCGTGTCACCTAAAGGTAGGGGGCCCCTCTCGTGCATGTGTGTGCATGTGCGTATGTGTGCTGGAGATGAAAATGTGCTACAATCAGAGCTGTTTAACCTTAGTGCATAAGATGGAGTAGGTGGGAATAGATGGGGCGAGATTGAGCGAGAGTGGAGAGAAGGGGTGGACAGATAGTAAGAGGAGGGAGGAGAGAACAATGCTCAGTGGAAGACAGGCATCTCCTCCCCCCTCCTGTTAACTTTTGCGCACACTCTGTGTGGCGAGTTCACAAGTGCAGCGTTGCTAATTCATAGGATATATATAGAGAGTGGTTCTGAAAAGTTTAGTGAAATGTTAATTGTAAATTAAGAAATTAACATAAATCTAAATGTCTTAGCACTTCAGTGGAAGAACTGAGTCACATGATCAGTGTCACAAATTTGATTAATTGATTAGTGACCTAGAACAGTGAATCTCAACCTTTTTTGAGTCATGGACCCCAGAATAAAATTGGCTCATTGGTATCATTAATGTCTTTGTGACGACCAAATACAATCAAGTATAATTTATTACTACGTTAGTTGCCAGTGACTCACGACCCCCACTATCCTCAGAGGTGGTTAAAATGTACAAACGTTGTGCCCAATGGCGCACACGCACTAACGCCTGTTTCACACATACTCTGTTTGCAGTGCGTATGCGGTGCGTATTTTTTTCTGTGCCTATATTAACGGATTAGAGCGTTCAGACTGCACACAGATGTAGTCCGGCAGTGCGTTCCAGAAGCGGTGCGTCTGCAATACATGTTTATTTTAATGCGAACAGTGCGCTATCGTTTTAATTCAGTGTGGTGCAGCGCAGCAAAAGTAGACTGTGCTTAAATGATCGCTGCACTGCACCGCGCTGAATTAAAACGATAGCGCACTGTTCGCATTAAAATAAACATGTATTGACGCGAAAAACTAGTAATTTCACCATAGATGCATATAATTTAAAGTCTATTACACAGTCAACACATGGCTTTTTTGCCTCGGGTAAAGCAAAGAAAATGGCACCTTACCTGGCATTAGGTGAACATGCCTTTGTAGTACATATGCAGCATGCGATTATTTTTATTTCAAATCCAAGAGTTGTTACTGAACATGGCTTGTCTACACTACATTTAAACGTTTTATTCAATTTATTCCTTTATATTTATGTAAGTAATACTTTTGATTTATATATTGATTTATATATTTTATATACTTGCTCAAAGTGGCAAAACATTTAAACATACGCTTTATGTTAAAATCACAGACATTTTAAATTAAAACTTAAAATAGACAAAAAAAGGCAACTCTTGTCTTTTCTTTCCTTTTAAATCCATTTTCAAGAAATCCCTCAGGTCATAAACAACTTTGTTTTTCCACCTTCACGAAGAGACGACTGCACTAGGGGTCCATGGACCCCTGGTTGAGAAACACTGACCTAGAATACCTGAAATATTGATTCAAAATTCTTAAACTTGTAAAATGTATTCTCAGAAATGTACTTCCAAATTTAAATTAGATCTTGAATGCCAGGTTTTCAATGTGTTCTCAGACTTTCAGACATTTATAGCAGAGTCTAGATGGATTCTCTTTTTTTTATTTCCTGCCCTTCTAACTAACACACCTCCGCGCTTGGGTGCCGATGCTCAGAAAGGGAGAGTTTTTGTTGTTGAGAGCATGTTGTAGGAGTTGAAAATCAATAAAGTAAGAGTGTTGCTGAAGCTGGATTTGCTGTTTTGCATAAATGTGTGCTGGATCACTGAGGCTCTGGACACAGTCATTAACCAAACACACTCACCTTCACCTAGACCTGCTAAAAAAACCTCTTGTAGTCATAGGGTCAAAGCAGCAGGGATCTAGATTTAGTAGAGGTGAATAGGATGAGTTCTGTATGAACTGTTTCATCTGATTACTCTGATGGTGCTTGTAGAGACAAAAAGTTCGGAAAACAGTATTTGATTTGAAGTTTTGACACTCTTTGCTGAAAATCAGGTTATTAATGTTGCAGTCTCTATTGCAGGATGGGCACCTTAAATCCTGGAGAGTTTAGCTCCAAACCTAATCAAACACACCTGAACAAGCTAATCTATGTTTTCAGGATTACTAATGCTGCCTTCACATGCTCGCGGGATTATCGGAAATACGAGTTTCCTAGGTAAAAATCGCACATGAACGCCCTCCCATTCCTCCCTTGAATGCGATGAGCTCGTAATCACCACTTCAGAAGTGGGAATTATCAAATTTCCGATAGCACGTGAAGGCAGCATAAGATACAGGCAAGTGAGTTTTTATCAGGATTGGAGCTAACCTTTGCAGGACAGCGGTACTCCAGGTTGCCCATCCTTGTTCTATTGTAAAACAGGCTCTCTCAGGTTCTTCTTTGGGTTGGAACATACTGCATGCATGTCCCACATCCATACTACCATCATAACTAAACTAGGTATTAAAGAAGGCTCAAATCCAAGAAGTCCAGTTTAGGATTATTCTAATATATTTTACAGTGGTCTGTTGGAGAGAAAAAGAGCAAGTGAGTGAGGGACACAGTAAGGAGGATTGGATGATGTTTGACTTCCTTCTCCTGCTAGGAAAAGAAAGTGTGGTTTCTTTTTCCTTTCATGAATGTGTTTGAGTTTGTGCGATAAGCCCATGGTTTTGAGGTTACTGTGTTTTTGGACATCATTTGTACATATAATGTTCATTTGGGTGAAGTAATCAAATCTAAAATTTTGCTCAAAATAATATCTTCATGCTAACATTTAAATCTTAATATTTAACTAAAATGTAAATCGGTGATGCTCCTGGGCATTGTCAGCCAGCTGAGCTAATGAGGTAAAACAGCGTAACAGGCAGGCAGCAGACACATCAGGCAGACTCAGTGACACCAAGTCAAATATAATCAAACATCTAGCAGGAAGAGTTGAGCAGGCAGTGATCTGGATCTGTTCCTCAGACCAGTGAGGTGAACAGTTCTGCAAATTGTAACATATTTTTTGGTTAATTTGTTAATAATATTTGTTTTGTTTCATTCCCCCCTCCCCCCAAGTTTTTAGCAAGACATTTACAGAGGTCCTAAAATTAACACTCGTCAAGCGCCAAATGCGAGTAAAAATCGGTGTTGGTGAGTATGTGAAACGGTATCAATCACCAGTTGGCCGGTAACATATTTATGAATTCTAACAATGCAAAATTGTGAGAACATTCACGTGAACAAATGTGAACAAGGCTCAGGACAGATGACAATCCAGCTGTGCGTCTCAGACAGTGTGCAAATACTGAATTGAAACTCTTTTTTTACATCTTCTTCTTGCACTTGTGAAGACATATTCAAACAAAATTATGTCAAAACGTTTTTGCAAGTATCCTTGTAAACATAGTCAGTTATGTCTTAAGTGCACGTAAACAGTTGAGAAAAAAAAAATGACGTCATGTGTAACAGTATGTTGGATCCATGCATTAACTCTTAAAGTGACAGCAGCTAATATTCATTCTGCTGTCTGTGTTTTTAATGTTAATCAAACAACAAAAGACAAAGAACAATCACACATTGCTCTTGTAACTTTAATAAGGATTAATCTATGTTTCATTGCTGGTAAAAATATTTATGGATTTAAATTTTCTTAAGTCACCGGCCATTGGCAGGTGTGGCAAAAAGTTAGTTATCTGTGGCAGTGAGATCATTAATAATTTTTCTAAATACTGTATATAAGAAAAAAGCTGTCATTCTGCAAATCCAATTTTACCTTTGGTTATCCCTTCATCCACACGGAGACGCGTTTAGCTGTATACGCAAACAATTTGTGTTTCGTCCAGACGGATCCGGTGTTTTGGGAGCCTGAAACCGCTATTTTTTTAAACCGGGTCCCACAGAAGATAAATCTGAAAACAACACCCTTGCATTTTCATCTGTACAGCCAATCCGTATATTTTGTGAATCAATAATGTCATCACCCCACGTCTCGACTCTAGTCAGACACCGCTACGTCACGTAACAGCAACAACAACGACAATAGCAGACTACATGCTTGTGTTCATGCTGCAGAAGCTACTGAGCCTATTAGCTTTACTAAAATAAAGCTTTATTTCTAAGCTTTAATTCAATTCAATTCACATTTATTTGTATAGCGCTTTTCACAATACATATCGTTTCAAAGCAGCTTTACAGAGAATGCATGTCAACATTACAATTTAGAGAATGCAGTTAGCTAATAATGTAATAATTTAGGCAATTTATTTACAATCACTGTTAGCAATTTAATTGAAGGTAGAAGCAATGAGCTCCTGGAAAAATGAATTACATATTAACAATAATTAGGATACATAGAAATTTGGGAATGTGCGTGTTGATCCAGACGCTTTAATAAAAGCGTTTGTTTAGCTTTACTGTTTAGCTTTACTAAAGTTTGTATACAGCGCGCAAGGTTTATGCGCATGCTCCAAGTCTTCTCCATTTTTACTGTATGTCTGTAGCAGAATTACAGCGCCACATACTGGTCTGGCATGTATACTACATCGTTTTGAGTCGGTTTCAGTGGTTTTGTGTGTACGCAGATATTTGAGACGAGGAAAAAAAAAAAAGATCGGATAGGGAAAGCTCTGGCTTCGTGTGGATGTGGCCAAAGTTTAATGAAATGTATCTGCCACACTAAAACTGAAAATACTATGCAAATCACAGCAAATCAGAACATATTTTATGTGACAGTATTTTGGGCCAGTGAGATTTTACTGTGGGCAGAGTTACCCAGTATGTCCAAACTCATTGTGGTGCATTTAACCTCAAATTTTTTATTTATTTTTCACTTTGTGTTACATCTCATGTATGCTATAAAACGTTCAATATGTTATCTAAAACAATATATATATATATATGCTTGTATATATTTTAGAGTAGTCAGTGTGCTGCTTGTATAGTAGTATAGATTTACTGTCCTCTAAAAATAACTCAACATACAGCCATTATTGTCTAAATAGCTGGCAACAAAAGTGAGTACACCCTAAGTAATAACAGTTCTATGTCTTTTAACCATGCAAAGCCACATGTACTATTTATCATGTTCATGTTTTTGTCTGCTTGATAGGACCATACAAATTTGCATATCTTGTATTAGAGCAGTTAAAATTTGGTGCTTTGAGTACAATTCTCTCATACTGACCACTAGATGTTCAACATGGCACCTCATGGCAAAGAACTCTCTAAGGATTTGAGAATTAGAATTGTTGCTCTCCACAAAGATGGCCTAGGCTATAAGAAGATCGGTAACACCCTGAAACAGTACAATGGCCAGGGTCATACAGAGGTTTTCCGAGACGGGTTCCACTCAGAACAAGCCTGGCATAAAAAAACAGACGCATGAGTGCTGCCAGCATTGCTTTAGAGGTTGCAGAAGCGGAAGATCAGCTTGTCAGTGCTCAGACCATACGCCGCACACTGCAGCAAGTCAGTTTGCATGGCTGTCGTCCCAGAAAGAAGTCTCTTCTGAAGCTGGCTCACAAGAAAGCCACAAACAGTTTGCTGAAGACAACCTGTCCAAGAGCATGAATTACTGGAAAATTGTGTCTAGCCTACAGTCAAGCATGGTGGTGGTAGCATCATAGTCTGGGGCATGCGTGCTGCTGGGACTGGGGAACAGCGCTTCATTGAGGGAAACATGGATTCCAACATGTACTGTGACATTCTGAAGCAGAACATGATGCCCTCCCTTCAGAAACTGGGCCAAACGGCAGTTTTCCAACATGATAACGACCCCAAACAAACCGCCAAGATGACAACTGCCTTGCTGAGGAAGCTGAAGGTGATGGAGTGGCCAAGTATGTGTCCACACCTAAACCTTATTTGAGAACCTGTGGGGCATCCTCAAGCGGAAGGTGGAGAAGTGCCATGTGTCTAACATCCACCAGCTCCGTGATGTCATTATGGAGGAGTGAAAGAGGATCCCAGCAACAACCTGTGCAGCTCTGGTGAACTCCATGCCCAGGAGGATTAAGGCAGTGCTAGATAACAGTGGTGCTCACACAAAATATTGACACTTTGGACACAGTTTTGACATGTTCACTTAGGGTGTACTCACTTTTTTTTTTTTTTGCCAGTTATTTAGACAATAATGGCTGTATGTTGAGTTATTTTTAGAGGACAGTAAATCTGTACTACTATACAAGCAGCACATTGACTACTCTAAAGTATATACAATTTTAATTTCTAAAGGTTCTATTGTTGCTTGAGAAGATATACTAAAATGGTTGCTGAAATGTGAGGGGTGTACTCACTTTTGTGAGATACTGTGTATATATATATATATATAGCTCGCATAAAAGTGACATTCTGAAATACAAATAACGATGGTAATTAAATTAAATATAATTTCAGTATTCTAATAATAGAGTTTCACATAACTACATCTAGTATGTGACATCTGTATATATGTGTCACAACACATTGACGCCCAATAATCAGTGGTCTGAGATCTCTTGTGTTTAGACAGCATTTTATTTTGAGGCATTACCTGCTGACTCGTCACCGTGTAGCCAATCAGCACGGCTGCTGCAGTGAGAATGATAAATGGGTGTTATGTGTGTTTTAGTCCTGTGAATTACAGTTGGCTTGCGTCGGTCACCCGCTGTGGATTAGCATGGCTTTGGAATGCCGCTGATCTAATGTCTTGTGTCTGTGATCCATCACCACA
This sequence comes from Elopichthys bambusa, assembly GCA_037101425.1. Classification (NCBI taxonomy): domain Eukaryota; kingdom Metazoa; phylum Chordata; class Actinopteri; order Cypriniformes; family Xenocyprididae; genus Elopichthys; species Elopichthys bambusa. Next base: position 12,076,904 of record CM074451.1, read on the forward strand.
CCCAAACAACATAGCAATGTGTATGCCTTTGTGTGCACATGTGTGTGTAGATTGAGAGCATAGCAGCTGCTGTTGTCTAAGGTCCTACCTCCCATACATACACACACACACACACACAACCACAGAAATACACACACACAGCTGGAGGGTAGCACTGATCTCAGTGCAGCAGGTAATGACTAAAGCAGACAGAAAAGCTGCAAAGGCTGGACTTAACACAAACTGTTCACTGACACAGACCACCTTTTTCACCTCAGATCCAGAACGTCATGTCTCATGTTATTCCTTTCATGAATTGAATGAAGATTTTCAGAATTATATATATATATATATATATATATATATATATATATATATATATATATATATATAAAATTTTATTTTCTTATACAGTATCTCACAAAAGTGAGTACACCCCTCACATTTTAGCAACCATTTTATTATATGTTCTCAAGGAACAATTATATAGAAATGAAAATTGGATATACTTTAGAGTAGACAATGTGCAGCTTGTATAGCAGTACATATTTACTGTCCTCAAAAATGACATACAGCTGTTATCACTTAGGGTGTACTCACTTTTGTTGCCAGCTATTTTGACAATAATGGCTGTATGTTAAGTTATTTTCAGAGGACAGTAAATCTATACTGCTATACAAGCAGCACATTGACTACTTTAAAATATACCCAAGTTTCATTTCTATAGTATTGTCCCTAGAGAAGATATACTAAAATGGTTGCTGAAATGTGAGGGGTGTACTCACTTTTGTGAGATACTGTGTGTATGTGTATATATATATATATATATATATAGTATTGAATTGATAAAAAGTGATATTAAGAACTTTTATAATGTTACAAAAGATTTCTAGTTCAAATAAATGCTACTCTTTTTAACTTTCTATTCATCAAAGCATCCTGAAAAAAAATGTATCATGCTTTCACAAAAATATTAAGTAGCGCAGCTGTTTTCAACATTGATAATATATATTCAAACAGAAAACAGTTATTTTAAGTTGTAAATATATTTCATATTATTACTGTTTTTATTGTATTTTTGATACATTTCATACTATATATATATGTACATACAATTGCATACATATATACTATACTATATGTATATCTTAAAATATCTCTCTCTCACATATACACCCACAGCAGAACTGTTCATACTCTCAATGCCTCAAAACATCATCCACATGAGCACGCTCACACACACACACCTGAAGCCTCTCGGGTGGATTATCTGGCGCTTGGCAGAACACACTCCCCCCAGTCTCCTGCGCTAGGCCACACTGCTTCTGTTCGCCTGCCCGGGGCCAAGCTCCAGTTTCAATGAGGAGGGTAAAATATCCCCCCTTCCACCTCTCTTCCTCCTCCCCATCTCTCCCCCAAGAGTCTCTCCCCATGCGTTAGCTTGAGTTACTGCCGCCCAGCGTACCGAGGAGAACCACACATCATCTCACTCAAATACTCAAACATCGCACATAAGATCGCACAGTTTGGAACAGCTGATTCAATTTTGCTTCTTCTCATCCCACAGAGAACTCTCACACGCCTGCGCTGGAGCCGGGCAGTCACATGACCCCCGAGGAGCACTACAGGCGCATGATGTCAGCTCTGAACGAGCATGGCTCTTATGAGGAGCAGCAGCAGCGCCTGTACCAGCTGGCAAACAACATGGGCATCCCGAGCCACGGTGAGTGTGCGTCACCTGTGTATGTGTGTGTGAGCTTGTCTCTGTATCCGCTCTAATTACCCATGTAGTCTTATTCCTGGATACCACACAAACAGCTAGGGCTTGACTGTGGAGATTACTGACAATTCTATTTGTGGTCTCAGCCCACCCAACGGTAGGATGTCAGAGTGGGTGATCTGTGACTACTGCCACACACAGTAGTAAATAACACTGCCATTGGGCCCTGAGGTCGACTGGATCGATTTGGCCCTTTGATTGGCTGCAAGCCAACCCTCTAAATTACCAACACCATGAAAACTGCTCCTTTGCTCCTTTTCTCATGCCTTTTCAAATTTACGATCACTGACGAGGTACCAGGGTTAACGGATGCGGATTTGTAAGATTTGTAAACCGAAATTTAGTGAGCATCATTTTGTTTTATTTGTTTGGTTACATCTTAACTGTGTTTTAGAGCCTTGTTGACGTTTTTCTCTGAGAAACCGTTAATTGCCTCCAGCTTTTATGGCCTTTTTTCAGTAGCATAAATTTAATCAATCTCACATTCTTGCTAAATCTGAGAGCATACGACTTTAAATTTTATTTGATCAGTAATGATTCTTAATTACTGCTTGCAAATCCAAAAGGGGGAAACACTATAAAGGGTTTAATTGCCTCTCTCATACATCTGTAAGAAATTAGTGCCACTGTATGTGCCGTTCGTGTCTGGGATTTTATGACAGAGGTGCTGCGCTCTCCTGTCACCTCCACCTAAATGTTCCTTTGTATTTCTACCATCACACCAAGGCAAGTTGTGGACAAATTCACACACAGTTCCCTTCCCGACTCTGCCATTTCTTCTCTCCTTGCTTTCACTTTTCAAGCTGAACTTCCTTCTGCTCTCCATCTCTACTCCTCTCATCCACCGCAACCACCTAAAAAAAGGTGTGGTTATTTGTAGAAAGGAATCTGAATCCGAGAAGAAAAGGCAGGGCGTTTACCCGTCTGTGGGTAATCCAGTGAGAGAAAGCAGCCGCGTGATTTGCGGGGTCACCGTCGGTCCCTCCCCTAGATTTCTGGAAAAATGTCAGGTGTATGGTTTCATAATGGTTGCCATTGAAAACAGACTCACCAGGCCAAGATGCTGTTCCTCCCCTTAGGAATGCAAGCGTGCTGGCTTGCCCCTGCATGCTGAGCTCATAAGCCTACGATAAGGCCGTGCCAGTCAACCACTGCCAACATGCCTGGCTGCCAAGACTTTGATGAGTGAGATACCCATTCTCACCTTTTCACCTAATGGTCTACTGTATACATCTATGATGTTTCTTTAGTTTTTTTCAAGGTATTCGTTCACCCAGAATGTAAATTATGTCATCATTTACTCACCCACGTCGTTCCAGATCTGTATGACTTGTATGACACAAAATGTGAAATACTGTGTGTGCACAGATCATTTTTTTCATGCAGTTACAATGAACAGGGTCTGAGGTTTCAAAGTTTCAAAAAGCCCCTTAAAACTATCATTTAAGTATCATTCAAGGCAAAAATGTAAGTCATTTGCATGGTTGCGCTCCGGGTGACCCGAGTCCCGGCTCGTACACCTTTTCCGATCCCGTCCCTCTCTCTATTTCTCACTTTGTTTCCTGTCTCACTATACTGTCCTATATCAATAAGGGCAAAGTGCCAAAAATAAATCTTAAAAAATCTTTAAAAATTTTATAAATCTTAAAAAAGAAATAAAAGAAATATAAGTCATTGTTCACTGAAAATATTGACAACATCTGATTCTGATACCGATATCTATAGCAGTAGTCCTTTTTAATGAATCTGAACCGATTCACAAATCGGACTTGGTTCTCGGGTTCTCATTGACTCAATCTGGTCACAGCTGTTAACAGCTCACTGGAGGGAAAGTTTATCAGTAAATATAAACTTCAGTTTTGGTGTTTTCCTTAGTTGTATGGCTTAAAATATCGTTGAATATATAGTCATATGAGCCACTATTATCATGGTTTTGTGGTGATCATGGTTGATGGTGATCATCAGAACAACCATTTTATAGTATCTGCACTCCCAATTTATTGAAGTCCAATTTTTTGCCTGTTTTTAATACAGGTTTGAAACTTCACAAAGGTGAATCAATAATGACAATTTTTTATAATTATTTTTATATAATTTGAAGCTTTTATAAGTTTTCACCTTCAGTAATTTAGATTTGCACTTGTCACATATTTGGTTCTTCTAGCCAGCTGTCAGCCCCAAGCATTCCCTTCCCACTCCTTCATATTTTACTCGTTTTTCCCCCTTTGTCCTCAAGTCGCTTTTAATTTATGTTCTTGTTTGGGTTTTTTGTTGTTTCTCCAGCGCCATAGCTCACACAGAGCTGCTTTTGACTTTTTGGGAGTGAGTTTTCAGAGAAAACTCTCTGGCGCAGGGAAACGTCAACCCCAGCTGTGTTTCTGTGTGTTTTCTCCTCTTTTCTTTACCTCCACGTGCCTCCATCTCCCTGCTCTCTCCTTTGAGATGCCTTCTTTCTATCTGGCTCCTTTCCGTTCCTTCATATCTCTGCACCTTCCTTATGGCTCCGTCTTTATACCCCTCCACTCACCCCACCCCCTCGTGTGTGCCTCTGAAGTGTGTTGGGAAGTGTTGATGCAGTGTGGGGATCTATACAGTAGGCTCTAAAGAGCCCTTGACATAGGCAGAGAGTAGGGCCAGGCCCTTCTGACCATTCCCCCCAGACAAACGCACACACTCCCCAAGAACTCTCTACGCACAGCCCTGCTTTTATATTCTCTCTTTCTTTTCTCCCTCATTCTTTCTCGCCTGGATCCCCGCAGAGTATCCTTTCATGTGTTTGAAGTGGAGGCCCTGAAATGAAAGGCCGTGAAGGAGGCACGGATAGGTTTGTGTGAGTGTTGGAGTTGGGGCAGGAAGGGGGGTGGGGTGGCGGGGTGGATATGGTGTTGTGCACCTTTAGCTTTGGCTATGATGAGGTTGCTATAGGTACTCAAACATGGCCATTCAAATTGATGGGGCCCTTGTTCGAATTTTGGCGTGAATTTTAAATGCAAAATATCTCTGATAATTAACCTTGATGATATCTTTTAATATATATAATATACACATTTTATACACACATACTACCATTTGAAAGTTTGAGGACAGTAAGAGAAAAAGGCACGGGCTGCTCTCAGTTTTCTTTGGATCTGTCATCCCCCTGAAAGAATTGCAGATGAGTGCTGTGTCTGTCAGCTGCTCCTGGCAATACAGAAGCTCTCAAAGGCGTGCCAGTGCTTTGCCACAGAAGCCCTGCGTGTACGTGGTGCAGAGGAAACCAGATCTCGATAGGTAAAGATTCCACAGTAACACTGACTCAGAAGATGCAAATTTGGGGTGTGACAGAGGACGCAGAGTGAATGTGGGTGGGAGATGGTTGCATGGGTGTCAGAATGTCACTGTTTGGATGACTGGTGTGCTTGTACATGCAGCCCCAGATGACCCTGTTGCAGGTTAAAGGGAATAATTCATCGCTGGGCAACCAAGGAAAAGGGCTTCAGAGCAGCTTTGAGTTAAGTGGAATTTGGGGCTGTTTTACAATATTGGAAAGCTGATAGGTGTGTATTGGAACATGGTTGCTGGTTATTAGAAGATTTGTTACCAGTCCGAGATTGTCTAAGAGCATCAATGATGTGCTGGGAACCAGCTACCGTTTTCCAAAACATATCTACAAGCTTTAGCCAGATTATTCCAGCTGGTAATAATGTGTGTGGACAGACTACTAATTATTTTGGTCATCTGGAATGTGTATGTGACCAAATGACAAGCGTTGCTGCTTTTCCTTGAAAGAAGATTCTTCTGGTTTTTTTTTTCATTCTCTTTTATTCCCTCTCACGGGCTGTTAGAGGTTTGTCCGCTGTCATTCTGGGCCCCCGCGGGGCAGTGCAATAAACAGATCAATACAGCGGGCCTGCACACATTAATATCTGTCGTGGTGCCTCCGACCCGATCACTCAGGCCCACACGCCAGCCTCGGAAATGGCCGCCAGCTCCCGAGGGAACCGTCTAATTAAAAAAGGGCCAGAGGAGAGAGGGAGCGAGAGATGAGAGCGAGGGAGAGGAAGAGAGGGAGGCATGCAGGATGGATTTTCTATTTAACACTCTTTCATTAGAGAGTGTGCTTCCTGTTGTGACCCTGTTAGTTTGGTAATGTTGGGAGATGGGTCTGGGATGGTCTAATATCACAGATTTAGTAGAGAGACCAGCAGTTCAATTACATTTCAGTCATGTTATCTCAAACAGTTTAAGTCATTATTATTCATATGTAGTTTGTTTTATTTTATTTACTTTTGTTAGTGGTGTTTGCTTAGGATTAGCTATATGAACTAACTCCTAATCTTAAGTATTACATTTCAGCACGTCCCACACTGTTTTATGTACATGGACATGAATAATACATGAATCGAGTGGCTTGTCGAGGTGTGGAATTACTTTTATAAGCAAACAAACTCATGATTTTTGCTTGCCGAATGATAAACAATAATAAAAAGAAAATCCATTCATAGATTGAAGAACACCATATCAACCCACAACACCCTAGAAATGTGCCAGTGACTGTTCATGGGCAAACATCACAATTTTCTTCATAAAATATTGATATTCTAATGTGCTTGTAAAACCAGTGAAAATTTGTTTTTAGTATATTATGGATGTTTTTTCCATATTATGATTTTTTGGGACTCCCAGGGGTCTGCAAGAGCCTGCTGGGGGTTAAAAAAAACACACACACCAAATTTGACATTAATACTGTTTCATTCTGCTTTCTAAAGTCTTGTCAGGAATCATGAGATTGATTAATCATTTATTTTATTCTATTGACAGGCCTCATTTTGTTTTTGTTAAGGTTTATTAGTTTTAATGGTGGGTAGAAAAAGAAGATGTTTTTATTAATAAACAATATGCTTCATATGCAGTTACACTTATATTTGTCCCATAATGCTCATCGCTTCATTGGTAGCGCCATTTTGAACAGTGAAGAAGTGACATAGTGAAATAGATCACCTCGTTTTTTCTTTAACTGATTAAAAAGATTCATTTTTGGGGTGGAGTGTGAAGTCTTGCCTGTGTTGCAGTTAACATATCCTGCTCTGGGACTCTTGGGCTGAATCTTACTGTGTTGGTTCAGAGCTAAACTGACAGATTTGGCACTGACAGTACCGGACGAGTTTCTCGATTTAACTGGTCTGTTCGTTCCATTCACAGAGCTGCTGCGTGTGCGTCAGGAAGCCATGGCTGCCGTTAGAAATCCGGGAGGAATGGAAGCCCACGTCCCCACTGCAGGCAGCTCCTCCAGCCAGCGGCGCAAACAGGGCCTTCCCCAGCACCGAGACGCACAGTTTCCTGAGCGGTAATACACATGCACAACATCGTACTCTTGGGAATATCCCTTTTGCACACTTTTTCAGCAAACTCTAATCTAAAATGTTTAGATTAAATGTATGTTCAGTCTTTCACATTAGTCTCTCCTCCTCTTGCTCTATGATGGGCGTATTACAACCTGACATGGCGTCCTAACCAGACAAGATGCGACAAGTTTTAGCAACAAGCAATCTATCACTATCACAACTAATAAGAAGATATTTGATGTTCACTGTAAAATTATGTGGCAAAGGTTTTGGGCCAATAAGATTTCAATCTGCTACCCAGCGTGATGCAGAAACAGAGACCAAATGACTGACAAAATATCTCACAGTGTCATCTTGTGTAAAACTATATTGTCGTGTAAAAGTGGATGAGGTGTATATGTGCATGCCTGTGTGCGTGTGGTTGATAAATGCCCCTCTGCTGAGTGGAAACCTCTGAGGCGCACTTTAAGAACACTGATACAGGAGAAAATGCTAAGCTTTAAAATAACATGAATATTTTACATTAATAATGAAGCCAACATCCGACTCTAATGAATACTGCATGCATGTTGGAATGGGTGACTGCCTGCCGAAGAGAAAAGAGGGAAAAATTTAATTATGCACCAAAGAAACGGAAGAGGGAAAAGGGAGGGAAAAATAGAAGTTGGCGTTAAGGCCATGGAAAGAATAGAAAATCCACTTAATGGGATGTGCCAGAAGGTATGACCTCTGCGATGACCTCTTCGCAACACTGTTCGATTTGATCTTGTCAGGAGGCATTTATAGAGCTCAGGACCGAACGGGTCACTAGGACAACACACACCGTTCTCCTCCCTACAACGTTTCTCCCCCCGAATCGTTCTCCTCCTCCCTCTCTCCTCATCTCAGCAAGGCCACTGTGCTTGCGGCGCTCCCCTCCGCCTCCAAACAAAGCCCAGGCAGCGGGAGTAGGCAGGTAATTGCTTGTCGATTATTTATGTGGCGCGGGAAGCTGGAGGATCGATAATGGGCCGGCGAGGCGAGGCGGTAGGGAGGAAGTGAATTGGGAGGGGTCGCCCAGCGTGGGTGGGGGAACTCTGTTCAGTTCCTGGCCCAGCGCAGCACCATGTCAGGAGCTCAGCGTGCAGCTTTGACCAGCCAGCCGCCGCAGCTCCGCCAGCTCACGGTAATTAGCCACACAGGACCGCTGATGTTAACGAGGCCTGCACACTTCCTAGGTTGTGGGTGAAAGAAGGGAGGGAGGAAAGTGGTTTTTTTTTTTCTTTTCTTGCTCCTACACACTCAATTTTTTTGTTCATTGGTTATTTAACCCTTTGTTTTACCATTTAGTTTGAGCTCAGAAAATTGCAAAACTGCTAATATGCACATTTATGGGTTAAATCACCCAAAATTCTGTCATCGTTTACGTTTACTCACCATCGTGTTGAACTTTCTATCTTTTGAGGAACACATAAGGGGAATTTTTTTTCCCATGCAGTTACAATGAACAGGGATTTCAAGCTTCAAAAATCATATAACGCATCATCAAAGTATTATAAAAGTGGTCTATATGTATGTCTATATGTGCTTGGCATGTTCTTAAGAATTCATGAGAATGAATCATTTGATTTGATTCACAAAATTAGTCTGAATGATTCATTAACAGAGAAACACTTTTGAATACTTAACTTTTATGTCCTTTCTGAAGCTTTAAAGCTTCACTCTGTATTTATTAAAATTGTATGTAAAAGAGTGACAATGCAGTCTTCCAAATTTCTCCTTTTGTTCTTCATAGAAGAACAAAAGTCATATGAGAATATGACAGTGGGAAAATGATGACAGAATACTGGCCTGTACGTTTGGGTGGGCTACAAGCTTTTAGCACAGATTGTGTGACATTGCCAACCCCTCTAAAGTATCGACAGAGAGTCCGCCAGGCTAAAATGGTGTGCCGGAAACCATTCCTCAGGCTCACCTTTCTATCGACTCTCCATAATTGATTATCTGACGCCCATTAGTGGCTATTGTTAAAAACAAATCATTACCAAGATCAATAGTCCTGCAGCCATGGCTGGCCATTTGTCTGGGTTTAAATGGCAGATTGCATTTAGGGAATCTGCAAGGCAAATCCTAATGTGTTTGGCATGTGGGGCAGCACAAGCAACAGACAGTGGTCTGGAGTGGGGGGCGTTGGGTGAGCAAGAGCCTTATGCATTTTAATGTGCTTCCTGTGCAAATGTGTTCCCGCCTCGAGTCAAGGCGAGGCGGGCACGGTGTGGCGAGCGGCTAATCCCCCGCGCTCCTCTCATTAAGGGCCATCCTGTCAGCTCCGCTCCACTTTTTTCTCTCTCTCTTTTTCTCGTCTGGCCAGTTTGGTGCTCTGCCTTCACACACACAAATACACACACACACACACAAAGACAACACTCCACACTGCCGTTGCTTTCAGGCAGGGAGCGTCGCCGCTGCCACTCTGACAGGTCGTCACACATGAGCGAACACAAGTGGCGTCTACTTGCCCTACCGCTAGCTAGGTTGCGAGAGAGCTAGAGAGATCGACAGATAGAGAAAAGGAGAGACGGGGCAGGGTGGAGGAATGGAGGCAGTCCTCAAAAGATGTACAGGTAATTAAGCCAGTAAACTGAACAGTAGTCAGTGTGCTGGAAATAAATGTAACACATTTTTAAATCTGCCTTGTGCAATTTTTTAAATTGTACTTTTATCTCCACTTAAAGGGATAGTTCACCCAAAAATTAAAATAGTCATCATTTACTCTCATGACTTTTTTTTATATATATCTGTGAAACACAAAAGAAGATATTCTGAAGAATGTTTCTGATGCTTTTATCCATACAATGAAAGTCAGTGGGGGTCATTGTATGGGTTAATAAATATATCTTCTTGTTTGACAGAGTGTTGATATCTCTTTAAAGCACAGAGAAAACTAACAAGCCAACTGGAAAACCTGTTTGGAAATATTTTTTTTTTTTTTTGCAATTTCATCTTGTGTAGCTAATGGAGCACAAATTATATACTGCAGCTTTAAAATTTTTAACATTTCGAGTATTTTGTGAGAATACACGTTAAAACAGAGTCATAAACCCTGCCCTCCAAACATATCGCCCTGTTTTTTCCTTGTTCTCTTTCAACCCCATTTTTCTTTTTCTGTCGGCCAAAGATCCAGAGTGAAATGGTTAATGCTTGCCTCATTCCAAAATTGCTTCCTATAAAAGGAGAAGCACGTCTGCCGGGCACGTCTCCCCATGATTACAGCTAATTACTATCGAGCGGACGCCTCGCGGCCCCAGTCATGCAGCTTTAATTGACCGTTATTCATCTGTGGGCCGCGCAGGGCGGCGCAGAGTTTGGCAGGCCTGGCCAGCGCCGCCCGGGCTAATTGTGAGGCCTGAGGGATTAGGCCAGGTGATTACACACTTCACAGTGTAATTACATAAGCATGGCTGGGCTGCCGGCCCGACTCCCGGCCCCAAGGTCACGCGCTGCCTTCTTCCAGATTAATTGGAGCTGCCACAGAAGTGCGAGGCACCGGCGGAAAGCGGTTATACGATTAGCATTAACATTTCAACAGCCGCCCAATCGATCGATGATTTCCCCCCTTTGTGTCTCTCCACACCTTTCTCAACCCCTCAACCAACCTGTGTTTTTTAGATTTCTTCTTTGTTTTTGCTCAAGGAAGACACGCAAGGGCTATTTAGCTAAGAAATTACATAAAACCTAAGTAGAGCACAGCAAAATATGGCTTCTCTCCTCATTTCAGATATTTTTTTTTGTTTTTTGTCTCTTCTGTTTGGATGTTTATGTGTTGTGGTGCGTCTCTCTCCCCCTGGAGCAAGCGTTGCTCAGTCACAAGTACAAAGCAACCGCGCTGTTCTTTCGCTTGCTTTAGGTGTGTTGGGTTTTCATTTATATTTATGCATGTGTGAGCGCGTGTGTTGGGGGGCTCAGTGAAGAGTTGCAGTAAATGGAGGGGCTTGCATTGGCAAAGGAGCAGTAAAAAGCTTTAAAAAGACACTGCAGGATTTGCCTGTATTTCAGCACCTTGCCACTAGTACACTTCTTCATATTTTTTCTTTCCCTTCTTTTCTCTCCTTACCCCGCCTCTCATTTTCCTTCTTCCCCGCCGGGGCTCTATAAAAGCGGCCGCTGTATTGTATATGAACAGCCTGTGTTCTCCGCCTGTACAAAAGGAGAAAAATATAATTGAGGCTACGCAACACGCCACCTTTTTATTGGCTGAATACGGCGGAGAGAGACAGGAAGAGGAGGGGGATGTGTGCGTGTGTGTTGAGGTGGAAGAGGAAGAACTGTGTTAATTAGTAGGTGCTTCAGCCTGTAGCCCGGGCGAGGCTGGGGGGCCGCCCCAGCTGTCGGAGTATGACATGCTCTTATTGTGCATTCAGGCCTCATTACCAGAGTGGCAGGGCCGCAGAGCGCGGTAGAGCAAGAGGGAGGGAGCGAGAGCGAGGAGATGATGGAGGTTGTGGTGGTGGGGTGGGGGGCAAGGATACAAACAGTGCCGCTGTCCGCAGCGTGACAGGACTGATGAGGGGCTACGGTCGCTCGTGTGCACTGGAGGGAGCGATAAAAATAACCGATGGAAGAGAACGCAGCATTTCCATAACACCACACAGCCATATTGTATTCGACTTGTATTGGTAGTATACTGCCACACAGCAGTAACAGATTGTTGACAACCTGTTCATTACCATAGCGCCATACAACTGTACCAAACTCCTTAAAAAAACTTAAAATGGTAAAAATTACCATAACACCACACAGACATATTAGACTGTTGGAAATCTATATTGTTAGCTTTCCATAACACAGCCATAACAGACTGTTGAAAACCTGTATCATTACCAAACCACCACACAGTCATACCAGACTGTTTCAATATCATACCACACAATAAGAAAGCATGTATTGTGTAAGTCAACATGACATATTTACAGACCCAAAAACAGACTTTTTTATTTACTTTTTTTTGAATATCCTGTGTATGAAAAATGTATCCTGTAATATGAAATAAAATGGGTTATAAATGCTGTTTTGTGTTGACTTCAAGCAGTTTGTGAAAGACTTGTATACAGTAGAAATACAGTAGCAGTTTATTAATGATGGTTTGTTTTTGTGTGTGTGTGTACACAGAGACATATCGCACCCTCCTCCATTGCTGTCCCCACAGAATGCTCCTCATATTGCTCTGGGGCCTCACCTGCGTCCCCCGTTCCTGGGCATGCCTTCTGCCCTCTGCCAAGCCCCAGGTGAGCATTACCTCTGCCAGATATAACACACACTCACATTAACTCCTAACTCATTTAACCTGGGAGTTTCTTTAATGGGGTATGGGTTGTTTTCCACCCATATACACGTTTAGGAATGGTCTCTGATAAATCTACTAATATTTAAATTTGTATTAAAGTTGTATTAAAGCCTTAAAAAAAGAGCATTATTTAACAAAATATCAAATACAATAGCATTTATTTAAAATTGGGAGGTGTGGGCTTTTAAAAACAAAAGGTTAGGTTTGAAAATACAATAGATATTGATCAACATTAAGGCAAAAGTATTTGGACACTGTCTGGTGGTCAAACATAAGTGTAACATCCATAGTTAATGTGATGAACTACACCTATGTTACTCTGCTTGGACACCTGTGTGAACTTGAGAACTGACTTCGTACATCCACTAAAAATGACCTTGAGACCAGTTGGTTAAAAGTAATTCAAAAATCACTCATTTATTTGGTGCCACTGTATATATCTCTATGTTGAATGTGTATAATCTGTGAACACTTGATGTATATTGTATACAAATAGATGTATACTTTATTTATTTTTAATGATAGCTGTACAATGTGGGATGAATATGTTTCCCTACCCTGTAAAATTAATGTTCTCTTGTTGTTGTTCTGTAGGTTATGGTTTCCTGCAGCCTGCTCAGGCAGAGATGTTCGCCCGTCAACAAGAGATTCTTCGTAAACAGAACCTTGCTAGGTAACGTTATAGCTGCACAGAGAAATGTGTTTCAATAGTTACAAGATTTTATCAGGAAAGTTTATTTCCAAGTTGCAGTGTGCATCTCTGATTGTGGGTTGTTCCTCCAGGTTGGAAATGTCTGCTGAGTTGTTGAGACAGAAGGAGTTAGAGAACCTCCACAGGCAGCGACTGCTGGCGGACCCATTGGGCCTGCATCCCGGGCTCCCTGCAGAACACCCTGCCTTGCGCAGCCTACAAGAAATCCCAGAGGGCCACCCACTCCGAGAAGAGCTCAATCGCCGCAACGCCATGCTGGTTTTGCGGCACAACAACACCCCATTACTCTCCCTCAACCACCAGGGGGCAGCAGCAGGCACTTCCTCTAAAGACCTCAGCAACAGGAAGAGCTTGAGGAAAGGAGGACACCTCAGAGGGGACCAACAAGGGGGTTCGTCTGAGACTAAAGAGATGCTCAGTGAGGGTTGTGCTCGGGATGGAGAAACAGAGGGACAGGATGAAGACATGAAAGACTCAGAGATTGATGCAGAGGTTGGAGAAGATAGGCCTGAGAGGCTTTCCAAAGCGGACGGACATGGTCTCAGTTCGGAGGTGTGCCAAGGCAAGGATGTGACCAAGTCTAGTGAAACAGTGAAAGAGCTGGGGGAGGGGTCAGGAAGGCTCAGTGCCCCTTGTAGCTCCATTGGCCAAGAATCACCGACCCACCACCTCTTCACATCAGGACTGAGTAAGAGTGAGGCCAAATACCTGCCACCAGGAATCCCACCCTTACCCACTTTGCCTGGACAAACGCTGCCCTTTACCTTTCCATACACCAGCCCTTACTTTCACACCGGTGAGTTCACAGCTGTTTAAAATTCAGATAACAAAATCTAATCACATTCAATGAGACGTACTGTATTTTGGAGATTTCCATATTCCAAAATTCCTCCAATTCCAGTTCAGCAACATGTCCAATGCACTTTAAAACGAACATACAGAGCACTAGTGTTAGTGACACCATATGCCTGCTCCTCAACTTTAACAATCTGTAAAATCTGGAGTTTACATAGTATTCCTTGTCCTCAAAGAGACAGAAAGAGTGAGCAAGAGAGTTAGAGAGAGAAACAGAGAAATTGAGCCCAGAGTGCAAGCAAGCCCAGAGCAAGTTTTAATGGAAAATGAGTCTCCTAATGAGGAAGTGACCAATTCAGAGAGAGGCTGAGCTAACCCACCTCAGGCATTCTGGCAAATACTGAACATGCAATATAAAAAAAGATTTTGGCTCACATACCAAAATACACCAATATACCAACAAACAAACAAACAAGTCTCATCTTACCAATGATATGATGAGACAGAGAGAGAGAGAGAGAGAGCAAGACAGGTATGCTCACAAACATGAAAAAATAGTTTAAAAAAACAGTTTTTAAAAAAAAAATCTAAAATTCTGACATTGCTTACTTGCAAAATGATTTATTTAACATAATATGCAGGTTTCTCTTGTCCCTATAAATGTAAGTGTATGGCAATCGCCGCAAGATGAAAAAAAAAAAAAAGAAAAGACAATAAATACTAATACTAAAAAGCACTATAAAATACCATGATAAGTCAGGAATTTTGGGTTGTTCCTGGGACAAAGATATAGTACTTTCACTGGTAAATTTTGGAGCTTGACAGTCACAATCATCATCCACTTTTGTTGTATGGAAGAGAGTAACCTAGACAATGTGCTTTCTTTCATGAGTTTCAATGAGTTTCTTTCATGTTCCACCAAAAAAAAAAAAGGATTTTGAGTAACATGAGGGTGAGAAAATGATTGTGTTATGTGGTGAAATATTCTTTCAAAAGATATCAATGAAGCATACAAGGTTAAACCCCACATTAATATCTAGTTAAAGGCGAGTAGCTTAAGTGTTTGTCCCCACCTAACTTGAATGAGTGCAGAGCAACTTTGGCCATCTGAAATGCATTACCTGCTCCAGCTGAGAGACCTCCCCCAGGAAGGGGCCCTGCCGCTGACCTTTACTAAACTCTGTAATATGCAGGGTCAATAACAGAGCAGTGTGTAGGCGCAAGCGTGTGTGTAAGGGGACAGGGGGCCTTCTGTCTCTAATGATTTCTGCTTCCTCTCGGCCCGGCGGGCCCACAGGCGCCATGGGAGGTCTTTTCGTGGACGGAGAAGAGGCGGGAGCAGCCGAGGACATCAGCAAGTGGAGTGTGGAGGAGGTGTGCAGCTTCATCAACAGCCTAGCAGGCTGTGGGGAGTACACACAGGTGAGGACAAGAGCAGGAGCAGAGCGTTGGACACCTCCTCTCCTGCCCCTGCCTTTAACAGGGGCTACTGGAGACATACAGTACAGCACAGAATGAAGATCATGTGCTGCAATTTGTAGACAAGAACATTAGATCAGAATAGCTTGATTTAGTTGTTTCTCCAGTGTTCTTTAAAAAGTTAGAAGGCCGCTCTGCGCTGCTCTTATCTTTCTCACTCACAGCTCTGTCTCACACATCTCACCACACTGAATGTCATTCTGTCGCATGCTCAACGCATCACCAAAACCCCACTGTTGACCACAGTGCACCACATTTTACTGCAGATGCCGAGTATGCATGAGCTTCCCTGTGGAATGAGAGTCACGTGAATTGTGTGCATGTTGAGTGAATTGGTCAATGTTCATCAATGTCAGCTGAAGTTAGGTCATCTGTTTCAGGTCTTCAGAGAGCAGGCCATTGATGGCGAGACTCTGCCACTGCTAACTGAGGACCACTTGCTCAACAACATGGGACTGAAACTGGGTCCTGCCCTCAAGATTCGCTCTCAGGTAAAGAAAAAACCTGCTGTACCAGGGGTGTAAAATCCTGCTCCTGGAGGGCCAACATCCTGCAAGTTTTATGCAGACCTTACTCCAACTTTATTAAGAAATCCTGAGACCTTGAATAGCTGATTCAGGTGTTTAAATGGGGTTGTAACTAAACTAAACTAACCTAACTAAACTAAGTTAAACTTAGTTGTAACTAAACAGGAAGATAGCTCTCCAGAACAAGAAGCTTCAATAATAGTGGACAGATATACGATAGGGAAAGGGTGGGCAACTCTGTCTCCACTGTCCTGCAGAATTTAGCTCCAACCCTAATCAAACACACCTGAACAAGCTCATCAAGGTCTTCTGGATCACTAGAAAGTTAGTGGTGAGTTTTATCAGGGTTGGAGCTAAACTCTTCAGGACAGTAGACTTAGAGGGCCAAAGTTGTCCACCACTGCCATAGGAAGGTGGCTCTCCAGAAGCAGGATAGTACACCCAGAGTTTTAATCCTCAAAAACCTACTAAAACACACCTGAACAAACTAATACAAGGTCTTCAAGATCACTCAAAACTTCTGATCAGATGTGTTGGCAAGGGATGGATCTAAACTGCAGGAAAGTTTTCCTTCAGGTGCAGGAGTGCATACTCCTGTCATGGAGTCTCCAAATTTGGTTATCCCAAAATAATTGGTTTTCCATACAGTGCCTGGTGGGCCCTACAGAGATGGTCTGTAATAGATGAACATATTAGAACTAGATATTTGCAATTTTTACACCTGTGGGGCCCACATTCATGATTTTGCCCAGGGCCCCACAAACCTATAGATAGGCCCACATTTTTGTCTTGTTTCTTCATGTGTAATCACATTTCTTCGTTCATTATTCTGAGCAGAAATGAAAGTAATCGTCTTGTATCACTGTCTTATACACATCCTTGTACACTTCCTGTTGGGTGTATGGTGTGAGAAATAACGCTGGCATGTGGCTGCTTTCCTCAGGTGGCGCGACGTATTGGCAGAATATTCTACATGACCAGCTTCCCGCTGGCCCTCCCGCTGCCGCCATCTGTTCTGCGCCCCACAGACAGAGACCCCCTGCCCGCCGAGACCCGTCCTCCTTCTACCGGCAGCACTTCCTCTCCATTCAGCGTGCCCCCTCCCGCCTGCCGCGCCTCCCCCAAACAGGAGAACGGAAACCCCTCCTCAGCGGGAGCCTACGACTCCACTAAACCTCCCTCGTAGAATTGGCCATTAAAACTCTTGACTGCTTCTCCATATGGCAGAGGCAGTGCTTCAGGGAGGAGGTAAAGACGGAAAGAGGGCATGAAGGGGGCCCTCTTTGAACTATTCTTTCCTTCCTCTTACCCCCTCTACCCCCCCTCCCGAAATAAAAAGCAAACTTGAGGACCTTTATGCAGAGGCACTTAATCTTTTTAGGAAAAGTGTGGAGAAATGTGCAGAAAGAAGAGAGACACTGATGAAATGACGCGGGCTGAAACAGCTCCACCCTTCGCAGCGGCTGTAAAGAAGCCAAAATCCAAAGATGTGCAAATAGGGACTTGGGGATGAGACAGGAAGGGTTAGAGTGTGCGAGAGATGAACGTGAGCAGACAGCTGCTTCTAAACAGCATGCCAGAAGGAAGAGAGAGGCATCCAGCGAGCGCACAAGGTATACATGCAACATTCTTTTGTGTCAGACGTTGTAGGAAAGCATCATTCGCTGCGATGAACTCTTGTGGTAGTGGTGAACTTCGAAAAAGACACTTTATTTTCTTGCTTTCACGTCACCTCCTCCTCCAACTTCCAGCCATTTCAAATTCTCTGGAGTTGGTTTAGCTTTGAAAGACTAAATCCTCCGAAGAGGAGTAAATATAAGAACAGGATGGAACTCATTTGCAGACTTGACCAGTGCAACTATGCATTCCACAGTCCAAAACCAAAGATGGATGGATGTGGAATTTTCAAACGAGATCTAGCGTTGATCTCTCTGGTGACGAAACAAGGTACTCATACAGGGCCGTACTAAAGGAAGAGAACCTCAAAAAGAGAGATGTGTAAAGCACTTAAGACTTCCTGTGACCAAAAGCCATCAGCCAAAGCAATGGCCCAACCTCTCACCCGACAAACATCTGGGCCCGTTTTAGTTTCATGACCCCGTGAAAAAAGAGCATTAGGGAAGGATATACGTCCCACCCTATGCCAGTCCATAGATGGATTAATGCCATTGTGAGGTCACACTTACTGCTGTGGGAAAGACATGTTATCCTGAATTGTACAGAAACATGCTCAAGATGAGAATATACTGAAGATGTGGTACGTTTTGTTAAATGTAGTTGCACGAGTTAAAAATCTTTATTACTGAACGAAATGTGACTGGTGTTGCTTTTGTTCATTTTTCTGTTTGCTGTGTATTCCAGTTGTAATAATCATGAGCCCCAATCTTAAATGCCACTTCAGCATATAAATGAGGAAAAAAATATTTATAGAAATTTGTTTGCTGTAGTTAGAGCAACGAGATATTAAATTGTCCTTAAATTGATCCCAAAGAACAATACTTTTCTCTTTGTTGCAGGGAAATGGATGGCACAAAGCTCTTTATGCAAATCTTTGAAATTTTTTCTTTTTAAATATGTAAGCAATTAATTAAAATCGTCTCTAGATTTCCCATCAATGTTTTGTCTTCATCCTATTTTTCTATTCTCCGCTGGGTGAAATAAATCCTATTGAAAACTTAAAAGATGCTTGTTTCTCTTTTGTTTCTCAGAGTAATGTTTATTTCCAAACTCCTCCACAGTAAGGCAGGGAGTGGCGGCCCCAGTGGATGGTAAATCCCCTGGTTAGGGGAGGGAGCAAGTGTGTGTGTGTGTGTGTGTGTGTGTATGTGTGTGTGTGTAGGGTTCAGGTCAACAACAGCTGTCAGAGCGTCAGGTTCAGTCACAGGCCAGGGCCCCTGTGGTCCCTGCCTAACCCAAAGAACAAATGACTCTCAGGGACGTCCGCCATCCGCCTCTTAAAAAAATCTTTTTACTGCAACCGTGACTGTCAGCACCAGGTGCTGCATGTGATAGACTGTGCTCCGAATGATAGATGAGTAAACCTGTTACTCAGACTCACGCAAATGAGTGCTGCAGCTCTAGTGAAAACTGAATTTACTGTAATGAAGCCCAGCTGAAATTTAGTCATGGTGGCCTGAATTTAACGTTGCCTGACGTTCTGAACAGCACCTTAAGCTGGGAGCTATGATGTAACAGGAAAGATGCTTCATCCATAACAGCTGTCACACCCAGTTGTGAGCATAACAGAGGATGATTTAAAGTTAAAGGAATAAAATGTTATTGTTTACTGACCCTAAATTTGTTCCAAACCTATGACTCTTTCATGAAACACAAAAATAGATTTTTTTAGGACACTTTTCCATGCAATTACATTGAATGTAGACTTAGTATGCAAATACACCATAAAAGCTGTCAATATGACTAGCGTACTATCCACCTTATTCCTGAAGAGCCTACTGCGTTTTGAATTATGGATGGTATTTCTGGTTTGGGGAACTTCCATTCAAAAACACTGAAATGAATCATTTTAAATCACAACTAAACAACTAAATCTTATCTGTCAGTTTGACTGAATGATCTGACAATTTTGCTTCATGTTTTTTTTTTTCAGACATCATGAGAATAACGTAACGCTTGGTATTTTAACGTGACATCTAACAAGAATATCTATGGCAAGAACGCTTTTCAGTCGCTGCATTCTTTTCCTTATTGTTTTCTTTTTTCCATTTGCATTCCGCTGTAATAGTATGAAAAAGGACAACATATACTGCACATTTGTGGTCTGTTCTCCTGATTTAATTTATAATTCACTGGAATAAACGGAAGAATCTCATTTTCCTCCTAAAATCCTCTATCCAGGTTTGTTTTAACAGGTAAATACAATTTATTGTATAAAAATGACACAAATCACTTTGAAATAGTATCATGCAGTGCTGAAGTTAATGAACATTTTTGATTAAGGCAACACATGTTACATAATTCAGTGGCGTGCAACAGTGTTCTGAAATGAGGAGGCAAACAATGTCCTCAGTTTTTTTATTTTTTATAAATCAAATGTAAATTCATGTCCGTTACTCTTAATGTTGTCACATTTTCCTTGTTAAATGAACATTACATTACATAAACAAAGAAAAAAAAAACAACAAATACAATTCTATTTTGTATTTTTACATTATGTAATTAATGTTCTATTTATTAAAACCAAGTCAATCTCATCAAGTAAGCATTTTTACATTTATTCCAAAACAATATTTAAAGGCAGTAACGATTTAACCCTCTATGGTACACAGTCAATGAGGAAAAAAGTATTTGTTTTTCCTGCTTAAAATTGGACACTATAACAATATCAATAAACATTTTCATTATTATTATTTTTTTAAAGTTCATTACTAAATTCTCATTTTATTAAAAACAAACTAAAATAGATTGTTGCCTGGAGGCAACACTTATAGGCTATCAAAGGGTTAAACATTTTATTTGTGTATTGATTTTCAGCTGTTCTTTTTAATAGTCAACTTATTTCTCAGTAAACACTATTTTCACCAAGCTGATTGCTCAATAAAACCCCTGCACTGACATGACAAAGCTGTGATATTTACTTTTTAATTAATCTTCCCATCGACGCCATCATTTTGTTCATCCAGACTGACGCGCATTTAAACAAGAGGTGGGATTTATCGCACAAACCAATCATAGCGCGATAGAGGCATTGCCTCCTCTCACGTGACTTTCCCCCATTCATTCTCTATTACCCCTACAAAACCCACCGCACACTTTAGGGTCTCTGTTGATGAGCTATGAGCTCAAAGGAGGCACGAGAGACACAGACTCCCGCTGTAACTTTATCTGCAGGTGTCGCTGCTGGACAGTGTTCCTTTAGAAAAACAAATGACTTGTACAGTTTTTTCATTGTCACATTTTGTAATATTTTATTTTTGTAATATGGATTATTTTCTCATCCTAATTTTTTGAGGCACTGCCTCACTTGCCTCCTCAGAGGAAACGCCCCTAATGATATTTAACCCATGCGTTATTGCCGTGGAAAGAATCGTGCTTTTGGGGTTATTCATGGTCTGTTGAAAGTACCTTGTTGATGCTTTTACACTTTTAAATGTCCTTTTAATGTTCAATGTTTAAAGGGTGAGTAGTATAATGTCATCTCATTTTACCCAGTTAAAAAAAGAAAAAAAAAAACGTATTGCATTCATAGAGCCAGCCTTTCACTGACTGTTTATAGCTTAACTGAAGTTACACTCATAATTCCCGCAAAGCGTCATGGGGCGTAGGAATAAGGTGGATATTCTAAGTCTTCTATCATCACACGCTGGGTTTGAGACAGACTAAAACTAGTCATCAGTGCATAATCTTCCTCTTCAGACTTAACTGTTTAAAGCTGCTACTAGATGATAGTTAACTGAACTCGAGAACCAGATCAGGCCAATTCCTAAACTCACTCATGAACTTGCAAAAGAATGATTTAGCAAATAAGTTACATAAGAATGGTTTTAACTATTAAAATAGTGCAACCAAAAAAATTAACTTTTTTTAACCAGTTTCCTACAGCACTACTAAAGCTGCGTAAACAGCTTAAAAGCTGCTTTAAAACATTTAGAAAAAGCCAAACGATTTCAGAAAGTGATGTGAAAGCACTGAAGGGGAGAGACGTTTTGGCGAGAGAACAGGCTGCTCTCTGTTTTCTTCTCTTCCTCTCTCCCCACCTGGGCAGCACAGCCTGGCAGTGGATGATACGAGCGTTTGGCAGCCTGGTGCTCAGGGCTGACCTCGTGCCTCCACCTCCGGTTTACCCATTCACCACCTCTAAACACAAGCAGTGCCCTCGGCACAACAATGCAACATCTCTAAACACAGATGTAAAAAAGACAGCTTTATGTGGTTTTAAAACAAAGTTCAGGTCATCTTTAATTTGACAACATTATGAAGCATTAGATGAAAAAGTAGAGTCCATTTGTTTTGTTTCACACTTTATAAAATACAATGGTGCAAATGTACATGGCTCTTAAAGGAACAGTTCATCCCTAAAAGTTTCATGTCTTGGTGAGCTGTTCATTTAATAACAGTATCAATCATGTTTGGATGTGAAATAGAAATGTCCCTCTGATTTAACACTGAATTTTTAGTCCTGATCAGAGAGCTCTAGGTCCTCAACCATATCTTCATCTCCCTCAGCGACCTCCTTCAGCTCTGTGCTCAACATCTTCTTTGGTGCTTTGCCTTTAGAAGACGAAGGCTTTTTCTGGTCACCATCTGAGACAAAGGCAGAAATGGAGAACAGATAAATGGTATGGGAGTGGTCCTGAAGTGAATATACTGAATATCTAGCCCTAAACAGAGCCAACCATAGCTCATTTCAGAAACATATAATCACCAGAATCCTCCTCCTCCGAGTCATCTACATCCTCTTCATCGCTCAGGTCTGAGAGATCCTCTAGGCCTTCATCAACCTCATCAGAGTCACCCTGTTCATCTGTAAAGAAAATTGGAAAATGTCTTCAGAACAATAATCATTTACATTTTATTCATTCAGTACAATTCCTAATTCAAATGGACTTACTGACACTGAAAAAAGTAAGGTGACTAGGATGATTACATTTTCATTTTAAAGTCAACATCAAATCAAAACAGACCGTTCCTGGTTGTTCGGTGCATGTCACTTCAAAGAAATAGGTTTATCTTTTAAATGTTTATATACAATGTATACATTTTTTATTTGACTAATTATATAATGCATGTTATTTTTGGTTTTGGTTTGCTGTTAACTAACTTCAGTTTTGGTGTTTCCGTATAAAATTATTTTTGGTGCATCAGACGATCTGCCTCTGAATTTTTTTTTTTTTTTTGTCTGATTTCACAAATCCCTTTTACTTTTTGCTCTGCAAGTGAATACTAAGTGTTATAATATAACAACATTTAACGTTTTCAAGAACTTTTGTGCACGTGGATTCCCATTCAACTGAAAGAGCTTGTATAATTATAATTTTAGTGGAAGCATTTAACTAGAGACAAGGCTACACCACTGACCTACCCATGCTGCTCACGCACAAGTTACCATTTACATGACAAAAATAGAGGCTAGCTTCTGACGGCAATTTAGCCTCGCTAATCCAGAGGTGTGTGTGGGAGTGTCTCGTTCTCTCTGAAGAGGACGTGGTTGAAATCCCTGAGCTTTGAAGTGGGATTTGATTAGATGCTGCCTGGGAGGTGAATGGCAGCACAGACACCACCCCAGCCAGGCACCCCCCACCCTAATTACCCAGAACACACTGGAGCCAGCCAGAGGGGGGAGCCGAGCTTAACACCATGTGCACACCTTGCTGCTGAGAGCGGGCTCATGCATCTTAATATAACCGGTGGACGGCTGACCGTAGAGTTCAGATAGGGTACGGAAAGTCCACCAGGAGCACGAGGCAAAGACTTTAATGACTGCCTGTGGACTGATCAATACAGGGAAAATGTAGGAGGGGGAAACAAATCAAAGACACAATCTACATGTTGCTCTCAGCACTGAAAACAGCCTTGACACAGGAACACTGAAGATCAGGGTGTTTATTAGGTGTGCAACGGTTCTCGGTAAAAAAAAAAAAAAAAAAAAAAAAAAAAAAAAAAAAAACGTACTGTTCTCCAGACATGGTTCGGCACACTTGAACCACGGTTCATGTCATATCTGACGACACATACACATCTATAATATGGTTTTAAATAAACCGAGAGAGAGTTAGGCTAACACGTTTCTAACAATGGATACGCATTCTGGCTTCCCCTAAACTTTGTTCAATGCGAGTGCCGTATGCTCTATATATGACCGGCCATTTACGCAGTCATCACCCGGGTGTTGATAGCACGCGAGTGCAGGTGAGACTTGAACAGCACACGTTGCTATCTGTGTTTAAACTAAACTCATTTAAGTGCAAGATGCGAAAGAGATGCGCTGTGAGAAGATTTGTGCACTCATCCAAAGCACGTACACGGAAGCACGTGAACAGCACGCAAATATTGAGTTCTCTTTAAAGTCTTGCACTTGAACAGGAAGCATGGTGTTAGTTTTCACTGTTACGCTGATGATACTCAGCTCTATATTTCTTCGCGCCCTGACGAAACTTACCAATTCACAAAATTAACGGAATACATAGCTGATATAAAAAATTGGATGACCAGTAATTTCCTACTACTAAATTCAGAAAAAACAGATATTCTAATTTTTGGACCAAAAACTTCCTCACGTAATAACCTAGAATACTGTCTAACACTTGATGGCTGCTCTGTTAAGTCTTCGTCGTCAGTTAGGAACCTGGGTGTGCTCTTTGATACCAATCTTTCATTTGAAGGCCATGTTTCTAGCATCTGTAAAACCGCATTTTTCCATCTTAAAAATATATCTAAATTACGACATATGCTCTCGATGACAAATGCAGAACAGTTAGTTCATGCGTTCATGACCTCAAGGCTAGATTACTGTAACGCTCTACTAGGTGGTTGTTCTGCTCGCCTGATAAATTAAAAACTACAGCTTGTACAAAATGCAGCAGCTAGAGTTCTTACTAGAACTAGGAAATATGACCATATCAGCCCGGTTCTGTCAACACTGCATTGGCTTCCTGTTAAACATCGTATAGATTTTAAAATCTTGCTAATTACCTACAAAGCACTAAATGGTTTAGCTCCCCAGTACCTGAGCGAGCTCTTAATGCATTATAGTCCTTCGCGTCTATTACGATCTCAGAATTCAGGCCAGCTAATAATACCTAGAATATCAAAATCAACTGCAGGTGGTAGATCCTTCTCCTATTTGGCACCTAAACTCTGGAACAATCTTCCTAGCATTGTTCGGGAAGCAGACACACTCTGTCAGTTTAAATCTAAACTAAAAACACATCTCTTTAACCTGGCATAACACATTATCAATTTATTTTTTCAAATCCGTTAAAGGATTATTAGGCTGCATAAATTAGGTCAGCCGGAACCGGGAACACTTCCAATAACACCAGATGTACTCGTTACATCAGAAGAAGAATGGCATCTACGCTAATATTAGTCTTTCTGTTTATCCCGAGGTTTACCGTAGTCAGCCGGATCCGGGCCGTATCCGGGTGAGATCGAGGACCTGCACCATGACACAACCACAACACAGCCCTGAAGTATCAGCAGAGATTGAGTCAACTAGATCATCCACTATGAAGGCCTCATCAACATGACAACCAGTGGCACATCTCCTCAACAACCGTCCATACCGGTGTGATGAATACGATCCTCAACTGGATGGAACTGAATTAAACACTTTGAATGTTGCGATCATATCTGACTTATGATAGCAACCTGAGTCGTAACAAAGCACTGTTCGCCAGAGGAGAACTGGCCCCCCGACTAAGCCTGGTTTCTCCCAAGGTTTTTTCTCCATTTTAACACCTGTTTGCCACCTGATGTCACCTGTTGGAGTTTGGGTTCCTTGCCGCTGTCGCCTTTGGCTTGCTTAGTTGGGGACACTTGACAATTGACATTTGATATTCAACAGTGCTTTGATCTGCCTGCATTGACACTATTCCTTACGAGCTGCTGTGCAGCCAAAATAATGTACCAGTTATCACTGTAAAGCTGCTTTGACACAATCTACATTGTAAAAAGCGCTATATAAATAATGGTGACTTGACTTGACTTGAACAGACAAATTCACACAAAAATTATGTCAACATGCCCATCTTGGCGAGTATCCTAGCAAACATAGTAGGTTATGTTTTAAGTGAACTTAAAACACTTGAGAAAGAATGCATGTGTACAGTATTGTGTACTGTATCCGTTCATTGTCTTACAGACAGCAGGAATATTAGGTTGCTGTCACATTATGTTTTTAATGTTAATCAAACAACAAAAGACAAGGAAATCACTCACTGCTCTTGATTGAATAGCTTTTTTAATTTAATAATGAATGATTAATCTTTATTTAATTTATACTGTAAAGATTATATGCAATATTGTTTGACATTTGATTAGCTACTTCAATTTCTGTGCCTGAAAACTACTGTTAGATACCTGAAAAACCTGAAAAGCACTGTTTATTTTATTTGTATCTTTGCTCCACTGTATTTATTTGTGCTGTTGCTTGTAGTTTTTTATATTTTTTTTATTTTTATTTGATAGTATTCCTTGTTTCCCTGAATATAGCACATACCAAACCGTACCAAAACTAATTTTACTTGTAAACAAGCTTAGTATGAACATTTTTTTATGACAGCCATTCAATTATTATAAGTAAAAAATAAGAGAAACATCCTAACAAGTGTGCATTTACAGAAAGTTTCTCTCTTTTCAACTGTGGTGGATGAATTATTATTAATATGAATTATTATTATTATTATTATTATTACAATTTAAAAGAACTGTTTTCTTTTGTAATATATTTTAAAATGTTATTTAAATGTTAATTTTTATTACTACAGTCTTCAATGTCACATGATCCTTCAGAAATCATTCTAATATGCTGATTTGGTGAAACATTTCTTGTGTTGAAAGCAGTTTTACTTGTTAATATATTTGTGGAAAAAATTTTGTAGGACTCTTTGATAGAAAGAAATGTCAAAAGAACAATTTGAAATAAATGTAATTACTGTTACTTTTGATCAATTTAATGTATGTACTTTCTTTAAAACATGCATGATTTAATAAAAAGGTCTGATTTTTTTTTTAATGCGTGGAAATAAACGCATCAGGGAGGATATACAAATATTACTAAAGGGGGATAATACTACTATAAAAAAATACCTAAAAGATAATGTTTTTAAGTAAATATTCTACACATTAAGCTATCTGTCAGTAAATTTGATTTATATTTGTATTACACTATCCATTAGCAACTGGTTGACTACTAAAGTTGCCTGCTTTAAAACAAGCTCCAGCAAAACCAGTCATTTACAGTCAGAAGTTGTATTATGCTAGAATCCGGGTACGGACATGTAAATATTGGTATGCCATACAAATGTAAAATGACATTATAAATAACAGCCTCTTCCTTCCACCTCCACTCTAGTCCTTTCCTGCCCTCTTCTACTTCTACAGCCGCTTATACTGAAGCTCTGCCTTGTGACTGCTATAAAACAAACTGCAGAAGTGAAAATGTCTTAATCAAAAGTGTGGAAAAGTGAAATATATTTGTTGCTTTGGTAAAAGAGTAGAACAGAACAACAAATCAACAACAAAAAAGGGCTTTTTGTTTGACAATATGCAACTGAGACCACAAATTAATATATTAGAGGTCACGTGACTCTGTTCTCCGGGTCTAAGCGCTGGAGGTATGGGGCCGGTTAAGCCGTGTGGTAAAGGAGCGGCCACTAACATCTTTCCAAGTGAATGTTTTGAATTACAAACCCCCACTGGGATCCAAGTATGCAAAAAAAAGCTTCCTGTAAGAGGGAACTGAGTAAGAGAGAGCGAGAGACAGACAGAATGAGAGAGATTTGTACGGACTCCACACAATGAGCACCAGATGTAAAAAAAAAAAAAAAAGCCCTTCCTCGCCTCCAACCTTCATGGGACTTTTTCTGCGGCTGTCGGCTCATGGGCGGGAGGAGTGGGAGAGTGTGGCATGTGTCCGACACATGACCCAGCACACAACTCCAGATATAGAGTTAAAGAGGAGAGGCAAGTGCACGTCTGACAGCTGACCTGCCCTCCACTGAGATCCATTCACACACAGAGAGAGCGAGAGAGAGAGAGAGAGAGAGAGAGCGAGCGAGCGAGAGAGAGAGAGAGAGAGAGAGAGAGAGAGAGAGAGAGGGCTCATAAAACTGAAATGGAAAGGATACATTTTGTGTCTATCTTTGTGCATGTTTGTGTTATATTATTGTATATTGCTTTTGAATTATTATGCATGTAATAGTTTCCTACTGGAAATGTTTCTAAATATTCAATGTCAACTATTAAGATTATTAATCAAATTTTCAAAGCCAAAATTAAATCAAAATTGAGTTTGATTTCTTAATATACATTCCTTATCTTTCCGTACATGATTCATCTGCACATATTAAAAGAATAAAGAAAGAATATTTATCTTTATAATCTTTCATAAAAATGTTATAACTTGCTCCACCTCTAAAACAACTTTCCCCTTCAGCTGACAGCTTCCCCTCTAATCCTGACATAAAGAGACAATGAAGAAAATCAAGACCCATCCTACATTTTTTTTCTTGCTAAACATCCCGTTTCACACAGAAATGCTGCTATAGAGAAGCATAATAGGTTGTGAACAATATTTAATCTGAGTCAGAGTAAAAAAGTTCAATAAATCTGTTAGGTTCATACTTTCTGTATTTTCTCTGAGATGAGAATCTTCTGACAGCACAGTGCAATGGACTACAGCCTCCCAGTGACAAAGAAAGGCATTACAGGAAAACAAAAATCCTTCCCATTGCACATGTTAGTATGGTATATACATTAGATGCAATGTGGGAACAGAGTAATATATTAACTTGAAGTCGTACCTTTAGATTGGAACAGGTCGTCATCATTATCGTCACTATCTGAATCAAAAAGACCCTTGAACTCCTTTTTGTCTTCTTTTTTCTCTTCAGCCTTCTTGCGCTTGATTTCAGGGAAATTCAAATCCTCCATCTAAATTAAAAAACGATAGAAAAGAGAAAAATATCTTTAAATACTGTCATTAATCAAAACATGAACAAAAACTGCAGATATGACATTAATGAGAATATAATGCTAATGAAATGCTTGTTTTTGTTTTTTTTCAGATTTAGTTTAAGGCCAAATCTAGTTGAGACATCTAGCCCCCCCAACAAACACAACAAAAAAAACACAAACAGTGGAAGCGTTTTTTTCTAGCTGTACAATGAGCTATTCTGCGAGTTTCCTTCCATCTCGTTAACATCAGATGTCACAAATCAGTCACTGCTGAGACTGAGTATTCATTAGAAATCTTAATACTAAGGATTCACATTATAATATATTAGTATTAGTATTGGGGAAACAAAGTTTAGAATTTAGAAACCAAGAGCTACAAAAAGGTAATAAAGTTATATTCTCCCCTAAAAACATAATAGGATATAAGTATGTGTGTGTATTGATGGAGGAAGTGGCAGAGGCAGTAGAGGCAGGGGGGAGGCAGTGGTAATCAGATCTGAGCGTGGGGACTCGGTGGATCAAAGCCTGGGACGCAGCCCTGAGCGCTATAATACTCTTCCTGTAGCACTAGCCCTGCCGCCTCCTCCGCCAATCTGCCGCTTCCTAGACGCCAACACTCCGCCTGGTGTCATCTCCATTATCTCCCTATGGACACGCTCCAACTCCACACACATACAAGAACACACACAGTAGGTGCTTTCACAGAAACCAGCACTACAGTTTTCACAAAGATGATCACAACTGTGTGCTTCATATAAGACTAGCATTAAAATAGCACTGGGATAAACAGCCGTTTCAATACATATAAACACAATAATTTGATTCTTTCTGAAGATCAAACTAAAGCATTGTACTGCGGCTCCCACTGGTGTAAGATGAGTGTACAGCTCCGATCTGTCTAAATCCAGCTTCCTTTGAAAGGTGTGGTTTGGATTATTTTGGTCTAATGGTAATAGTTGCTGTGGATTTTTACCCTTTCTTTTCCAGAGATCTCCAACTGAATCTCCTTTTCACGAAGTTTCTTCCACTGGCTGTAATATTTAGTGATAGGGGTGCCTTCCTCTGCTACTTGCTTCTCCCAGGCCGCCTGTAAATACACCAAAATAAAAACACACAATGAATGTTATTGCATGTTCACCCATAGGAGAGCTAAACAAAAGAGATCTCAATACACATTCAAAACAAAAAGCCATAAAGTTACTCAAGGTGTACAATTGTAAGACATGACGAGTGTACACAGGCCTCTTTTGTTATTGTGGATCAATAACCCTCTTAAAAACAGAGCAGGCCAGTATCATCTTAGAAAACAGAAAGTTTGTAGGGTCCATCTCTACACCCTGAAGTAATATTAATGAAGTATCAAGCTGATCATAGCAATTTTCAAAAACTGAAATGGACCAGGTAGCGACCCTAGGTGCACACCATTTCTCTCAAACAGCAAAAATAAGTGGCTCGCAGAAGGATAAAGGTGCAGGGGAGGGTATAAGAGAGTGAATCTCTGCCAACCTTTCCTTAAAGGTCTTTGTGGATGATATTGATCAGGTAAAATGAGATTAGTTGACCTCCAAATCCAATAGACCGTAATAAATCTCAACTTCAGTCCACAGTTAGCTAAACTTATTTATAACAATTTGCAGTGGTTTGTAGAATAGTGAAAATGATCAAAGCAATAAAAAGGCGCAATATGCTCCTTCCTTGATGCAACAGACCCGAACAAAGCTAACAGATGCGTACATGACCAGCAAGGCTAAGCTCCCTGGCAAACTGGGGGCTACATGCTTTGAAGCATCTGTTCAATGACTGCTACGCACATTCTGGAAAGAAATCCTGATGTGATCACTTTATGTTTTAGCCACTGCAATGATTGGTATACCAACACATTGAGCCTTGCTGCTCAAGAGGGTGACAAGAGTTTCAAGTTTAATACTGTTGATATTTCATATAAGCATAATAATAATAAATAAAATAGCTGGGCATATAGTGTCTATGCTCAATATTAACTTAAGTACCGGTAAAATAAGTATTAGTACGTTATTACGATAGTTTAAAAAAAATGGAATATAAATTAAAACTATTTAGACACAAATATTTATATATAAAAAATTTTTTAAAAAAAATGACAAAAGCACATTAGAAAATGAATAAAAACTAAATTAAAAATATAAATATAAAAGCTAATTCAAAATATTAATAAAAACTAATAGCAGTATATAAATAATATTAGGTTGGCAGGGTGGTATGTGTGTAGGCAGGTAGATATTTAACCTCTGTGTGAAGTGTGGTAGTACTAGCGCTGTTGAAGGCACTGGTATGACCCACAGGGACAGATATTTGTTTGCTGGACTGATCCGTGGGGTATGCGGCTTTATGCAGCTGTGCTGGCAGCAGTGCCTGGGTGAGAAGTTTGCCATGCCACCCTCGTTACTAAAGGACATCTTTCCTGCTGGCCGGAGCCCGGCGACAGACGCACCCCGGCGTGGTGCCATGCTGTCTGCATGCTCTGCCCTACTGCATCTCTCCCTACGGCTCAACATTACAGAGGAGAGAGACAGACCCGTCCACCCCTCCTTCATTTCAGTCTTAAACGGCCTTAAATATTTATCAGAAGCACGAGTCGTTCCAGAGACAGCGAGGGGCAGGGAGGAGAGATGAACGGGCTGTGCGTCGGCAGGGGTGACAAATGAGAGTGGAGATGGAGATGAATGGAGCAGAGATCTCGCCCCAGAGAGGAAGCAACTTCTCACCTTCTCCTACAACCTTCACCCCTGCCGTCCCCTCATTTTTTTCTCCCCACCAACTTCGTCATTATCATCCCAGTCAGCACCAGGGTTTTATTGTTAACTGAAACTGTTATGAAGGCAAAAACTAGCAATAAAAAAAAAATAAAAAAAATAAAAAGTGAAAAAAATTGTACCACAATATAAAGAAAATCTAAATAGAATTACAAAGGAAATTAATTTTATATCTTTAATTCTAATCAATATCAGATGGTATGATCCAGTTTATTTCACCAAAAAGGGACAGGAAAGGGGTCATGTGATTGATATATAAAACAACCAAAACAGTTCACTTTCGATATACAATGTTTAGCGACAGTGTGTGCATGTGAGCTTCGACGATGTGAGTGTGCGCATGTTTATTTCCGCTCATACTCTTCTGGTCTTCGCGACATTTGCATTTACTGTAAGGAGAAACTTGTATATGAAACTTGGCTAGATATAATGAATGTTTTTTTGTTTTGTTTTTTTTAATTAAAGAAAAGATGGTGGTCTATTAGAGACTAAAGAAAATAATCTTATATTATTGTGTAATTCATCGAGATTATCTTTCATTCTTTCTTTCTCCTGTTGATTCTGCGATTTAGGCACAGTGCACAGTGCACGATTTAGGCACAGATCTCTTAAAGGGTTAGTTCACCCAAAAATAAAATTTCTGTCATTAATTACTCACACTCATGTCATCCCAAAACCGTAAGACCTTTGTTTGTCTTTGGAACACAAATTAAGATATGTTTGATGAAATCCGAGGGTATCTGAACCACACATAGGCAGAAACGTCATTGCACATTTTGAGGTCCAGAAAGGTATTAAAGACATTGTTAAAAGAGTCAACATGACTACAGTGATTCAACCTTAACATTATGAAGCGACGAGAATACTTTTTGTGCGTAAAAACAAAACAAAAATAACGACTTTATTCAACAAACTCGTCTGTCCCGTTATACTGCTACGCTATTTTCGTTGCAGAGCGGGCTCAGTATTGACACTTGTTTTGTTTTTGCGCACAAAAAGTATTCTCGTCGCTTCATAATATTAAGGTTGAATCACTGTAGTCACGTTGACTATTTTATCGATGTAGTACCTTTCTAGACCTCAAAAGGTGCAATGACGTTTCTGCCTATGTGTGGATCAGATACCCTCGGATTTCATTAAAAATATCTTAATTTGTGTTGGATTAATATTGCATGGAACAACACTACTCTCATCAAGATCTAATGTTTACTACTGTCAACAGAAATATCAAATACTCAGACATATTTGATATATTATGATTGATATATTCAGTGTATGTTTTAGTAACTTTATTTGGTAACATTATTTTTGCTGTTTATTATTTAATATGTAATTTAATTATTATAGGTTTGCATATAATGTTCAGTGTTTGAAAGTCTGTTCTCAAGGAAGCACAAAACATTTTTCTGACCCAGATAGGTTACAAGTTTCCAGTGTATGGGTATAATCTATATATTTATACTTATTTCAGTTAATATGTTACACAACAAGTGCATGTAATACTAATATTTTCGAGAAAAAGTATTTCTTGATGGGTGTGTAGCTAACTGATGTTTTTACACAAATTGTTTCGCTATTTTTTTAAAAAACATTTTATTTTAATTATATTTACATATTTGTATATTTACAATAGGGATGATTGGTCGTGGAATAAGACATTATGCATATAGTATGCACCATGAGTCCAAGTCAGTTTTCTCTTCATGGACAGTAAAGTGTATTTCAGTCATTCACCTGACTTTTACATGCGTGCGTTTCCAAAAACCACTGGTGTAATAGTAATAATAACTCATGTAATAGTAATACAGATCTTAGTTTTATTTTAAGTGATATGATAGATTCTATAAACAACTATAAAAGATCATTTTAACCTTTCTCCGGCTCTCTGCACTGGCGTCAGGCAAAACTGGAAGTGTCTATGCACACACTCACTAAATCGAAAATCCAATATGGCGGCCATATGCAACTAGCCCATTCATATACGAAACTAAAATTCAAAAAATAAATTATAAAATAAAAAAATATATGATTTATGCACCATGAAAACTAACTTAAAGTAAACTAAAATTGTGACATTCTCAAAACTACAATAATCCTGGACAGCAAGCACAAAGTCTGCGTCAATATGCTACTGGAGCGACGATACCAGACTCTCACAAACAAAGCACTTAATGTCTGCTCGTCCTCCTCAGAGTCTCTCGCTGAGAGAAATGGCATTAGAAAGCTTTCCGCTCCATTACTTTCATCTGCTCTCATATCCGCCACCGACCCAGCATCAGGCTACGGTCGTAATAGTATTCCGTGCCACGGTGGCCGTGTGTGTCTGTCTGAGGACCTGTGACTGCACTTCCTGACCTGCAGGTGGTGTGGTCAACTAGGCCTCAGGCCAACCGCCACATGCTGTTTTCAACTGGCCACAGCAACACACACTCAGATGTGTTCACACGTAAACACGCAGGGCTCTGAACACGCAAACACAGACGAAGACTGTGGGTGACCAGCAGTCACCTGCGAGGGGACGGAAGGCAGGGTGGTGTTTGAGGTGGGTGGAAAGAGGAGGAACTACAGGGATAACAGTCTGCTTTTACAACTAAAATAAACATCTGACTGCCGTGTCTGGTCCCAAAGCTCACCAATGTCTGACTAGAAGTGCTGTTATGGTCACCGTGTAAATGGAAAAAACTTAGAAAGGAGAAAAAAACTTCCTTGGCTTGAAGGAATAAGTCAAAACAAATGGATAAAAATGTTAAAACTCATTCAATGAGTGCTAAAGCAGTTAAAGGGATAGTTCAAACAAAAATGAAAATTCTGTCACCCTTGAGTTGTTCCAAACTTATTTGTTTTCCTGAACACAGAAGAAGATATTTTAAAGAATGTGGGTAGCCAAACAACTGATGGCAGCTATTGATTTCCATAGTGTGGAGAAAAAAAAAAATACTATGGAAGTATTTAAGAATGACTACTGTCAACATTCTTCAAAATATCTTCTGTGTTCAGCAGAAGAAAGAAAAACATACAGGTTTGGAACTACTTGAGGGTGATAAATGCTTAACTTTGCAGGAAGGTAGATCTCCAGAAACAGGATTAGGCACCAATGGATTAAGGTTTTAAATATGAAAGTGATTTTGACATTGACTATTTAATTTTACTTAACATTATTTTATTTATCTGCTATATTGACAAGACCTTTTTGATGGATATTGGTTTATATATGGCCTTTTTGTGTACTTAAGCTTAACTGAGACGTGGGAGTTTGTAGACATTTAAAAGGTTGTAGTGTCGACCTTGATTTATTGCAATATTGAGATGTTCAAAATAAACATGATTTTTCATCTTACAAATCAATTGCTTCTTATTTTCACTGGCATGTCTCTCAGGTGTTGAGGACTAGTGCATCTTTGAGCCTACATTTAGTATGAGTAAAATACTTAAGTACTGTTAGAATCAGATACTTAAAGACATTTACTCAAGTCGTATTGGAATTGGTTACTTGTAACTTGCAATGGAGTCATTTTTTCTGTACTTTTACTCAAGTATGGTTTTCAGGTACTCTTTACACCTCTGATACAACCTCACGTACTCACCACAGCTGTGACATCAGCCACGCCAAACGCAGCTTTCTGCCTTCGTGCTGTAATGTAGCTGCAGTTCTCCTGTATCTTCTCCAACAGCTGCCGCATCTGCTTGCAGTAATTGGCCACTTTGCATTCCTTCAAGAACGCTTTCAGCTGAGGAGACCAACAAGAGAGAGAGACAGAGGAAGAAAGAGCAAACAAATGAAATATAATAAAAACTTTGTGAATATGGAGCCACATGCAGAAAGAATTTCTAACTATCCTCATAGAGAAACATTAATACAGCTCTAATAACTCTCTGTAAGGATTCATATGTCCAATTTTTAGCTTAAATCTGTTATTCAAATTCTGCCAATGAAAAGTACGGAAGAACCAGGACTGGATATTATAAATAAACCCAACTGGGCCAAAAGAATAAATACTCAAAACCGGATTTTTAAACAGTTCGGTTTTGGCCAGAGCAGAGGATGTGGCCAGAGTGTGTGTGAGAGAGGGCTGAAAGAAGTGTGTTTGTGTGCCATGTTAGTGTTAACACTGCGGTGTATGTGCATGCTGTGTTGCTGGTGTTTCAGGATGTGTATGTTGGGGTGTGAGGTCTAAAGAAGCTGGACTACAGCCTGTAAATGGGTTTGTATGTGTGATCTAGACTGATTGGGCATGCCCTCTCAATGAGAATGTGGACCCAGTATTTGCTACAACCATATTACAGAAAATATGAAAGCAAAAAAATGGAAATGAGAACCAACCATTAAATACAACTGGTGTACATGCTCCATAACTTCCACTTATTATGACTTGAAGAAAAGTGAATGAGTAAAAGCATTTGTCCAGTGAGGAACAGTACCTGAACAATGGTGGGCAGAGCCAGCTCAGGAAAGCCAATGGCGCAGGCCTGAGTGTGGAAGTACTCCAAAATGAGGTCATACAACTGCTCCACTAGACCATCCTGGAAGAGTGAAAACACAGACATTCAAAACTCAACACACAGGACACATTCTCAGGCAAGAAACTAGATAGAGCTACCTTTAATGTCTACACCACAAAACATAAAACCAGACATCGTCGCTGTCGGGTGGAATTAGGTTGAATTAGTTACATGTTTGTGATGGTAGGGAACTGGGGTGGGGGGGGGGGGGGGGGGGGGGGGGTCAAAATGCATTTGAGTCTTTGGTACACTTCAGTTTTAAGAAGAAAAAAACTCAGCAGTGTTGACTGATGAAGTTTTTTTACACGGTTTGTCTTAAAGCATATTAAAAACACCACATAGACATATAAACAACATTAAAATTGATTTTCACCACAGGGGGTCTTTGATTATCTTGGTTGGTGGTTGATTACGATTTTACTTTTTTAACTTAGTGTGTAATGTTTCTGTTAGATCATAACCAATGTCTGCAAAGTACAACGCTCAAAGTTCCATGCAAAGGGAGATATTTTCTTTTAAAGAGTTCTTTGGACTATAACAAATGGCTGGTAGTTACTACAATGAGCTTCTTCCCGGGTTAGTGACATCACTAACCATGAAAATTTACATAAACCCCGCCCCAGAGAACATGCAACAAAGGGAGTAAGGCCATGTTGTTGTTGAGTATGTGAAGCAAAAGCTGTTAAAGCTCCGCTCTGTTCTAGAAAGGGGGCCAGGAGCAGCAGCTCATTTGCATTTAAAGTTTTTGCTCACATCCAAATAAGGGCAAATTTGACAAGCTATAATAAATTATCTGTGGGGTATTTTGAGCTGAAACTTCACAGACACATTCTGGGGACACCCGAGACTTATATTACATCTTGTAAAAGGGGCATTATAGGTCCCCTTTAAAAACACAGTGTTTTTTCCATTTCCTGAAAAGTTAGCATTTTTGGAGATACAAGGTTACCGCCTGACAGCGACGTAACTCAGGGTTGCAATTAACATTCTGACTTTAGCTAACTTGTATAACGAGACTGTCTGTTAAGTGCTGTTCACACATAATATGTTTTTGCATTCTGCCGTATGGACATGTTTGACAGTTGCGCTCGCATCTCACATCATTTGTAGCTTCTCACACGACGTGGTGTTTTAAAAACACGCCGTTCAAGTTACGATAAGTTAAACTTTTAAAACGTATCTCATGACCTTGCTTTTTTTTTTTTTTAAACGCAAAAACGCTTTCTGTGTGAACTGGCCTTGATGGCTGTGCACTTAAAAGAGAAAAAAAAAAAAATGTCAAACATGTCCACGCTAATGTCCCCTATAGACTCTCTTGCAGCAATACTTGCACAATATCGAAAACAATATCAAATTTGGGTGAGTTCACATACTTGCATAGAGTGTTTCAGGCCTTAACACAGCATCCATTTCGCTCATTATTATTTGTTCGATTATGTACACATGCGACAGACAAAGATATTCACAGAGCATGTTGATGTTGAAGGCACTATTGAGTGTTGTATTTTTAGGATGGCTGAGTTGTAGTCGAAATAAAAACAAGCTTTTGTTAAACAGGACAGCGGCCAGTGGTATTTTCAACTAACCTGCTAAACAAGTAAATGTACACTACCGTTCAAAATGTTTCTGGAGACATCTCTTATGGTCAAGGCTGCATTTATTTGATCAAAATTACAGTAAAAAAATAGTAATACTATGAAATATATTTCAACTGTTTTCTATTAGAATATATTTTAATATGTAATTTATTCCTGTGATGCAAAGCTGAATATTTAGCAGCCATTACTTCAGTCTTCAGTGTCACATGATCCTTCAGAAATAATTATAATATGCATTTGGCACCCAAGAAACATTTCTTATTATTTTCAATGTTGAAACAGTTGTGCTGCTTAATATTTTTGTGGAAACAGTGCTACATTTTTTTAGGATTCTTTGATGAATAGAAAGCCCAAATGAACAGTATTTATTTGAAACAGAAATATTTTGTAACATTATAAATGTCTTAACTGTCACTTTTGATCAATTTAATGTGTTTTTGCTGACTAAAAGTATTAATTTCTTTTAAAAACTTTTATTGTCTCCAGATTTCTAAATGGTAGTGTAAATGTAACTATTTTAATGGATAACGTAAAAGTCAAAATGACAAAAGCCCAAAAATAAATTAAAAATGAAAACAAAGTCATAGTTGCAGTAGCCTAGTGTCCCTGAGGTGGTTACATACATGGGGGGGAAAAAAAGCGTCTCTTAGTCAATCAGTTTTCTCTACACAGAAATGGCTTCCATGCTGCCCCACAAAGTATTCACACCTCTACTCAACACCTGGCATAAAAGCATTCAAACTAATCCTGACCCGGTTTAGGGCAGGGATCGGACCTAAATCCTTTGCCCTACCTAAAATTCACAGCCGCAGCCTTCACAAACACATTCCTCCGCAATGGAACGGGAAAACCCTGCTCGTAACTGCCCTTACTAGTTGGGAAATATTTAAGATTTAGTAAGTCAGACAGAGATCCCAGACAGCAAGGGTGGAGAGGCGTCTCGGGGGGCCTGTGGCTGCGGTGTCTTGGCCTGGGTGTATGTACTGGAAAGCTTCCCCGTGCCAACCAGGAGAGCAGGATAATCCCTGCAGCTTGTGTGGCAATCCTCTTGGCAGTGACACGACGCACGGCGCTTTAGCCTGTGTAGCAGCGTGTTCAGGCTTTCATCTCCTAACCTCAATCTAGTTACAGCCAGTCAGCATGAACACATGACAGGCTTCTGGCCCAGGAGGAGGGGCCATCTTTATCTGATGCATTTAAGTGATTGTTTTTAGTTTCATTTTAATATGTCTCTTTGCTCATTATTTTAGATTTATGATGCCATTAGGGTTTGAGACTGATTATTTTTTTAAAGAAATTAATATTTTAATTAAGCAAGAATGCAGTAAACTAATCAAAAAAATAGTAAAGACATTTATAATGTTCAAAACGTTTTCTATTTCAAATAAATGCTGTTCTTTTGAACTTCTATTAATCAAAGAATCCTGAAAAAATGCATCACTGTTTCCACAAAAATATGAAGTGTTTAAGAAGTGGGTACTTCACTACCGGCAAAATTAACTTTCAATATAATTTGGCTGATTTATACAGTAGAAAGGCAAATTTATTATTGTTTTTTTTATTTTATTTTTATCTGTACTAGATGAAACAGAAAAGAGGCTGTTGTCTTTTGCCAAATAGGTAGGAAAACTTCAACACCCATAATGCACTGGGCATGTTCCCATCCAAGGCCACTCCAACCAGTCTGCAATGGTTACGCTTGACCAAAGTCAAATAGCGCCTTGCTTTAGTAGGAAATACTTCTTAGCAAACTTTTAGTCATAATGGTGCCAACTTGTAGTGTTCCCAGGTGCAAGAATTCAAAGAAAAGCCCAAAAGTTTTCACAAAAGCCTAGGACCTGTCAAAAGTCCACCGGATGATGTGTTTGAGACTTTTGCTGACAAATAAACGTGAATTCTCTTTCCAGGTAACACAGAGAATGAGTAAACATTGTTCACTTACATATGCTACCGACATTATAACAATACAAAGCGAGTTGAAAATCGGCAAAGTTACATTTTAAGTGTTATATTAAGTGTTATTAATGGTTTTCAACATTGATAATAATAAATGTTTCTTGAGCACCAAATCAGCAAATTAGAATGATTTCTGAAGGATCATGTGACACTGAAGACTGGAGTAATGATGCTGAAAATTCAGTTTGCCATAACAATACTAAATAACTGTGATTAAAATAAAATAATTGTTTTCTGT
This sequence comes from Elopichthys bambusa, assembly GCA_037101425.1. Lineage (NCBI taxonomy): Eukaryota > Metazoa > Chordata > Actinopteri > Cypriniformes > Xenocyprididae > Elopichthys > Elopichthys bambusa. The sequence continues at coordinate 12,116,546 of CM074451.1, forward strand.
TTTTATACATACATATTAAAATGTTATATTGTAATATATAATAAATAATGTAATTATTTTACTGGATTTTGATCAAATAAATGCAGCATTTGTGAGCATAGCAGGCTTCTTTCAAAAACATTAAAAAGGTAGTGTACCAGATTAAAAATTAGATCAACAATATATTTCCAAAACAATTTAATGGGCACTAAAAAACCCCAAGGAATATGCATTTATTTTTAAGTTATACAGTGAACGTGTTCACTATGAATTAGGGCTGTTAATCAATTCAAATATTTAAGCTTGTTAAATTTTGTTTTTTAAATTATTGATTAGCTGATTCATTAATTAACGAATCGTACACTACTACTTCTCATGAACTCACATGAAAGCACCAAGAAATGCAAGGATTAATGTCAAGATTTCAAGTGAAAATGACTAAAATCTTCAGTCTGTATCTTGCATCGCTATCATATAGCTTCAGAATACTGAAGGAATGGTCCACACATTTTAAGAAAATATACATTTTTAGACAAACTATCCCTGTAAAGAACTAGTCAACTTAAACATTTTTCATTTAACCACGTGTTAACGTGGCCTAGTTTGACAGGCCCAGTATAGATAGTTATAAACTGACAGAACATGTATAATGTATGAAAGTCTGAAACTCAAAGATGTACAGGATGTGTCACCTTATAAGCCTTCTCTTGGAGATTGGTCTTGCTGAGTTTGAGGATCACTGCAAAATTGATGGGCTTTACACTCATGCGGCCTGGTTTTTTATTGAAGTCTTCCTGCTGGAGGATCTGAGGGGCAGAGTGAACAAACAGATACATCAGAACACTGCATCACAGACATACGTGCACAGAAACACACAAAGAAGACTACAGCAGTAACCCAAACACAAACTAGAGAAAGACTCAAGGGCTTACAGTAACTTAAAGTATAAAATCTAACTCAGGTGTACAGATGAGTGTTGGAGAAGCTACTTTGAAACAAACTGCAGCTTCCCGAACAACAAGTTACTCAAAGTAGTTAAACTTTGCCTAACTACCACCTGATACATACAGATGACCTGCTTCTTCATTAACTGATCTACTGGAGTAGGTCAGAAGTAAAAGAAGTATTATGAGGAAATTATACAATGACTACAAAAAATATTAATAGAAGAACTTGAAGTACCTAGAGGAAAAATAAGTAGTGCAAGAAAAGAAAATAAAAGAAAAAATCTCTGTATAACTGAAGCGATTTCAGGCCAATGTTTACTTATTTTTTGGCAGTATTTATTTGACACTACTACAACAAATAGGATACAAGATATCACACAGGGTAACGATATTAAACTTAAGACGGGTGCACACTGTGCAATTTATAACCCTCCTTTACGATTGTTGCTTGTCAGACTGTACAAACATGATCCTCATGTCACACTGTGGGATCTCAACCCTCATTCATGTCAGACTGTACGACAGTCAAGATGCGTGAAAAAAATGGACATGCACATGAAAAATCGTCCAGAGTTATACATCATCAACCCACACACGTTCGGCGACTGTGAGCTGCATTACAAGTTGGACTGAAATGGTGGCTAACAAAGACATCTCTAACGTTAATTTTGATAACGGCTTGTCTTGAAAAATGAAGACAATTTGACGTTTGTCATAGGAGAAGCCACACTGCAGGACCGTGCGCCAAATCTTCTGACGCTGCCAGAAATTTGATCGCAACAGTCAATAATCGGCTGTCGGTGAACATGTCAAACTAGCAATCAAAGACTACAGATTTTAGCCTAGGATTATAGGAATCTTTTAGGATGCTCAAAATTGGTCCCAGACAACCAAATCGTGGCCAAAATCGCATAGTGTGCACCTGGCTTTAGATAAGTTTACACTAAATACTGAATTTCCACTGAATAAAACTAAGTACATGGTGCGAGAACTGCAAGGACTCAAAATAATCATGAATAATTTTTAAATTTATACCACCATTCAAAGGTTTGCACTATTTTTTGTTTTTTTTAAAGAAATGAATACTTCTATTTAGCAAGGATGCATTAAATTGATAAGTCACTTTTATAACATTACAAAAGATTTCTAAAAAGATATCCTAAAAAAAATTAACAAACACATTAAGCAGCACAACTGTTTTTAACATTGATAATAATAAGAAATGTTTCTTGAGCAGCAAATCATCATATTAGAATGATTTCTGAAGGATCATGTGACACTGAATACTGGAGTAATAATGATGAAAATTCAGCTTTGACATCACAAGAGTAAATAACTTTTTTAAATATAATAAAATAGAACATTTCACAATATTACTGTTTTACTGTATTTTTGATCAAATAAATACAGCCTTGTTGAGCACATGAGACTTATTTTAAAAACATTTACATTTGAACAGTAGTGTACATGAACAGTCTGCATGAACTGATTCATTAAAATGTATCCGATTTAACAATTTTATTGTATTAATACTACTTTAACTTGCCCATAAAACTGGAAGTGCAAAACAATGTTACCAAAATCTGCCATGTAGTAAAAGTAACTTGTTGGCTTTTAATTATTATAAAATGATTTCCAATATTCAAACAAACAAAAAGAAAAAAAATGGCAGGCAACGAACGAATACTTTTCACCATACTTATTCCACAACTAATGACTGAAACCTGCTGTCACGCCTGCAGACAGTCAGGTACATGGTTGTGCTTCTCACTGACTCCGTGCTTCTGCATTTGAGAGCAGTTGAAAGTGCTTGACGAGTTCATCTAGAACCAGCGAGGTGTGTGTATGTGCTCATGGACGGCTGGTCTGTACAAACAACGGATGTGGTGTCGCCTGTGGGACACAGGCGGAAGTGGTGGCGCATGGTCCCAACCTGATACGCTCAGGAGCTACTGCAACAGGAAGCTCAAAATCATAGAGCTCAGATAAAATGAGAGAGAGAGAGAGCGGGAAAAGAGAAAAATAAAGAGAGATGCCCTACTCTACATCGCTGCACGCCTACTTTTAACATGAGTGCGAAAACAGGAAGTGGACTACATCACAAATAAACACAGGGAGCAAGAAGGGGGTCGGTGGGAGTCGCCACACTGACAGAGGATGTGGTCTGCGCAACACGTTTGAGAGCTGAGTGAGAACCACAGACCTCCTTCATACACACACACACACACACATATACGGACACACACGTACGCTCTTCCCCCCAGGCTTTATCGCAGTATGGTCAGGACTGGTGGGAGATCGCAGCCAAGCAGTGACCACCCCCCATCCCCCATCCCTCCCTTCCGTTGGTCTCGGCTGCTGTCGCCTCCACGCTTCTATTCTCACAACAGCTGTCACCGCAGGGGCCCATGCCAGCCACACACAAACACACACGTTTTGTCACTCGCCTCACACTGTGGAAAATGTTGACAGTTTGTGACCTCTACTTCTCCCAAAAACGAAGATGCGCAGCGTTCACACACATTAGGATGCGCGTTCATGCAGACCGCACACTCTGATCTCTCTTTTCTTGTCTTTTAGTCTTTAATTCAAAGGTTGTTGACCGTTTGGGTAGGCTGTCTTGTCGGTTTTCGATTCTCCAATAGTGACTAGTCGGTGGGTTTTCTTAATAATTAGCCTCTCGGTAAGATTTTTATGCTCACCAAGGCTGCATTTATTTGATTAAAAATACAGTAAAAACAATATTATTGTGAAACATTACAATTAAAAATAACGTTTTAATATATTTTAATATGTAATTTATTCCTATGATGGCAAAGCTGAATTTTCAGCACCATTACTCCAGTTTTCAGTGTCACATGATCCTTCAGAAATCAATCTAATATGCTGATTTGCTGCTCAAGAAACATTTGAAGAGTTCAGATGCAAAAAAAAAGTCCATCTGACACTCACAAATCCTGTCATTGCTACTAATGACAAAACATGATAAAAACTTTTGGGGGAAAAAATAATTTTTTTAAAAAAGAAATGGAAAGCCGGCACATGATTTGATTCACGTCTTTCGATTCTGTGGACTTAGAGGCTTTTGCTGACAAAGGGAAGTGGTGTTTAGTGGTTTCTGCGGATTTAAAGCGAAAGTATTTGATGAACTATACTATGTGCGGAGAGCTTTCGCTCAATATCATTATCTCACTTTTGACAGAGGTGGCGTTTAGCGGCTTTTGCATCTGAACTCTTCATTTATTATTATACAATTATTAACATCAATGTTGAAAAAAGTTGTGCTGCCTAATATTTCTGTGGAAATCATGATAAATACTTTGATGAATATAAAGTCCAAAAGAAAAGAACTTTTTGAAATAGAAACCTTTTGTAAGATTATAAATGTCTACTCTTTACTGTGACTTTTGGTCAATTTAAAGAGTTTGTGCTGATTAAAAGTATTAATTCCTTTTAAAAAAATTAACTGACACTTAACTTATAAATGTTAGTGTATTTGGTTAATGTTTTACAATAAGCAGAACCGCCAAAGTGACATAAGTGAAATGTCTCAAATTGTCTTGTATTGTTGAAAATGGTGGACTTCATACAAAAAACAACTTTGATGGCAGTGAAGTTAAAGGAATGATTTTAGACAGAGGTTACAGTGCTCACGGTCAATCAGCACGCTAAACCACGTCACATGGTAAATCCCTCTCTGAAATATTGCATTTCTTAATTAATATCCTTTAAAAGCAACTAGGTTATAAAAATTACAGCAAATAAAGCTAGTTGACCTCAGTAATTGACTCTTTAGTTGGCAGATTCTTCATATGAAGAATTCTTGTTATCGTGCTTCAGATGTGATGAAAGGTCAGAGTATAGTGAAGTTTTACAGTTAACTGTATAAAAAAAAAAAAGCGGGACAACTGTGCCAAGGGTCGCCAAGGGTACAGTTCTCATGCCCAAACCACGTCCACACACACGGGAACCTGTTTATTCAAGGCAGCCAGGGAGATGCTAGGGAGACATCAGAATAGTGACTGTGCGGATGGTATGATATGCCAGTCTCACCTCCAGCAGATAGGGCAGGACGGGCACAAATGTCTTGGTGTTGCCAGACAGCAGGATCATCGCTCTGACGCAATGCAGTCGCAGAGGGTAATACCGGGAGATGGGCACAAGCCTACAAATACACACACATCATGGAGCCATTACTGAGCTGAATTTCTATAAGTAAACAAATGGATTTTTAGCATATATTTTTTTATATACAATTTTATCTTTTGTTAGATCTTCACATTTTAGAGCAAAAAAATAATGTACTATTCAACGCTAAAGTTCTGCACTCAAGTTGACATACTGAAAACTGTTAACTTAAATATGGTAAATGCCACCACCTGCTGGTAAAAACAGTCAAGTACGACTGTTCTTCAAGTTAGCCTAAAAACGTCATTTAAAGGAGTATTAGTTCAACTAAAAATTAATACAGTCATCTTTGATTCACCTTCATATCATTACAAACATTAATGAATTTCTTCCTGACATTGTCAAGCTCCACAAATGACAAATACGCACCATAAAATTGGTTTATTTACTGAAGTAATACAAAATCTTTGTGCAAGGAACAGATCAAAACTTAAGTTTCTACTAAATGAAAATATTTATATTAAATACTCAGGGGAACTTGGACTACTTTGTGTGTTATTTTTGGAGCTTGGCAGAATATGTCCATATTCAATTTTTCATTTTTGGGTGAAAGAGAGAGTGTTTAATGAAAAACAAAAGGCACAAAAAAAAACAACAAAAAAAAAACATCATACTTGATGCACCCGGAGATGACTTGACACAGTGGGTAGATCAATGGCTCCAAAACCTCACTGGGGTAGATGGTGCTCAACACACGACACCACAGATACAGACAGTGCACATACTGCCAGTTATACACAGATTGAAAAATCTCCTGAAGATGCACAAAACAGAAGAATACCGACCAATATAAAGCTGACATCAGCAAATCAGGAATTTAACTGTGAAAAGTGGGTGAACAAGAGTTTGCTAGAATGCCTAACAAAGTTAAACAGCTATTTAAAAGTGTCAGCGGAAAATGAAAAAAAAAATCTTTGGGATAACAAGCACAGATGAATCATTCACTATAAAATCAAGATTAAGAAAGTAAATATAGTCAATTTTAATGTTAATGTTAACTTCAAATCGTCATTTTTTTCCAACAAAGAAGAAATGAGGTCAAGACTTCAAACTACCTTCTT